>JAVMKO010000001.1:135802386-136126485 GCA_032164245.1 Sternotherus odoratus | reverse complement strand
TTTATTTCAATGTCATTGAAACTGAAGTCATGGAAATATTGTTATGGAGATGAGGTTTAATAGAATTCTTTGAGAATCCAAATCTGGGAAATCAAACTAGTTATGTCCTCCCTTTATTTTCATTGTATGATCTGTGCTATGAATGAAGTCTCAAAACCATATATGGACAGTTTTGAACTACTACTATATCTCCCGAATAAGTGTTTGCCTTCTGACACTGGAACAGAAGTCAGTCAGTGATGTGTGCATGCATTGTGAACCAGTGGTTCTCAACCTGGGGGTCAGGACCCCAAAGTGAGTTGCAACCCTGGTCGCATGGGCTGGCTTATACTTGCTGGGGCTCAGGGCCAAAGCCCAAGCCCTATCACCCAGGGCAAAAACCCAAGTCTGAGGCCCACTGCATGGGGCTGAAGCCTAAGGGTTTCAGTTCTAGGTGGCAGGACTCAGGTTTTTGTTCCCACTGCCTGGGGCTGATGCCCTAGGGCGTTGGCCCTCTCTGACCAAGGGGATGAAGCTCAGGCTTTGGCTCTGGCTCTCCCGCCTGGGGTGGGGTGGGTCTGGTGGGCTCAGCTTTCATTCCTCCCTCCTGGGTGGTTGTTGTCAGAAGGGGGTCATGGTGCAATGATGTTTGAGAACCCCTGGATTATTCAATGGCTCATGTGGGCATCTGTGTCATGAAAGCATGTTTAGGAAGGTCTGATTTTGAGCTGAGGGAAGCTGTATAGATCAGTGATTACTTTTGGGTTTGGGTTTGGAGTTGACGCTCATTTGGTGACGTAAACCAGGGTACATAGAACATTCAGAGGATTTACTGCCCTGTTAGTGATGTGCGAGAGAAACAATTTTATATGTAGAGGGAGAGGGATGAAAACATGATTAATTGTGAATTAGGATGACACGCTTTTCACTTTTATAGCAACAACTGTTTTCCTCATTGTATGTGTATTTGGTGTTTTTATGGAAGTCTTCATCTGCCTATATTTGAATACTTTAAGCTGCATTGACATTTCTGAACAAAATGTTCTACTATAATTAGAACAGATCACGGGTGGGGGCATGGAGGGAAGCTCTACATAGAAACAAGGGATAGAAAATGGGCATCAGGATATGCTGAGAGAGACTCTGCATCCCTTATCTGATGGCCTAGGAGAGCTAGGACAATTGAAAAAGCCCAACATGTCTCCTCGCTACAGGAGCAAAGTTCAATAATGATTTGTCAATCCCAAGTTTTCTACCTTTTGTTCTGAAGAGTCCCAGCACATCCATTGCTGACAGCAGGGCACTTCACTGCAAGAAATGTCTCTTTCCAATGTGTGAAATTCAGAATGTTCACCAGAAATAAAGATTGATTCCTGAGATGGGTGGGAATATGTTCTTGCAAGCTTCTCCTGTGTTGCATTCAGCATGAACTGGGACTGGCTGGAATGGTATAAGATTTGATTTTCTGTGATTCTTCTGTTCTTTAAACCTTTTAGAAAATAATTTGCTAACCACTGACGAGCACAACTATATGGATTTCAGGTAATTTAGTCCAAAATGGATGGTGGTTGCTGATTATTAGAAAAAGTAATTGGCAAGATGAGACAGCTTGGAGCATAGTACAATCACTATCCATTTCCAGGTAGGTGAGGTGTATTCAGACCATATATATACCATAGTTAGGATAATATCTTATACTTTGCAAACAGGCTAACTAAATGTGAATGACTCTACCCCTGTGTTCACACCCTACACACTATTGTAGTAATGAATCAGAGAGGTAGCCGTGTTAGTCTGGAATAGCAGAGGTAACAAAGAGTCCTGTGGCACCTTAAAGACTAACTATAAAGTTTTGAAGCATAAGCTTTCGTGAGCGAATACCCACTTCGTCGGATGCAAGCATCTGACGAAGTGGGTATTAGCTCACGAAGGCTTATGCTTCAAAACTTTATAGTTAGTCTTTAAGGTGCCACAGGACTCTTTGTTACCTTTGCTATTGTAGTAATGTTTGTGTAAGTTATGGCTTCTGAGATATTTAAAATCTCATAATATGCTGATCAATAATATCATGGCTAAATGCATATAGCAGCATTATATGTGAAGTTATAAACAAGCTGAAATCATGACTAATATGTTTTTTTTCTTCCAAGTAAGTTTGGGGAGTGATCAGACTAGTTCCTCAGAGACAAAGGGCAAGTTGATGCCTCAGTCAGGTATAAACAAGGCTGACAGACAATTACCAGGTAAGTGGCCATTCTTTGCTAGGAAAGGAGGCAGGGGCAAAACAATGTACATCTTACTAAAGAAACCGTTTCTGTTCACGTAGTCTGTTTGCCACCTTGCCCCCAACAAAGGGGGACAGGACTATAAAAAGGAGGAGCAAATACCTCAGAAGACCCCCCTGTCTCTCGCTCTGCCCGTCACATTCACTGCACCTGAAGAGATAAAGGAAACAGCCTTTGGAGGAGGGGTCCTGACCTAAAGGATTTGGTCACTAAGACAGCTGAGAGAACATGGTGAGAAAACTTTTCTTTGAATCATAGTTTTTATTAAGCTAGGCAGCAGTAAGCATTTTATCTTTATTTTTCTTGTAACCATTTCTGACTTTTATGCCTCCTTACTTGTACTCACTTTACATCTCTCACTTATAAAACAGTAAAACGTGTGTTCAAATTTAATTGTCCAGGTAACACCATTTGGGATAGCAAATTTTGTGCATAGTGTTCCCTCAAAGGAATAATGGACTTAATAGATCTGTACTGTCCAGGAGAGGGCTGGGCACTACAGTTTCTTGGGGGGAAATCTGGGAGTGTGTTGGGGTCACCCTGTGGTAATTTATAAGGCTGGTAAGAGCCAAGGTGTGGCTGCCTGGCTGCAGCACACACACACC
Organism: Sternotherus odoratus; assembly: GCA_032164245.1. Classification (NCBI taxonomy): domain Eukaryota; kingdom Metazoa; phylum Chordata; order Testudines; family Kinosternidae; genus Sternotherus; species Sternotherus odoratus. The sequence continues at coordinate 136,123,616 of JAVMKO010000001.1, read as the reverse complement.
TAGCTGGGAGTGACTACATGCTGGAGGCTGTTTGTGAGCAGTCCAGGCGGGAGACTAGAGAAGGCAACGCAAAGGGCATCCCAGGTCACAAGGCAGAGGTGACACAGCTACACATAGGTCTGAACTGTACCCTGGCATGTGACACTATGTTGCGTGCTGGGATTTTTCTTTCCTTCAGGCTGTGAAGCATCCTGCATTATCTTTGCAGTGCTCTGCACCCTTCTGTATGCCCCTTTTCTGGGCAGTAAATCAGCAGTGGAACCATATCTCCTTTTCATACCTGTCCCCTGCCTCCTAAAACAAGCTTCCAAGTACCGATTTGCAGGGAACCTGCTGTCCTGTGATCTGCATTGAGTATCCACCAGCTGAATGATCTTCCTCTCTCTCTACTCCCCATATGCAGCCCACCCACTGCGATGACTGTGGCTGTACTCTAGGGGATGGCTCCTCTTGCTAGTTTGTCAGCACAGTTCCACACTGGTGCTGTGTTGATTTACACCAGCTGAGGATCTGGGTCTTAATCATTTGCTTTTCTAAAAGAGGGTGGCTACTCAACAGAATAATAAAAGCACATATTTAGACTGGAATCTGAGAGGTAGCCGTGTTAGTCTGGAATAACAGAAGTGACAAAGAGTCCTGTGGCACCTTAAAGACTAACTGTGAATGACTGTACCTGTGTTCACACCCTACACACTATTGTAGTAATGTTTGTACAAGTCATGTCTTCTGAGATATTTGAAATCTCATAATCTGCTGATAAATAATATCATGGCAAAATGCATATAGCAGCATTATATGTGAAGTTATAAACAAGCTGAAATCATGACTAAAATGTTTTTTTTCTTCCAAGTAAGTTTGGGGAGTGATCAGACTAGTTCCTCGGAGACAAAGGGCAAGTTGGTGCCTCAGTCAGGTATAAACAAGGCTGACAGACAATTACCAGGTAAGTGGCCATTCTTTGCTAGGAAAGGAGGCAGGGGCAAAACAATGTACATCTTACTAAAGAAACTGTTTCTGTTCACGTAGTCCGTTTGCCATGTTGCTCCCACCAAGTATTGAGGCATAGATTTTCGTGGGCTAATACCCACTTCTTCAGATGCATGCAGTGGAAGTGTCCAGGGGCAGGTATAAATAAGAAGGCAAGAACCAGGTTGGAGATAACGAGGTTAGTCCTATCAGGCTGAACCAGCTTGTTCTCTCAAATCAGGGAGGATGAGGTATTCCTCTAGCATAGGGTTTCTCAACCTGGGGGTCGCGACCCCCCGGGGGGTCGCCGAGCGCTCCCCGGGGGGTCGCGAGCTCCTGCCACCGCAACTCGCGGTGACTGGGGCTGCGCCCCGGCCCCCAGTCCCTGCCGCGGGTGGGCTTCCGGCTGCGTGCCGGCCCCCAGTCCCTGCCGCGGGTGGGCTCCCGGCTGCGCGCTGGCCCCCAGTCCCCGCAGCGGGCGGGGTGGGGGCCGGCACGCAGCCAGCAGCCCGCCCGCGGCGGGGACGGGGGACCGGGGCGCACGAACGGGTTTTTTTTTTGGTGGTGGGTTTTTTTTTTTTTTTGGTAATTTGGCGGCTTTTCGGCGGAGGGGTCGCGCCGCGCTGCCGGATCACAAAAAGGGGTCGCGGCCTCAACTAGTTTGAGAACCGCTGCTCTAGCAACTGAAGTGGAGGTGTGAACAGTCCCTACGAAAAAGGATAAATGGACACAAATCAGATATCAGGAATGGCAACATACAAAAACCTGTAGGAGAACACTTCAACCTGCCTGGACACTCAATTAAAGATTTAAAGGTCAGTATCTTGTAGCAAAAAACCTTCAAGACCAGACTGCAAAGAGAAACTGCAGAGCTGCAAATGTGATACCATCAATTTGGGATTGAACAAAGATTTTGAATGGCTTGCTAATTACAGGGGCAGCTTCTCCTCTCTCGGAGTTCACACCTCCAGTTCAGTTGCTAGAGGAATACCTCATCCTCCCTGATTAGAGATAACAAGCTGGTTCAGCCTGATTGAACTAACCTTCTTATCTCCAACCTGGTTCTTGCCTCATTTATATTTAGACTGAAAAGGGGAGCTTATATTCTGTTCTTAGCTGACTGTCATGCACCTTGGCAAACTGGAACAAGTTCTGTATCAGCAGCCTTTACATCTGTGTGCAAGGACGGGTTTGGCTTTCTTGTAACATCAGTTGATTTGCAGATCCAGGACACTGCGAAGTCCCAGGTCTGATAGCGATGGTTTGCACCAGACTCCGAAAACCATTCCATGACACTGACTGAAACAAGGTATTTCATGTTTATCACTGATAACTTCAGCTAGGATAATTATAAACATACAGCCTCTTAAATGTTAGCTAATAGGAAGTTATCTGGCTGCATGGGGTGGTGTTACACTTAAATCTCTGATTTACTTGTATCAGCCAGCAATTGGTGATATTAAGTGGATTTGTGACAAATCCCTGGAGGAATTTTGGTCTAAGACCAATGAATGACTAGTTCATAAAACTTATCTATGGTGTATACATTATAATTTTAATATTTCATAATGTTAAATTAACAATCCCAATATAGTTTTAAACACTAATTGGCACTACACACACTATATTCCTTTTATGTAATTGTTTCAAAACACACTAGAAGAGAAGCTTCCTCTCCAAGAAAACGCAATAAATACTGGGTAAGTAAAGGGCAATATTGTGCTTTTGTTACCATAGTAAATCAGGAAATAAGATATACCACAACAAATGTGAATAAATAGTTTTATTTGTATTTCCTACATGTGCATGTATTGGTTACCTAGGCCCCTGCTGTTTCAGCTGAAAATTTATTCCTTATCTAATAGCAGCCTTGGTTGCTATAGATTGTGGCTCTGTGTTGTCTGATAGATAAATGACTAGGAAGCTCGTGTTGGATTAGAAAGTCCAAACAAAGCCTGTGGGTTAGGACAGATACACAAAGGGTGAAGTGAATACCTAAAGATGGGCAAAAGCAAGCATTACACCATAGATGTACTACACCTTAGAGCCTAAAAAAATAAAAATCAAAGGGCAGAATCTAGTATTTTCTAGTGTGTGAAATTCCTTCCCCCCCCCCCCCCATTCAAAAGGGCAGATTTTTAACCACCACTCTGTAATTTTCTGCCTCAATCAGTTAAACTGGAGAACACAGTCCAGTGCCTTAATCACAAGACCGACTGAGGAGGTTTATCACAAATGAACCCAGATCTCCTATTTCATCTCTGGCTCTGCCTCAATTCCCCACAGTTGAAATGGGGGATAATAGTTCCTTTCCCCCCTCCCTGTCTGTTTTATCTATTCAGCATATATAAATCCCTATTACCTACAGTAAGCAATCACAGCAACTGAGATCAAATGAATTCATTTGGAATGGTCCATCTGTAACTGATAGACCTGGGGCCTCATGGCCCAAAATTGCAGTTCTTTCTGGAGGCCAAACCTGATTTCCTCACCCTGCAAAATGTAAATCATATGTAGACTTGTAAGGTGCCCGGATGTCTCAATGATGGGTACTAAATACATGCATTCAGGTTCTGCATAGTGTGATAAGTTTTGATTCTTGGGTCCTAATCTGTAACATGTGGACAGATCCCAGCACCTGTGTGGAACCCCACTGATTTCAGAGATTACTCACAAGAGTAAAGATACATGCATGCTTAAGAACATGCAGGCTCAGGGTCTTTTCTTACATTCAGAAGTGTTCTTTTGAACTGAAATGTCAGACAAGCAGGTGAATTCATACTTCAGTTTTATTATCTTTTAGGCATGGATTGAAACATTCATTATTATTTTTTTTTTTGCACTGGTGGTTCCTGAAACATGCCTGAAGTGAACGCTGAACAGGGGAAAAATCTGGTTCCTGGGGCTGAAGAGTTAAACTGGATGGGAGATGTAGCAGAATTTCAAAAGGTGAGTTTTTTATTTCTTTTTCACAATTGTGGATGTAGACATTGAGTAATTATTATTCAAGTCTTCCTTGTTTTTTTTTTTTCAAGACAGTGGTAAATATTTTTTCAACCCATTCCCTCTACTTATCAGTCCTGAAGGTTTCTTCTCAAAATATAGAGAATTACAATAAACGTCTGTCATTTACCACATACTTAAAGCCATCATAACTTTTTTTTTTCCTAGTCACTCACTGCATTTCAGTTGGCAGTGGTTCCCACACCAAAATAAAAAAAAGGGTATATAAAGTACCTTTTTTGTGTGTTCACATTTTATTTTGGAAAACAGGTGTTTAAAAATTTTAGAATTTTTTTAACAAAATTCTAAAAAAAAGGAAAAAAATCACAGTATTTACAGAGATAACAATGGCTTAGCCATGCAAAACAAACAACTTTGGTTTTTTCCCCACCCCTTTTACTTTGGTTTAAATGTTGACCAAGATTTATTTTCCCTTTGCCAAATAAAACATTAACAAATCAAAGTTTAGAGGCAAATAACAGGATTTCCCCCTTAATATTTTATACAGCATAGAGTTTATAGGACATTTTATGTATTTAATCCATGCCAATGCACTACAGGAAGCTTTTATTAAGACATCAGTCACTACCGCCCAGACATTTAACATTTTACAAATTTACAAGTAACAGTGTTTTTTTCTAAATAATGTAGAAGTGGCAAAACGTTTCCTAATTTCCATTTCTTTAAACTAACTTTTTTGCCTACCAGTCTATAAAAACTTACTTCCCCCTGGATCATAGATTTAAAAATGGAAACCTTACTCTATGTACTTATTTTCCTCCCATGATCGGAATTTTCTATTACATTCTCCCAGAAACTACACTTCTGCTTAAGAGTAAAAACTCAGAAATTCCACCTCAGTAGAGTTTTCTATTGGCCATCTACCCCCCAAAATGTTTCCTTTTACATCATCATTCTAAAAATTTCCTCAAGCATAAAACACGTTTATAAAGTCAAACTTGAATGTAACTAAAGATACATAGACATTTCATTGTTACAAGTATATGCACTGTTTGATAAATTATGTACCAGGTAAAAACACTAAAATTATCTCAAGGTGCATTCAATATCTGTAGCGTAGTTAACAAAAACACACAAAAAATATATATATTTTCTATTTTTGTGGAAAAATGCAGCTTTGATATGACCACTGTTTTAAAAAAATCTCCAATTCTGACTGTTATCTTTTTGAAACGAAGAAAAGGTACAGTACTTTAAGGCAGTGGATAACCAAAAGGACTTAAAACCAATTTAAAATTAGTGTTGTTCTCTTACCATGAGACTGTGAGGACAATCAATAACTTTTTTCCAAACTGTTATCAATAACACATTTGAAATTCACTCTCTCAGAAAAGGATTAGCAGCAGCAATTTGTACCTAGGCTAACAAGAATTTTGTGGTAAATTCTTTGCTAGACTCCCAAGCTTCCTTTCTGGAAACTAACTGTGCCTTTTTCTGGTCAGTTAGAGATTCGTTTTTGCTTTCATGAACCCTTTAGTACACTTTTGTCACAGCTGGATCCATCTCTCTCTACCATGCTTTCAAGAATAGAAAAAAGGAGCTTGCTCTATCGCCGGAACACAAATTTCCATTTTAGATCTCTGCTCTACAAAAGCAGGGGTTTTACAGATAGCAATCAGAATCAGAAATGTACCTGCTCAAAGGGTGTCCTAAAAACAAACTGAAATAAAAACATTACACCATACATCAGATTAACAGCAACTCCCAGAACAAAGCCTTACAGTGTATAAAAATAGCTACGTAAAAAATTTACATAAAGGCAAATAAAAAGAAATCTTCAGTGCAGACATTTACAAAAACAAACAGAACACAACATGGTGACCTATTATCTTGGCTGATGCCAAATTAGTTTTTTTTAAACTTGAGATAATTGCATCTAAAATCCTTTGAAAACTTGGTAGAATGATCTGTTCAATACTTGAACCATGAATAACTGTCACTTTTTTGTATATGTTTTGAATACAATCCACGTTCATGCTTCTATACGTATTCTCTGAAAATGTGAAAAATAGTCAGTTAAACTAGGTAACTGGCAAAATCATAATTAGACATGTTTTAATAGCCTTTATTTAACTGCAAAATAAATGTCACCAGAAAATATCATTACAAACTTAAGTTATAAATTACATCACAAAAAGATATGTCCATTGCTGATGGATCAATAAATTCATTCTCCAAATGATGAATTCAAGGAGCTCATGTTATATAACACATCGGCTTTGAAGGAACCCAAAACAATACACCAATACCACCCAGGGCTAATTTCATTCATCACTAACATACAGTCACCTTCCTAGATGTGGCATCTACTACAGTGTCCAGCACCATTACACAAAACATTAGGTCAGGAAGTGAACCATGTCTTTCCCATGTGAAATTGCAGTGGCCACATCTAGCATACTATCCTATCTTCGATAGTGGTCAATGCCAGGTATTTCAGAGGGAATGAACAGAACAGGCAATTATTGAGTGATCCGTCCTCTGTCATCCACTCCCAGCTTCTGGTAACCAGAGTACACTGGGAGTATTTTCCCAGAAATTTTTAATTTAAGTTTAGAGACTAATGTTTTGACATTACCAGGAAAATGGAGAAACTTCCTTCTTGGACAAAATTAATCCAACTGTGCAAAATTCATTTTACCAGAGCCCTCTCCCCACAAAGTGTAAGCCTGGTGAACTTCTAACGCTACGGGTATGTCTACACTGCTATCAGGAGGTATGACTGCAGCTGCTGTAGGCCTACGTGATCTAGCTAGCTCAAGATCCTGGATGGGGTTGTAGAGAGGGAGGCCACACCTATACTGCTGCTGTGGCTCCATCCTGAGCTTGCTTTGATCCAATTACAGGAGCTGCAACCATATCTCCTGCCTGTAGTGTTAGATATCCTCTAAGGATGAGGGAAACAGGACCACTCCATCACCTCCCGTATGTTCAGAATCGTAATGTGTTCTTCTAAATCCTTTACATCCATAGCAGATTAATATAAAATACCATCGTATATTTTGGGCCAGCGTTTGCAGCCAGCAAAATAATCACTTAAAATACAACCCCAAGCAATCACTTAATGGAGGGTGGAATGCCACCCTGTGGCATTGAGGAATCCATACAGGGGCTCTCGTCCTTCCCAGATATCTGCAATATGAGAGGGCATCTTTCTTAACATTGTCAGCAGGGCAAAGGTAAGTAGGAGTAATTTTGCAGATGGGGACTCATGGGGGGAGAGGGGGGGAGCAGATTTTTTAAGGAAGTTGTGGGGGCTTTGGAAGTGAAGGTGCTTGTCATTTGCAGGTGAAGGCAGGGGAGACCAGTAGCTGAAAGTGGGAAGGAGAGGGTGATTGCTTGTAACTTTCTCCCCTCACTCAACTGCATGGTGGGGGACATTCCTTTCCTCCCACCAGTGTACTCTAGGACTGCAGAATTTCAAGGGTATGTGTGCACAATTAAAAGAGCAGAGCAAGAATTCCTCCCTCCCTCCCCCCACAAAAGTTGAAAGCAACCTCTCATCCCCCCCCCCCCCACACTACCTAAATAATGAACTTTGGCACAGTAAACTCTATGGGGATATTTTGCAACACACTTTAATAATTGTCATATCAATGACTAGAACACTATTGAACAATAAATAGGGACATTCCTGACAATAATAATAGTAGATGTTTATACAGACTGACTGATCACCCTTCCTTGGTGTCTTTGAATCATTTGAGTATTTGTGACAGGAAAAGTTGTCTTGTGGTTTCTGCTAAGGTTAGAGGCAAGACTGTATGAATCACAAACACCCAGACTCAGCATTTTCAAGATCTTAGATTTTTCCCTTAAGATACCCTTCTATCTGCATCATACTGAAACAAAAAAACGGGTGTAATAATTTTACAATCTCTACACCAAATTTTCAAGAGTGACCAATGATTTTGTCCCCCTCCATTTTTGGCTTTGCAACTTGACACTTTAAAGAGGGCTGACAAAGCACAGGTGCACTGCACTTTCTGAACCTGGGCCTTTAAGGTTTCTCAAATAAAAGGCTCAAAAGTGGAGGCACAAATTTAAAAAAACTAATTTAGCAATGGAGTAAATTTGATAACTTAATATGAATGCTTCTCTTTTGACCCTTTACTTCCATCGTTTAAAGAACATTGGAAACTGATTTCCACCCCCTTCCCCCTGGTCTTCCACAATGTGTGTTGGGCTATATGATACCACTGTTCAGAAAGACAGTGCAAGCCCCAGCCTGTGACATTAAAAAGAAGAGGACAGAGGCAGCAGTGGTGGCTGCATCTGACCACTGGATGATGCTGTTGGTTTGTTGTAGTACCACTGTATTCATTGCAGTTTGGATTCCGTGGGTCCTTCTGCAGCTTCTGTTTTATAAAGAAGAGGGGGGAAATCTTCACTTCTCTTGCACAGTCATGGCACAATGACTACCTCCAGCATGAGGCTAGTAATAGCAGGTGGTTTTATGGTAAGAACTTCTTACCTCTTGAATGTACATTGTTTTGAGCCCACCAAAAACTTTAATTTTTACCTATAGTGAATATAACTAAACATTCTCCTTTGTGAGTATACATCATATAATTTTTATAATTAAATTTCCCTGAATGCATGGGTTCAAATGCATGCAATAATTTATTTCTGAATGTCAGAATCCTTTTGCATTTCTTTTAATGTGTGTACACACGCTCTATTAAAAATCCAGAGCTGCTGTGGGTCTTGCTCTCCATATATCACAAGAATACAAATAATTCCTAGTGCCCTTAATAAGAATACTTATATTCTGAAAGGGGAGAACACTGCTTCATAATTTCCATAGTTCTCATTGATTAGACCATATCTCAACTCTGACCTAGGTTGACTAAAGATGAAACACTGAATCATCTTACTCCAGAAGCACAGGCTCTTTAGCCCTTGAACTGAAAGAGAACCTCCTTTTGCTATACTGGATCTATGATACACAGGTAAATGGTTCTGATTCTATTTTCCAAAGGGTGGACACCCTGGTATTATGCTTTTCGTTCACATCGCTTACCTGGAATGACTGACATTTGTCTTTTAAGCTTCAGATTTATGATTGTTTTCTTCTAGCTTTTTATTTTCCTCTGTATTTCCAAGGTCTTTGTCTACGTGTTTTGATGCCGTCCTACAAGAAAAAAATATCAGTGTCTCATTTGCATGTCTATAGAATTTTGTTCAAATATATATATACGCACTGCCTCTCCCTCTCTGCAAAGAAAAAAATTCTTGAGTTCAATTACCAGCACACCAACACTAAAACATTTGCATAGGACTATGAATATTCCAATAAGCATTGCAGTAGGACTACATATATATCTATATAATAAAAATCTATATATATAAAAGTCAAATGGTGTATGCGCGGATGTATGCTTACTCCTTCCACACCGTTTGAGCTAGAGACTTGAAATTTGGTACAGTTCGAGGTCTTGGGGTCCTAATGACTGTAAGAGTTGAAATTTTTTCAAATCTCACCTCTGACGCCCCCCAGGGGTGAAATTCTTAAAAGGCCAATCACATCAGCTGGGCAGCTGCTGTGCTTTGTGACATAGTTCTGATGTCATAATACCCCCTCCAACAGACACCGCACTCGCTCAGCTCTCTGCCCCCTCCCCACCTCTGACGGACCCCGGAATCCCTCAGCTCTCTGCCCCCTCCCCACATCCGATGGACCCGAGTTGGGTTTGGTTGGAGGGTAAGTGAGGTAGGGGTGTCGGGTTTAGTCGGGGGGTAAGTGAGGCGGGGGTGTTGGGTTTGGTCTGGGGGGGTGGGAAGGTGTCTGGGTGGGTGAGGTGTGGGTGTTGGTCAGGGGGTGTTGGGGTTGGTGGGGGGGTGACGTGGGGGTGTTGGGTTTGGGTGGGGGGGTGAAAATGTGAGTCGGGGTTGGTCAAGGGTTAAGTGAGGTGGGGGTTTTGGGTTTGGTCGGGGGGGGTGAGGTGGGGGTGTCAGGTTTGCTCTCTGCCCCCCTCCAACGGACCCCGCACTCGCTCAGCTCTCTGCCCCCTCCCCACCTCCGACTGACCCGAGCAACGCCGGGTATTTTTGCTAGTCTATATACACAGTAGTAACAATGGAACTTATACATTACAAAAGAGCCCAGGATAATTCTGTTTACTGAGGCTAAGCTGGTTGTGCAATGTGCATGTGTATTTTTTTTGACATTTCCCTAGGTTTTCTGCATGTTTCATTAAGGGTTTTGTCCATTTAATGCAGAAGTGTGGCCAAGACATCTTGATCAACACAACAATCTTTTTGTGTGTTCACATAAAATAGCTTTTGGAGCTTGTGCTGAGCAGAAGTCAATGATCGCTTCTTAGATTGAAAACCATTTGGGGTATCACCTAGATTCTAGGTGATCGTTTCAGTGCCCAAAGCATTTTTTCTGGATCTCTGCTAGTTATGGCTGACAATTTTTGGATAGAGAAGAGACTGTAAATGTTGTTGTTGGGAGGGGGGGGAAAGGGAGTGGTATGCCTCATTTAAAATAGCAGATCTGCTTTAATGTAAGTAGTGAAAATGAATTAGAGTTACGTGCATAGTTTAGTTTAGCAGAATAACCCCACAAGCCATGCATTTAATGTGAGAAACCTCACCATCAGCCAAGGTGAAAGATTGCTGCAATGGTGTGATAACATTTTAAAAGAGACAACTTTTAAAATGTAAATGGCCAGATGTATTTGAGTGAGACACTAAATCCCTTGTGTCAAAGCAGCTGATCATATACACATTTTCTCTGTGATAATTTGTTTCCTCTATAGAAGTAGTATAGTATCTGTTGTGACAGATTTATGCATCTGCTCACCACAGCTTCAGGATAAAAGGACGGAAATGACATTGACTTGCAAAATAGAAGGATGGCACAAGTTAGCAGGACAATGACATGTCACATTGGTGCTAGTCAGCACCGGTCAATGGTTTTATTTTTGCTAGTGGGGTGTGCCTGTGCAAAGACATTAGCTTTATCTAGCAGTGTCGCAGGTGAACACTGCAAAAGGCTGTAGTTTAAGTGACCTCGAAAAGTATAATGGGCTGTGGGTTACTCAAGACCTGCTCCAAATGAATTAGGGCCAAACATTTCCCAGGGGCTTACAACTGTATCCCAAATCTCAGACATGGCTGAAGTGCTGCTACTGGAAGTGCCAATTTTCCAGCATGGGGACTGGGCATGAGACCCGATGCAGCAGGTCAAGCAAGAGGGACAAAGGATGATGGACCTAAACTCTAAATAGGTGATTGGATGTTTGAAATTGCAATAACTGCCTCTCTGTTTTAAGGCAGAATATTACATTGGCTAGTATATTTTTAATGCTTGAAGTGACGTTAGCCTTTTTGCCACTTTCTTTCAACTATGTTGTCTTATGGTATTACTACTGTGGTCTCTCTCTGGATGAACCAATTCTGTTAGTACAAAGATCCAAGTCTCTGCTTCATGATCAGTGGTTATGCCGAACAGTTAACCAGGGTGATTAGCACGTGGATCTGAGCACCCAGCCTAGCTTGGGTGCGAGCATTCCCACGGAAAAGCCCTACCCCTTACTGGGTCCTCACTGTTTCGGCACAAGCCTGTGTGAATCTTGGGGCATATCCCATGATTCTCTGTTCTCAGACACGTTAGGGTTCTTTCTTTATCAAGTTTGGAAGAACTTGTCTATCCTGGGGGGAGGACATTAGAAGAATATTGGAGGACTATCGGTACTTGAGTGATTTTGTCTGTCCTCCAAACCCAGATCAGAGGTTTTCTTTGTGCATGACACTGATAGGTAGAAATTAAGGCTAAAATTTAAGATCCTGGGTTAACTGTGCAGCACAGACATAACTGTAGACAACTGTCATTTAAATGTTGGGATTAGATCACAAAGTAACTTGTTACACCCATTTTAAGTCTCTTCTAGGCAGTTATTTTAATTCTCTCTTTGAATAATTCAAAGTCAGAGAAGACTCTCTCATTTTCCTCTGTGGAGATCAAAGAAACCAAACAAGAAGAAAAATCAATACTGACAGTGGCTGAATTTCTCATGTGATCCTAATTTTTTATTTTTGTTGTTGTTGCAAATCTCTCTAATCCACAGTAAGAGAAAAAAGCCAAATTTGTTCTCTTTGGATGGATCACACGGATTTTGCTTGTCATCCGAATAACAACTCATGAGCATGTTTCCTTTCCTAACACTGGGTTACAAAAATAGAGATTGAGGCTAGGGATGACAGACAAAGAATTTGGTGTCTGGTGGGAGAAGAATGTGCTGAGTAGATCATTACAGGCTATAACCCCTAAGGGCCTTTTCAGTGATTAGAGCAGACTCTCTCAAAAGGGGTACCAACAAATGCAGAGAAGGACAAGTTGATAGGAGATGATAGGAAAACTACGGTTTCTGCCAGGGAACATGACTGTGACAGAGAGGGGCCTATTTTTCCATTAGATATTAAAATTTGAACAATTCAAGCGCTGTATTTCAAATGTGACATGGTTAGACTCCAGAGAACAAACCACAGCAATAGAGAGAGATGCAGAATTACTATAAAACCCCAAAGCTACTGTCCCTACTTACAGAGAATTTACAGAGCCCAAATCAGATTGGCTCTCCTGTTAGTTGCTACTTAAGGTTGGAGGGCTTTGTATCTGGCATTATTATCTGCTTAGTTTAAAGTTATTCTATTGTAAAAATCATAGGCGTTGCTGTAATGGTCCAACTGGTGTTACAAGTTTAAACAAAATTATGCTGTTCTAGGGAAGGACTGAATTTCACATACCTCTTCCTCAACCCTCCAGGCCCTCTAATTTGGGTGACTATGCCACGTGTATGAGTGGCCAGATTTTCAGAGGTACCCATCACCTTCACAGAAGTTAAGATATATTTACATCAATACAATGAAAACAGCACGTGCTCAGCCCCTCTGGAAACCAGGCCACTTAGATGCTTACACATTAATTTAGAATGCTTAACTGTCATTGTAACCATGTTGTTTCCAGGATATGGTGGTCCACAGAGCTCTGTGGAGCATAAAACCTTCTCTTTCACCAACAGAAGTTGGTCCAATAAAATATACCTCACCTACCTTGTCAAGACTTAACTATGGTCGTCTTGGCAGAGGCGGACCTCTCAGTGGTCTCACTACAACATTTGTTCAACACTAGGGATTTTAGTAAAAAAATTTCCACTGTTGACACCCGTGCAGCTCTACCATTGGTAGCCCAGGAGCAGGCAATGCTTGTGTAACTGCCAGCATTTTTAACACTGTTTAAATGACCTTGTTAAAACACAGGAGCCTGGTTGCACGGAGACCCTCAGCAGTAGGATGGGTGCTGGACCTGCAGCCATAGGAAACTTCTGTATGCCGACCCTGCTAGCCTAGACCCAGCCTGAGTGTATAACTAGTTTATGCCACAGGATACATCTACACTGCAAAAACCAACAACCCAGCAGCAGCCTGCCCAAGTCAGGCTCATGCTTTGGCCCTGAAAATCAGTGGGTGGCTGTTCCAAGTTAGCCTGGGCTCTGAAACCTGGGAAAGAAGAAGGGTATCAAAGCCCAACTGGAAAAGCTACACTGCTATTTTCAGTCCTGTAGCACGAGGCAGAATCAGTTGACCCAGGCTCTGAGACTCACTACCACAGGTTTTATTTTTCTCCAGTGTAGTTGACATGAAGCATAATTTACAATCTAGTCAATACTGTTAGTCACCATGGTAGCTAACTACATTGCCTTTGCCAGCTTCCTTGGAGAGCAAAAAAATGTCTATTTTGTAGCCACGTTGTAACTCTTATTTTTGCAGTATAGACCCATCCCCTTACAGTATGTATGTAAACGACTTGCTCGTCCTCTACAGCAGAGCTTCTAGTCTCCATTACCTTAAGTGCGGCTGTCTCCCCGCTCTGGTTATTCTATCGCCTGCTGGCGAAGAGGGGGATATAGATATGCACACTTTCCCTGAATTAATTCGTAACAATCACAGTTGAGTAGCATGGATGCACAAATAGAGATGACACGTTACTATAATGTGAAAAGAAAGCTGTGTCTACTTGTCTGAACCAAACTTGTAACCAAGTCAGATAAGAGTGTCAGAAATTGGTTCTAAAAATACTGTTTTACTTAAAATTGTATAGATGCTGTGTCCGCCTCCTGTACGTCTCTCTTTCTCCATTCAGAATGTATAGATCCCTATATCCTTTTAATAAAATTTAATTCCTCATTTGGCATTTCAAGCTTCCCCTTCAGAAGTCTTCAAAGTCCTGCCTTCAAGAAAACAATTACCACATAGGGGTTCACTACTCAAAGTCTCTTGAAAAGGTAAGTATAATGATGCTAAAGAGTTTACAGATTCACCTGTTTTTTGCAGGGAGAAGATTGCTTTCAAGTTTTTTTTTAATTTAGATATCACTGTGGAATGAGTATCAGTTTTTTCACTATCTGATTTAGACAACTCACTCCCAGTTTGTCTCCCATGTTTACAATAATGTTAACTTTGTAAGTATAGGAGACACATACACTTAGGAGTGTTCTGTAATACACTGTGCAACTTTTGGTTTTAACATATCAACCATCTACAAAATATTAACAAAAATTGTACTTTTCTGCTCATTCAATGACAAACCTCAGTCTGGGAAGAGGTTAACAATTAGCTCAATGACTGGTTCCAGCAATTTTGTGTGCATTATGAAAATTGCTGCAGTTTAATTTTCAGCCAAATTTCAGTTTTTTCCCCTAATTTTAAATCTGCAATAACTCAGTGGAAACTCATTCTAGCATAACATTACCTGGAATTTGTGCATTCCCAATCCCAGATAATGAAAATAGGACAGAAGATTAAATTAATTTCTTTAGAAATGCAAGTTCTCCACCTGGATTTCTGTTTGAGTGAAGGGAAACAGGCACTACTTGGATGTCTTTTCTGAATGCTATATTTTATTTTTAATGCTCTAGGAAATGTTTGAGATGAGATGAAGACAAGAATATTTCGACTTTGCCTAGCTGAGCGTTGCATTGGCACTTTAATCAGATTGCTAATTAATTTGCATTGAACTGGTGCAGAGGATGTGACAATCAGTGTTTGTATCAAGTGAAGCTGAGGTGATGAATAGCTACAGAAGCTAGTTACTGTGAATACACTTCAAGGCCGTGAGTACAATTCCTACTCTCCTGTATCACAAGACAATAGAAAATGCTACAAACCACAACATACATTAATGAAAAAAATAACATTTTTCTTGCCTCACGAGGGTTTGAAAGTTCTGTGCTGCTGCCTTCTCAGACTTTCCATTGACGTCACTTTGGGGGCAGAGATTAGGTGAATAACTGTTCGAGGGTGGGTTCAAAAAGTGACTAACTGTTCGAGGGAGTGGCCTGCATGGAAACGGAGGGTTGTGATTGGACACACAGTGTCAATAAGTACTGCAAGGGTGTTTTTGAGAGGACAGCATTTGAGATTTCTGGGCTGTGATTTGTTCTGAAATCCTCTGTTTCATACATACTGATGCTCTGCTTGCTCTTTGGAAGTACTGCATGCAGGAAACTGGGAAACTGATTCCCAAGGGAGAGGAGAACAGGTTAATATAAATATATACTAAGAGTGGGTGGCTTGTCAGCTATATTTCCAGTAATTAGATTCACATAAGAAACTACTGACTGTCAGACAGACTGATTATGATTTAAACATAACTGTTTAAAAAAATATACTTGGTCCCAATGAACCTATCTACTCATTGCTAATTTAATTTTCTACTTTAAGTATAAATATGATATTCCCATTTCTCCTATGCCTTTGATTTCATGTTTTAATAATCTGTAATTTCTCCTTTTCCTGAAATGGTCAAATTTGGAAAACAAAGTTTAACACTATAAAGCATAGAAACACATCACAGCAAAGGACACACCCCATTTCATAAGAATCACCACATTGCTCCCCCCCCCCCACCAAATGAGTCATTACCTCATGTTTTGGACTCCCCTTTGAGATTCTGGACATTTTGTTTTAGTAATAACTGAAGGTGGTGGGGAAGCTTTTTTTTTTTTTTTTTCATTTCTTGCAGCTTTATAAATAGCACATGCTTAGTATTTCTGTGCTCAGTCATATGTTTATAAAACATCCCTATTCAGGAAATTCCAAAAATCCCCTGCACAGCTAGGTTTGTGGTATTGTATTGAAGTGAAATCTAAAGACTGCATGGGAGCACTTTATAATGCCAGAAACAGCCGAGGGAAGCCCTTGTAAGTTATGGCAACTGAATAAGAAACAAATCTTCATATCGAAACTCAGAATATGTATGTTGTATAGCTATTGCAAATCAACATGCAAAGTTATAGGGAAATACATGTAAACTTTAATACTGCATGTCTGTCTATATAAATGTGTACACAACACACGTAACTGCCTCCACTCTAAGAACACTTTATAAATGATATTGGTGCTGTGAAGGCCAGATCCTCACTGCTGTAAATCAAGATAGCTTCATTGAATCTTTGAGAAGGTATGGGGGGTAGGATAAGGCTGCACTTTCACACCTGACAGTGCCCCAGGCTGTGTCGGGGGAAAAGAACATACTACTACACAGAGCAGAACCAGATGCAGGTTGGATATGGTTAGAGGACTTGATAACCAGGAGGGTGAAGGGGAAGATATTTTACAGACTTTTCAGAAAGTGTCTAGTGTATTCCAGACAGTCAAACTGGTTTTCTGTACTAATGAAACTAATTGAAAATGAGCAGAGCTAACAGGCACAACATACACTCTTCCTTCTGGATCTAGAGGTTTAGTCAGCACTAGCAATGTCTACTTTTCAAGCAATGCAACTTCCCTCATTAGCATCTCAAACCACTACATGAACAATTTAATCAGGCTTCATATACTCATGTGAAGTTGGCACCTGTTTACCTTTCTATAAAATTCAGGTAATTCTAGAGTAAGAGCTGGCCAACTTCTCCTACACTAAGATAACTCACCTGACAATCCACGAGGCTGCACAGATCTGACAGCCCATCATTTGACTCAGAAATTGAAATACTACATCCCATTTACGTCAAATAGGAAAAGTGTCACTAACAAACACAATCTGGCATTAAATGACCTAAGGCCACACTGCTGAATCAGGGGCTGATTTAAGGAGTCCTAGCTCCCAGGCCTGTGCTCTAACCCCTAGTTGATACACTGCCTCCATATTAATATATCCATTATAATTTCAGATGCAAGATCAGATTTATAAATGAGGATAACTTCTCATCCCTAGATTTTCAGAATGCTGTAGGGAGCTAAGCAGGTATGTACACATTATTTAAATTTTAAAAAGTTAAGAGCAAGCTTCTATGTTAAGTCTTACTTTGATTTCTTCATGTATACCCAGTAGATGATACCAGCAACCAGAGCTGCTAGCAGAAGACCAACCACAATTCCTACTATCAGCTTTGCCTGGTCATTAACCTTTTCTCTGTTGTCACCTAAAACAAAGAAAAGTTCACAAGGTGTCTAACAATACACAGAATTAAAATTTTCTATACAAGTAATTCCCCCAGCAAGAAAGACAGTAAAAAAGTCAGAACTATTAGAGCATTGTGATAACATGCAAGTTTTTATTGCTATTAAGTATAAAGCTTTTAACAAGGTCTAATTCTTACTGCCTCAGAGACTTGGCAATTGCAGTTGAACTCCAAAGGCAGGAGAGGACTGTGGAAATTACTCATTTAATAACACTTCATAAAGCTAGAGCAGACAGTGTCAAGAAAGAGGGTTCTGCAGCACTTACATACCATTCCTTTCATCTGGCTCATCATATTCTGGGATACTTACTGAAATAAAAAAAAATTAAAATTAAAAACAAACTTGTTGTTACCTGAAAGTCACCTTCACCCTGACACTATGCTGCAATATTTAACAATATAATGATCTATTTTACAGCTAGACCTGAAATGCTCACACTTAATGCTGCATCAGCCACACAACAAAATAATTAATCTTATTTTTAGGCAGCAATCCTAGCTTTATATCCATAATGCATCATGTAAAAGTGTTTTATTCCAAAAAATGACAAGTTTAATCTTATGAATACTTCTGACTAAGCATTTATAAGTTAGCATTCATGATGGGGTAACTTTTTACCACTTTATCATTACTATAGTCCATGAAACCCTAGCACCTATGGATGGATTCTGTTCTGAAATCACATCAAAAGTTAATAATAAACCACACAACGGGGCTAAGAAAAGAAGAAATATCAATAATAAAGGAGTTATTTTATAATGTGTGTACGAATGAGGATAGCGTATAGATAGTCTGAAGTACTGTTAGGACCGGAAGACATTGTGACGGGCAACCACTAGAAAGTGTAGTTACGCTTCTTAGTCAACTCCAGGAGAGTGCATAATGATGCTATGAGATTGACCTTGCTGTTATCTGTGTGTTTGGGAACAGTTCCCAGACTGTTCCCAGCTGTGTGAGTGTTTACCCAGTCTGTGTGAGAACGAATGCGTGGGAAACCAAATGGGGAAACTGAGGCAGGACAGCGTGTAACCAATCAGCTTGTTGCTTGCAAATGAGACATGAGTATGTATGAGATGCAAATGTGTGAGTGTATTTAAACCCACTCCCGTATTTGCTCGTGGGCTCTTCCGACCGGGCAACGGCTCTGAAGTGCTAGGTAACCCTTTCTGCGGTCGCGCTGATCAGAATCGGGCCCCTCAGCGCCTATTTGAGGGACCGAGGCCTTCCAATAAACTCATCTACTTTCTACAACCACGTGTGTGTGCCTTGTCTCGCAAAATCCAAAGTACCTCACTACATTTGGCGTCACGACCAGGATTTTGCTGAGACGATGCCTCTGTGGTCGAAGGTTAGGGTAACAGGGCAGCAACCGCTGGCCCTGCAGCACATGCCTGGATGGCCCTCTGCGGAGCGATGGGGGCCTGTGGCATGCATGGTGGCTGGTATCTCGGAGCAGCTTATAGCGGGGTTGCACCGAGTGAGCTGGCAGTCTGGGACGGAGCGGCGCGCTATGGGTGAGTTGCCGTGGCTGTGTTTAATCCTGTTCCGTGTCCAGGGCAGAGAGCTCCTGAGAGTGCAGGAGCTCTTAGAGGAGATAATGCAGGAATGTTTGGCGCAGAGAGAGGCGCGGGCTGTAGCGCAGGAGGTGGTTATCTCGCAGGCGAGGAGGGTAGAGGCCCTCGCAGGCCGCTGTGAGGTACTGGTAGCATGTTGTCAGCAGACGCCGGGAAGGCAGGGGCGAAAGCCCGTTCTAGATGCCCAGGTCAGGGTGGCTACCGTAGCTGGTTGGGACCCGGGGATCTGAGGTGGATAGCATCTGGAATTACTCCTCGGGCTGGACAGCGAGGAGCCTCCCCCCCCCCCCCCAAGTATAAGTGTGAGTGTGTGTATGGGAGGGGGGGGGTAATGGCAGTGTGTCGCAGTTTGAAGTTGCATACATCTTTAAAAGTTGTTATGGAAATGGCATTATCAGTTTAGCTGGCAGCCAGCCCAGAGTTTGCAGCTGGACTGGACAGTGGCCCCTCCCCTTCCCCCTGGGTGGGGAGAGGGGGGGGGGGGAAAGCGGCAGAAAAGAGTTAAGTGTTTGCCTGCCAACTGCCAGCAGTTGATGCAGGTAGATTTTGTTGGTGTGGTCCTGCCGGCAGGCACACACCTGTGTTTGTACCTTGATGATGTCATGCCCTCAGGCCCTCACGGGGGAGGGCACTGAGGTGCTGTACTGAGTCACGGAGGGACTCGAGGGGCAGGGCTGGGCCCTAAACCCTGAGAAGATTCAGGGGCCTGCCCGCACTATGGTGTCTCAGAGAAGCCTCTGGATGGGGCCAGAGTGCCAGATTCCCCCGAGGGTGCACCACACTGTACAGAGTTACCCTGTGTCCCAGGACAAGAGGGAGCTACAAGTTTACCTGAGCCTTAAGGGTTTCTGGCATGCCTTCATCATCCCCCACCTGGCCTTTGTGACACACCCTTTCCAAGCCTTGGTGTGCTGGGCCACCCCCTGGCAGTGGTAGGCCCACCACCGACAGGCTTTTTGATTTAACCAAGGAGGCACTGACCACACATGTTTGCCTCCATGCCCCCCCCCCCCCCGGGGGGTGGGGAGCTTTTGAACTGGAAGTGACTGCTGTAGCTGATGTGGCCTCCTGAGGCCTATGGCAGCAAGTGATCGGGCCTGCCCCTGTGACTGTCCGGACACCGATTCTCCTGGGTAGCTGGGTCCGGGCAGGGGCCACCCAGGAGCAGACAGGGGTGGCCCAGGTGGCAACCCTGTTCAAATGGAAGCACCATCAGCAGCAGCACATGCTGCTAGGCAAAGCAGCCATCTCCACACCCCATGCTCTGCTGTGGGGACGATCACCTTTGAGCATGCTCTGGCCCTCGCAGATGAGCTACCTGAGGGCGACCCACCAGTGTCCCCGCCTCCGGTGACAGAGGCCCTAAAGCCCGGGGCCTTGGTGGCCAGTGAGCAGCCGCACATCTGGTTCATTGACGGCTCCGCCTTGTACACCGACCATGGGGTGTGATAGTGAAGAGCTGTTGCCTATGCACCCTACACTGAAGACATCATACGGAGTTGAAGCATGGGGGGGCTCAAGCCAATGGGCCGAGCTCTGTGGAGCAGTGTCGGCCCTGGAGGCCTCCACCCCTCCCCGAGGCCTACTTGTATATGGACAGCTGAGTGGTATACAAGAAGCTGTGAACATGGATGACGACATGGGAGGCCAAGAACTGACAGCTCGCGGACCGCCCCATCTGGGGTGTGGCCCTCTGGAAACAGCTGCGGGCCTACACACGAGCAGCCTCCCTGGCCTTGTGGCACGTGAATACCCACACCAAGGCTAACACCCAGGAAGCCCACTGGAATGCAGAAGCAAATGCCATGGCAATGGGGCCGTGCCTGGTCCTGGCAGAAAGAGTACACGCAGAGGCAGGGCACCGAAGAGCCCTAGCGATGCAGCTGTACAGACGAAAAAAGAACCTTCAGCTGCCATTCTCCTGCTGTCACGTTGCCCGCCTCAATTGCGCCAGGAGCACGTGCCTCACACCCATGGCCCTCCCAGGCCCGGAAAGCCATATCAGTCGGGCGACTGCACCTTGTCAAGACTGGCAGGTGGACTGCATTGGTCCCCTGCCCCCAAAGAGAAAACACCTGTATGTTCTCACTGTTGTGGACACGCATACGGACTTGTTGTTTGTGGCACCCAGTGCCTCTGTCAGCGCTGCCACTACTGTGACGGCCCTTGACCGCCTGATGCAGCGGTGTGGTGCCCCGTGGTGTATCCAGAGTCATCAGGGCACCAACTTCACCACCCAGTGTGCTCGGGATTGGGCCGCAGATGCCAACATCGAGTGACTTTACCACCGTCCGTATTCCTCCACAGTGAGTGGTTTGATTGAGTACATGAATGGCCTGTTCAAAGACCAAATCAGGCGGTTGACACCTTCTATGACTTTGAGAGAGTGGTCTGGTGTTCTTAAGAGAGCAGTGTGGTTGTTGAATAACCGTTTTGTGGGCCCATATACTTCGTACCAACGGTTGGCCCTGCAGATCTCGCCATCGGTCTGCTTGTGCATGCGGTTACAGCAGCTGCCAGGGGAGCTGGACACCACACAGAATCAGGTCCGCCTTGTTGCGCCCGAGCCCGGTGCTCTGGACACAGGTGCGACCACACACCCCTGGCCGCCTAACACCACAGTACATTGCCAGCCACCCACCGGATTTTCCTGCCCTCCCGGATGGAGGGACTGACCTTTTACCCCTGTACTGACACAGCAGAAATGAAACACTCAGTGCTGTGAGAACCAGACTGACACTTCCCTCCAGTGGGAGGCAGGGGTTGTTCTTTGTAATCTGTGTCCACTCTTCCCCCCATTACAGGTGTAAGGCGAGGAGACGGTGACCTCGGAAGGCGTTCCCCTGGCCAGTATCTGGTAGATCCATCCTGAGAGGGAAGCCAAGGCCGAGACCATCCTTGCCATGGGAGAAGGCTGGGCTGTGATGTTGCCAGACCAGGAGGACTGCCCCCAGACGGCCTCCTGGCACTGTTTAAGTAACTGTTTTTTGTGATTTCCTTGTAGTGTTTCTTGTGTCTAGCAGCAGACAGGCGTGTGAGTGAACTGGCTTCCACCCCCCGGCAGTTGGAATCCACGTGGGCAAGCGCCAAGATGCAGACGGAGGGGCGCCCCATGGAGGCACAGGGCCGGAGTCTCGCCCTGGCCTGCATGGTCCTTGCCAAGAGTCAGCGTGGCAGGACCTGGAGCCAAACGGCGTGTGAATGCAAGTACATCAGCTGCCAGATGAGATAGAGGAGGACCTGGTCCAATTGTTGAGTCCGGGCCAGGCTCTCTGGATGTGGGCACGACCGCACACCTCTGTTTTGTGTTTGTCTTCTTGTTTTTAGAGTTAACCCTTGACTCCCTGGATGGGTACAGCAGAGATGAGATGCTGGATACTGTGGCCTATGGGAACCAGGCGGCTGCCTCCCCCCACGTGGGAGGCAGAGACCGCTTTGTAATCCGTGCTTGTTCACCTCCTTTCACAGGTGCAAAGCGAGGCAACAGCGATCGCGGAGGCCGCTCTTCTCCACCCCCCCCCCCCCATGCCTGGCCAGTGTCTGATGGGCTGCTCCCAAGACGGAAGCAAGAGCTGTAGTCATCTAAGAAGTGACGGGGGGAGGGAGGAGCTAGTGTTAGCTTTAAGTATTTGTGTTGTTGTGTAGTTAGTTGGCTTTGTGTGTGTCTGGGTAAGGGGAGAGGGGTCAGGGGAGGCCTCAGGTGCCTCTGATGCTTGTCTCCTTCACCCTCCCTTTCCTTGTGTGTGTGCAGAGGAGGGAGGGGGCACCTTGGTACTTAGTGCCCCCGTTGTTTGTGTTGCCCTCTTGTTCCCTGGAGTCTCGTCAGAAGCGTGGGGAGGGATGTTAGGACCGGAAGACATTGTGACGGGCAACCACTAGAAAGTGTAGTTACGCTTCTTAGTCAACTCCAGGAGAGTGCATAATGATGCTATGAGATTGACCTTGCTGTTATCTGGGCGTTTGGGAACAGTTCCCAGACTGTTCCCAGCTGTGTGAGTGTTTACCCCTTCTGTGTGAGAATGAATGTGTGGGAAACCAAATGGGAAAACTGAGGCAGGACAGCGTGTAACCAATCAGCTTGTTGCTTGCAAATGAGACATGAGTATGTATGAGATGCAAATGTGTGAGTGTATTTAAGCCCACTCCCGTATTTGCTCATGGGCTCTTCCGACCTGGCAACGGCTCCGAAGTGCTAGGTAACCCTTTCTGCGGTCGCGCTGATCAGAATCGGGCCCCTCAGCGCCTATTTGAGGGACCGAGGCCTTCCAATAAACTCATCTACTTTCTACAACCATGTGTGTGTGCCTTGTCTCGCAAAATCCAAAGTACCTCACAACAAGTACTATCCCCAAAAAAGATGCATTGTGAGCCACGGCCTATTTCCCCTTGCCAATGTGCTATAACCCTAACCTGCAGGGTTCAAGCATAGGGGCTTGAGTGGGGAGTTCTCTTATGGGTTTTCTGTTAAAAGAAAGAAGCTAGTTAGCACTGCTGTGATTTTTATACACACTGGTCCACTCTGGTGGTATATGGTTTCAGTACAGTTCAAACAGCCACCCATTAGTAACACATTTTTCACTACCAACCTAGGCTGGGTTGGAGGACTAAGTCGGTGGTTAGTGCAGGAGACGTGTGGAACTTAAGGGGAAAAAAAACCCAACCCTCTAATACTACTACAGCACTCATCAGCATTTCCCAGTATTTAGAAAGAAAAGCTGGCAAAAGGTATTTGAAACTAAGAAAACAGCTTCTCTGGCTCATTTTTGAAATGCTTCTAGCTGAAGACACTCACTGGCAGAGACATTCATTGAGGTGACAGTTCGTTCTAGTTGGTTTTCAGCACTACAAGTTAATGTAACATTCTCTTCAGGAGAAATTACAATTTTACTGGAAAATCTTCCATTAGCGTAGTTGGTCTCCTCTGTCTGAAAGGAAAGTAGAAATTAGTAGAACAAAAACCAATAACGTTTTATACTAGAATTCTTCATAAGGAAAGTTCCAGAAGTAAATACTTTTAAAAATAAATCTGTTACAGTTTTGAAGAAAGGGATCCATTTAACATAATAAACTAAAACTTATCATTCAAATACACCGGACCGTTGCTAGAGCCTGGAGTTTGGGATCCAGGCGCAGACCTGCGCTAATGCGGAGACCAAGTTAATGTGGGGGATGTGTTGCCATGGATCCCAATTTAAATATTTAAATTTGGGATCCATGGCAACGACTGAGCTGTACGTGAACCCACGCTATAGCGATGTGGGCTATAGCATGGGTCCGGTGTAATTTTAATATTTTATTCATTTATACTTCCTCCACTTGATAATCGCTTTCCCTCTTTAGTGTTTGCACTCTTCAGATACATCTCTCTCCCATCAAGCACTATTTGACCAAGCTACACATATTTATTTTAAATTTTGCCTTAAACATCTGTGTCTCATAAAAATTGGTGTAGCTGTACCCTGAATTTGCTGCCATTTATCATCTTTTGTCTACTAAGAGTGCCCAAAAATAGTTATTTATATAGCTCCAAGACATGATCTATGCCCTGAAACCACAAGCTAAGGGCCAAATTCTGCCCTTATGTATGTCTCCTGTAACATTCTTGATGTCAGGAAGACTGTGAAGGTATAACTGAAGGTAGTATTTAACCATAAGAAATTAATGCCAACTGCTGGTGGGTGCTGTCCAACCTATACTATGCAGAGGCCTATCACTGCCAATCTTCCTGCATGCATATTTGTTTTCTTTAATCTCTCAAAGTCAGTCAGGTTTTCCAGACCTCACACACTACTATTTGTGCATAAATTAATGAGAAAAATACTTGCTTTATTTATGATGCTTCCACTACCAGTAGTTGTCCACTGCACAGCTGGTTTGGGGAAACCCTCCACGTGACAGATTATTGTTTTAGATTTATTTGACTCTGTTTTCTTTGTCATTCTGATCTGTGGTTTCCCTAAAATAATAATATATTTAAACATTATGGTAAAATAACTGAACTGTACAATTTACAGTATTAAAAAAGTGTAACTAGCTGCTCCATTACCTTGCACAATAAGTGTAAGTGTTTTCCTTTTCTTTAACCCTTCAACCTCCTGTAGAGTAGTTTCACAGATGTAGTTTCCAGCATCCTGGTACTGTAGACTTGAAAATGATGGACTTGTCTTCATTCTGGTATTGTCCTGATAAAGTAAGAAGTTAGTCCACATAATTTCCAATTTAGGCCCCAATCCAAATAAGGATATGCATAAAGTTAAGCGCGAGTGTCATCTCATCAACCTCAGTACAAATAAGCAGTGCAATTGATTTCAATGGAACACCTCAAGTGCTTTGTTGGATCAGGGCCTTAATCACAGAAATACATGGATGAAAGGGTTCTCAAGAGATCATCTAGTCACCAAGGCAAGTAAACAGACCATCCATGTCAGGTGTCTGTCTAACTGTTTCTTAAATCTCAACGATGAGGGTTTCCACAGCCTCCTCCCTTGGGAACCTAGTCCAGTACTTAACTATCCTTTATAGTTACATTTTTTTCCTATTATTGAACCTCTATCCCCCTTGCTGCAGATTAAGCAGATTCCTTCTTAGGCTATCTTCAATGGACATGAGAACAATCGCTCACGGTCTTCTCTACAATAACTCAACATACTTGAAGACTTATCAGATCCCACCCCCCTCATCATTTTTTCCTCAAGATTCAGGTTTTCTGAATCTTTTATTGTTTGTGTTGCTCTCCTCTGGACTCTCTCCACATTTGTCCACATCTTTCCCAAAGCATAGTACCCAAAACTAGATACAGTACTCCAGACAAGGCCTCAGCATAGAGGGACAATTACCTCCCTTATATTAAATACAACACTCCTGTTAATACACTCCAGAATGTTGCTTGCCTTTTTCACAATTGCATCATATTATTGACCCATTCAATTTGTGATCTACTTCAACCCTCCCATTCTTTGACAATGCAATTAGCAACAACTGTGCCAAGCATGAAAAAAGAGGTTTCCAATTTCTAAAGATTGCTGCATGGGGAGCTCTGCAGGCTTTAGTGATCTACTTATGTATAAACCAGGGACGGCATGGTAAATATGTTTGTAATCTTACCTATGCCACCTCTCTCTGGCCACCACACTAGGTCCCAGCGTTGAAGGAGAGGACCAGACGATAGTTTGGTGGCTATAGTCTCCATTTATCAACCACGCTGTAGCTATAGTCTATTCAGTCTTTGGCCTCCCTAGCAAGATGGCCAACAAGACTGCCAGTTTTGGTAACAGTGGACACTTTCTTTCAAGACAAGCCTCTGACCAGTCATTAGGTGGTGGACTATCACTCAGGGTCAGATTTGAATGCTATTTGACAAAAACTCTCTCATTTACCAATGGCCTGAGACATCCAGTCACCCCTTCTACCACCCAACATATGACATAAGAAAGGCCGTACTGGGTCAGACCAACGGTCTATCTAGCCCAGTATCCTGTCTACCAACAGTGGCCAATGCCAGGTGCCCTGGAGTGAGTGAACCTAACATGTAATGATCAAGTGATCTCTCTCCTGCTGTCCATCACCCCCTCTGACAAAACCGAGGCTAGGGACACTGTCCTTTTAGTATGTTTATGGGAACCATGACAAACACCATAGCCTAAATCTTCAGACGTGTTTAGTGTGGTCTGGAAACCTCCATATTTCCATTGCCAAAGTGGGGTCTTAGCCCACGAAAGCTCGTGATCCCTAAAATCTGTGAGTCTATAAGGTGCTACAAGACTCTTTGTTGCTTTTGCAGATCCAGACTAACACGCCTACCCCTCTGATACAAGAATTACTACTAACCTTTATCCAAAACACAGTTGCATTTCTACTGGAAGAGATGGTGCATGATACAGGCAGAGCTTCTCCAATCTGCTTAATAACTTCTCCATTAGGAGTGAGTGATAAGTCCAAATCTATGATAAATAGAACATTGTTAAAAGATAAATACCAGCAGAGTGGACCATTCTGAGCGTTTACAGAAAAAAGAAATCAGTGGACTAATTGCACTTCTAAAATTTAGATTGTTTTCTCAAAAAAAGAATCTAAATCAGTTCTTATAAGTGAGACAGAAAAATAATCATCCTGAAAAAACACAATGCAGAATATTTGCATATCTACTATAATTATAGTCTAAGAAAGTGAAACATGACACAGATGAGCTAACAGATATTTTCCTATCTTGTGCAGCTGGAAAAATGATCCAGGAGGGTTCATGAAACTGGAAATGATGTCCAGGGAGGGGAGAGAGGTTTTAGCAAAGGGAATAGCAGAGTGGAATGAGGAGGATTTTTGTTAGGAGGAGGGTGGAAATCCGATTAGAAGAAGACCGAGGGATAGAGAAGAATTTTAGGAGCTGCTCGTAGGGATATTGAGCAGAAGAGGACAAGGGAGAGAATTCTTGAAATGGGTAGGAAGGACAGGTTGATTCTCTTATGCGGTGTAGAAGAGCTTTGCCAGTTTGGAGAGGCAGGGAGAGTGGCTGGTGTAGGAGGATTTGGCAACTTCGTGGGAAGAGTGGGTCTTTGTCACAGAGGTAGGGAGGCAGCACATGTTCTGTTTGTGGATTCTTTTTTCCAAGATTTCTTCCTAACTTAAAACATTCATTTATCAACCACTCTAGCTTTCCAATGCATCATTTGCCTTTTACACTTCTTATAGGATTACTATACCCTAAGGTCTCAGACATTCCAAATGCTAGGCCACTCCAGATGCTACTGTTTGTTTTTTGCATACAGAATCCTATCTTGAGAGAATAGGAAAGTCGCCCAATTAAACATTTGCTTTCATCCCCACCTCCTAGCATCATACTATGCAAACCAAAGAGCCTAGTCATCCTAAATATTGCATGTATGGAAATCAGTGGCTGGCGGAGCTCTGAACACAGTAGATTATAATCCCATCATGGCACAGCATTTGCTGGAAAAGCACTGCAACATATCCTACCAATTTAACAACAGGTGGGAAGCCAAGCTTGACACAAGAGGGTGAACCTCAAAAGAAGGGTTTTTTAAATGTTTGCTTTCCTAGTGCCAGAGCCCTAAAATCTCATTTTGTTCTTTCTTTGGCAGGCGACTGGCAAGGTGAGATATTTTTGCCCAGCTCTGTAGTACCACAATTATTCTCATGAACATGGTGGTATTGAATTTACTGGGTTTTGTTGCTCTTGTTAAGGGGTTTAAAATACCACTACCACATTCAGGCAACTAGGAGTTCTAATTAAATTGTCACCTACTTTTTCTTTATCCCTTTCCCTATGTCATAACCACAAAAGTAGCCTAGAATTCCTCCTTCCCTGCAAGGGGTTAAGAAGCTAAGATAACCTGATTGGCAACTGACCAAAAGGGGCAGAAGATACTTTCAAAGCTGGGGAAGGGGGAAGGTTTTGTTCTCTTTGCCTTTGTTTTGTGAGTTGTTTGCTCTGGGGATTTCAGAGGTATAAGACAGCCATTTTTTCCTTCCACCTAATCCTACATCAGTCTCTAAATATCACAAAAATAGTAAGTAATAGGCAAGATGTGTTGCTTTATATTTGTTTCTCACTTGTGAATTTCTCTTGCTAGAGGGAGATATCCCTGTGTTTTCTTTGTGACTCAAACTAATCTAGAGGGGATTCCTCTGTGGGTTCTTTTTGAATCTTTTGCAACTCTGTACAAGTACTTCCATCCTGATTTTATAGAGGTAACCTTTTGTTTTCTTTTCTTTAATTAAAATTCTCCTTTTAAGAATCTGACTGATTTTTTCCCATTGTTTTAGATCCAGGTTTTTGGATTGGGCTCACCTGTAAGGATTGGTGAGGAGTTTATCTCAAGCCTTTCCCAGGAAGGGAATGTAGGCTTGGGGGAATTTCAGGGATAATAGGACTCCAAGTGGCCTCTTCCCTGATTCTTTGTTTTACACTTGGTGGTGGCAGCCTATCACCCAGGTCCAGGAGGAACCTCTGCCTTGGAGAAGTTTTAACCTAAGATGGTAAAATAAGCTTAGGGGCTCTTTCATTCGGGTCCTCACATCTGTACCCTAAAGTTCAGAGCAGGGAGGGAACAGTCACACCCTATCATTACAGATAATCCATAAATTATGTAAGAGATGCCCCCTTTATTATCCGCTTGTTTTGCCTTCCTGATTCTAAATCCTCAGACACTACAGCAACAGTCATTTTAGAAATACCTGAGATATGGCTGATGATGCAGATAGACGTTCTCTATCTATATATTCTCAAGTACTAAAAGATCTTAGAATGGCTGAGCTGGATATCATTAATCTCAATAGCAAGCAACTTCATTCTATAGAAGAGCCAACTTTTCTGCTGCTTTTATTCACCAATTTCACTAGAAAGAGCATTATAATTAAAGAAAGCAGGCATCAGAGAGAGGACTGGGCCCATCTCGCAATAATAATGACTATTGTCAAATGTTAATAATATCAGTGTTGTTAATAATATAGGCCTAATTTCTACAATCAGTAGTTACATGAAGTCTTTCTCTGTTGGTCACTTGCTATTTCATACAGCAGGCAAATGTAAAGACGTTGCCAAAGAGAGACAACTGCCTCATTAGTATTTTGTTTCCCTCTTCCAGGGAGCATGTCCCCAAAAGCATAACCATCAAGATTCAATATGAGAGAGATTATCTCCTGATGTTTTCCCCACAATGACTCAAAGAACAATTGTATAGATTGCTGCTTCACCTGGGTGAGGGAGGATTAGTTCTCACTCAACTTGTTTCCTCCTATTCTCTGAGCACATGCTTAATATAGGGTAGAGAGGCTATGGGATTTTTTCCCCCCCGGGGTGATTCCCCTTTGATGCCTACTCAAATCTTTATTTCTTTGAAGCACGATATCAACTCAGATTCAAGAGATCATAGAAGATCAGTGAGGAAGGAATCCTGTCACAGGAAGCAAGAACTCATTAAATTCTTGGCCTTCATCTGAGGCAAGACTGACAGTCTGAGCAGAGCAGTCTTTAAACGCAGACCTCCTCCTGGGTAACATGCTAGGTCCCCTCCCTTTTCAGTGAAAGAACGGAGGCCACCACCCTTCTCAAATATTGCTATGAATAATTCAAAGATGGGGAAAAACTGCAGTGAACATGAGACTTAAGATCTTACTTCTGAACTGCAAAGCCCTGAGAGGTGTTTATAGAATGGGCTGGGAGACAAGCTCCCATTTAGCAGAGGATTCTCCCTCAGAAATCATTGTGGGCATCTGGGTAAACAGTTTGTCTGCATAGACCAGTTTTCCTCATGTACCATGACACTTACTTTTAGTCTCTTGTCACAGACGTTACTGAGTGGGGGTAGTATGAAAAAGGTTTGCATATACTTGCCTCTCTAGAGGGAAAAAAATTACTAAAATACTCTACTTTTACACTGACTTGCGTCAGGTTTCTATGTTTTTTAATGACAAATTAATGACGTTTTAAAGAGAGAAAACACTCCACCGGACATGCCATATTTAATACACACCAACTTTTAATTTAGTGTAAACTGGAAGACTTAGATTGATAGCAGTAGTGGCTTTGAGGACATGTGAGGATTACATCCAACATGTCATTACACCACCATGCAGCACCTGGGGATGTAAAAGCCATTTAAATAATGTGGGAAATACTAGAGAGATTTTTCCCATTCTATTGCAAGAGTGGGACTCCAAGTCAGGAGATTAGGAAGTGCAAGACTGGATTTGAATTCTGTGTTGTAATCAAAAGGGTTAAGTGCAGTATGTCATGTAATTTGGGCATCCTGAATATTTTAACACTCCAATGTGAACTTCTGGTCTACTGGGAGTTGAAGGTAGTCATATCATTTGAAAAATAATTTCCCTTAGATCTTTATTAATGTCTGACTTGGCATCTCTTACAAAAAAGAAATGATCTTTTTGCAGTCTAGAAGCTTAAGATTGATTATAGATTTCCTAGAATCATGTTAGTTTACAGGGATAAATTCAATTAGCAGAACCCCTTGATTTCTAAAGTTTCATTTAGCTTGAATACACATTCCTCAGCAGAAATGAGGATCCTGTAAGTCAGACATAAGAGGCGGGACAGAGGTAAGCAACCCCATGAGGAGCACAGGGATATGTTCCAAGTGGGAAGAGTGTCTCCTGGAACTCCACAGAGAAGTGACTAGCCTGTCACAGGGTACGACATGCACTCTTCGCTGCTGCCCCATTAAGCTGTGTTGGTCACTTGATGGGGACCATGGATCCACAGATGTCCCACCTTCCCTTGGGAAGGTAGATACCATTGTTGGTGCTAACTTCATGTAGTCCTTGTGGTCAGTGGTGAGAAGGCGCCTTCTGGCACGGAAGCTTCCCCGCTCCTTCTGTGTTGTCCCCTGCTTCCATGGCAAGAAGTTTTCCCAAACCCAACACTTGTAAGAGACCAATACAATCAAATTGCCCAAGAAAAAGTCTGTTTGGCATTCACTATTATGAATGAAATATGGATCTATTTAAAAAGCCAAGTAACCTCTTGTATATACAGTAGATTCATGGATGGAAACAAAGTATTTTCTATTAATTATTTCTTAAGATCATAAAGTCAGAAGTGACTAAATAAATCCTTAACCTCAGCAGTAAGACCACTCAACTTTGTCATAATTAAATCACTGAGAGGAATGCACACCCCTGCAATGA
Organism: Sternotherus odoratus; assembly: GCA_032164245.1. Taxonomy (NCBI): domain Eukaryota; kingdom Metazoa; phylum Chordata; order Testudines; family Kinosternidae; genus Sternotherus; species Sternotherus odoratus. Next base: position 136,091,916 of record JAVMKO010000001.1, on the reverse strand, counting down.
CAGGAGAAGCCAAAAAAAAAATAAAAAAAAAAGTTAAATAGGTTGTAGAATTTTTGAGCCAAAACAACTATTCTTAAAAAACCTCAACACCACACACCTTCCCATATAAGCCTACAGAAAGAAGTGAGATGGAAGACAGGTGGGCAAAGATGGAATCTGAAGATCAAATAGATAAAGACATTAAAACATACAAGAAATTATTTAAGTATATCGAAAGCAGAAAGCACTGGTAAAAGCAATAGCTCTGATGATCAAAGTAAAGTAAGCAATTAGAGGAGAGGAGAGAGTTGTGGAAGAGAAGCTACATGAGTTCTCACTGCAATACATGTTCTGGAGATTTTCACCTTAGGCCAACAATCTTTAAATCATAAAAGTGAGGCAACATTAGGCCCATTCTATAAATACAGGAACAAACCAATTAAATTAAATAGGAACAACAGGACCTGGTGCTATACATCCAAGAATTCTTAAGCAAGTGGCTTCTGACAACAATATATACTCATTAAAATCAGCTACTATATTGAAACTCAAAGGCAGTAAATGTTGTCCCTATCTTTAAAGATAATGCTCGGGTGATTCTGGGAGTTAGACTAGCAAGCCTTACTAGTAACAGGAAATTGAATGAAATAATATCTGAACAACAGAACTGTAAAACATAAGATGAACATTAAATGATAGTAATTAACCAAAATCAGCATGGACTTCTCCCATCTATTAGAATTCTTTCAGCCTGTAAACAAAATAGTGGATAAAAAGAACTAGCTGATAAAGAGGATTTGTTTTTTTTTTAAAAAAAGCATTTGGGAAAAAATCTCTCTTGTAAAAGACTATTGAGGAAATTAAGTAGTCACAGAATGAGAATTAATGTCATGGATCAGTAATTTACTAAAAGTCACAAAGCAAATAGGTAGTTTTCACCAAAGTAAGAGGTTGACAGTGGGTTATACAAATACCAGCACTGATGTATGTTCATATCCTTTTCCAGATTATTTAAAGAGAGACATGGAAAAATCTGCTGGTGACAAGAAATGATACTGGTTAAACAGCACTAATATTTTAGAACTTCAGAGGGACCTTGGATAGCTCAGTGAATGGACAACATAATGGCAGATGCTGAAAGTCCCTGTTAAATGCATGATAATGTTCATTAGAAGAATAGTTTGAAATACTCATACAGGTAAGTCATTTCTAAATCAACAGTAAAGCTAGGCATTCCTGGAGGTAATTCAATGAAACCTCTGCCCACTATGCATTAGCAGTAAAGAAAAAAAGGCAAAATATATTAAGATGGGTAAATAATAGGAGGGAGAAGAATAATGAAATTGTGGTGATGCCATTATATAAATTGATATTATACTGTCTTCTGGAATACTGTGTTCAATTCCAGTTACCTTATCTAAAAGATGGAGCAGAAATAGAAGGGATGCAAAGCATGTGGGGGAGGGGTCGTGGAAGGGAGCACAGGGATATTTCACCATGAAGACAGGCTGAAAATATTTGAGACAGTTTAGAGAAGAGACAAATAAGAGCAGGGTGACCAGACAATAAGTGTGAAAAATCGGAACGGGAGTGTGTGTGTGTGGAGGGGGGGGGGGGGGGGGAGAAATAGGAGCCAGAAAATCGGGACTGTCCCTATAAAATCGGGACAGCTGGTCACCCTAACTAAGAGTGGTATGGCAACTGTATATAAAATAATAACTGTTGTAAAAGTGCAAACTAGGTGCTTGTCTTTATCCTTACACATAATTCAAGAATAAGTGGATAGCAAATGAAATTGAAAAGCAACACTTAAAACTAATAAATACTTGGGGGGGGGGAAAAAAAGCCTACTTTGCCAGTAGAATTTATTGCCGTAAGAATTTGAGGTCAAGAGTTTACAGGACTCAAAAAATGGTTATACATTTGTTAGGGATAACGAGAGAATCTACAGGGATACATTAAAGGATATAAACTCTCCTACGCTTTAGGTAATAAGCCAAACACTAAGTGACTGCTTTAAGGAGAAATTTCCACTATGGATATAGTTAATCCGTTTTTGTCCACCTACAAGGTTCCTAGCACATTCCTCTCAAGTGGTACTTGCCCTTGTCTGAGAGAGGATATTGGACTAGTATGATCTAGAATGGAAATTCCTATGAATCATTGTTTTGATTGACATAATAATGGACCAAATGATGCTTCTGTAAATTTAAATAGATTCTGAGACAGTGCCTTCGTACAATTATTTTTGTATTAAAACACATAAGTCATCACCGATTGCAACTTGTCAAAAATACAGTGTTTGCTGAGTGTCAGCACAGTTTGCACACATGCAGGTCTGTTTTAATCCACTAAATTTCAGTGGTATTAAAAGGTATCAAATTAATAAAATGCACGTACAAAAAAGTAAGACAAAAGATCAAATACTGTTTGCTATTATTCCGTGCTCAGTTCTGCTGTAGGTGACAGAGCCCAATAAAAGATATTTTCACCCACCTTGTTTCTCTTGAATATCCAGGGACTGACACAGTTACAATTACACTGCATACAGTTCTAATGTAGTCATTAGAACTAATCACATGAGTAAATCAAGGAGGGATTAGCCCAGAATTTGTAATGTTTGAATTGTTTCTGGAAATGAAAAAATATGATCACTTACAATGAACGGTGATGGTGGTTGAGTCCTCCATGCTTCTGTCAATCAGAGAACATTTGTATTCTCCTGTTGCATTTCGTCTCACATCTGTCATTATGTAAGTATCTGAGCTTCTTATGCCTTCTGGTTCTCCCTGTGGGTGGAAGTATTACACTTATGGGTTCTAGAGGGTTGCTAAAAACAGGACAGTCGCGTGTTCTTTGAACAATATTTTATAAAGCAACTTTCATCCTTAAGTGCTTCACAATCTATATACATTCAGCACCAGTGAAATCCAACCACATCAGAGTACAGCACAGATTTAATTTTGTTGCATGACTGCAGGCATTGCACAGTTGCCAAGTCACTAACAAAAAAGTTTTACTTTAAGCATTCAACTTAAATGATGATTTTCAGAAATGTTAGAAAAATGCAAAATCTAAGACATTTAACAGCAAGATTGGAAGGAAAGATTAGACAGAGACAGACCAAATATAAAATAATCATAACATTGCAAAGAGAAACTATGATGGGGGAATGAGATCTTATTCGAAATGCTAAGAGTTTCAGGAAACATCACACACATTGTTAGATCCATAACACAGACCTAGGGCTGGTGGAAGGATATTTCCACCTTGCGCCCTTCAGCAGTTCCCCACCCCCGCCCCGCAGTGCTCCTCCTGCAGTAGCTGCTCCCTGCTCCCCCACCAGCAGCTCACCTCAGCTCTGCCTCCTCCCCTGAGCACATTGGCGCTGCTCCACTTCTCCCGCTTCCCAGGCTTGTGGCACCAATCAGCTGCTTGGCACAGCAAGCCTGGGAGGGGAGAAGAATAAGAGCGGGGTGGCATGCTCAGGGGAGGAGGTGGAGCAGAGGTGAGCTAGGGCAGGGAGCGGTTCCTCTGTGTCCCCCCATTACTTGCTGCGGGCACTCTCCCCACGCCCCCCTGCCTCAGCTCACCTTTGCTCCACTGCCTCCCCGTGCGCACCATTTAGCGCCCCCAATCACCTGGTGCCCTAGGCAGTCGCCTAGTTGATGCACCGTCCCTGCACAGACCGCCTGAGCAAACAGCACTAACTTTAGCTCCCCTCAAACGAGAGAATGCCGAAGATGTAATTAGGAGGCTGAAAACCATGTTAAGTGGGGCCTTTAGCTCACCCATGTTCACCACAGAACAAGTGGAGTTCTGGTACACTGATGGCAACCTAGGCACATGCCAAAGGCATCATTTGTTGAGGGGAGAGGAAACCTGAGCTCTGGCTGGACTGTTCTGGGTACTGGCAGGAGCCATTCCAAACAGCCTGGGTCAGGAGGCGCAGCGGTGGTCACCATATACTGATTGAAGTTTGGCTGTGGCATGCGGCCACACCTGCATGGGCCGTGAGATGGGTCCAGCTCATGAATCCGGGCTCCCCGCGGGGTCATGCCCAGCCTTGCTCCACTTCCAGCATCTCATGTCCCCACTGCTCTGCTCACAGGACTTGCTCAGCAGCAGCTCATGACCTGCTAGAAGTATGGGGATCCTGCATGGGGGAACTGACTAGGAAAAGGGCAATGGGGAGTGATACGAGGGGGTTTTGCCTAGTGTAAAATAAAGTATGTTTTGATGCCATGGCAAGGTACAGTTAGATTGCTGCAGTGTGGGGGTGCCTCTGGCATCAAATAGGAAGAAACCGTACAGAACATTACAGCTAAGTAACAGTAGTAAGAGAATACTTACTGGAATGTAAAACAAGAACTCCCGTGGAGGGGGGTTACCATTTCCTGAGCACTTTAGAGTGATGTTGTCACCTTCTTTGATAGTATTTCTTTGGGACAGCACTTTAATTGTCACCTTCTCTGTAGGATCTGTGGAAATAATGGACACAAGTTAAATAGTTTTTGTCAAGTATCAAGATAACGATGCATACAAGGTAACTGTCCAAAGTATACACAATTTTCTCCGGAAGCCAGTGAGGGTAATTGCATTTTTTTTTAATAGAGGGAATGAATTTAATAGGTACTCTTCCATACTGAGTACTAATCCTCTTAAAATGAACTACATAGAAACCTTGTATAAAAATCAAGTTTTCCTTAGCAAAATGCCTATAACCAAAGCAGGAGTGACTATTATTTCATGTAAAAAAGACCAGTAGGAACAATTTCACAGTAGGATTTCATTCCAAGAGACTTTAATGGCATAATATGCAGCTTGCTGTTTGAAGGGATTGCAGCAGCCACAAAAATAAGTAAAGCTATCAGCCCCCTGCACTAATTAGATAATGGTATCTTGTATTAAATAAAAAGAAATATTAGCTAAACAACTAAAGCAAGACTCCACTATATGCTGATCAGTGCAGTAGCTTTCAGAAAGATGAATTTGGTGAACTTAAGACTCACAGTCAACAAAGTCCATTAATGGCTATTAGCCGGGATGGGTAAGAAATGGTGTCCCTAGCCTCTGTTTGTCAGAGGGGGGTGATGGACGGCAGGAGAGAGATCACTTGATATTACCTATTAGGTTCACTCACTCGGGGGCACCTGGCATTGGCCACTGTCGGCCGACAGGATACTGGGCTAGATGGATCATTGGTCTGACTAGGCTGACCATATTTCCTTTAGACAAAAACGGGACATTGGGATGGGAAAAACGGGACAGGGTGTGTGTGGGGGGGGGCATGGCCCCACCTGGGCCCCCCAGCACCGGGCTGGGGGGAGGCAGAGGGGGGTTGGGGGGGATGGATGGAGGAATAAGCATAACAGGGATGGGGGATGAAGAGGATGGAGGGAGAGAGAGAGAAGGGGGGATGAGGGATGAAGATGATGGAGGGGACGGAGGGAGAGAAGGCACGAAGGTCAAAAAGGGAGAGGATGGATGGATGAGAGAAGAGATGGGGGTAGGGAGCAGGGGGGATGGAGGAGGCAAGGGACAGCGAGAAGGAGGGATGGAGAGAAGGGAGATGGAAGAGGAGGCAGTGGATGGAGGGAGAGAGAAGGGAGGAAGGGAGGGATGGAGAAGGGGGATAGAGAGAAGGGATGGAGGGATGGAGGGATAGAGAGAAGGGAGGAAGGAAGGAATGGAGAAGGGGATAGAGAGAAGGGATGGAGGGAGTGAGAGGAGGCAGCGGACGGAGGGAGAGAGCAGGGAGGAAGGGAGGGATGGAGAAGGGGGATGGAGAGAAGGGAGAGATGGAGAGAAGGAGGGAAGGAGGAATAGAGAGGAGGCGGCGGCAGCGGGCGGCGGGCTGGAGGAGGCGGCAGATCAGAGCTGTCTGGAGCCGCAGCCGGGGGCCGAGCGCGCCGGCGGGGGGGCTGCTGGCCGGGTTTTATGAAGAGAGAAGGGATGGAGGGAGCGAGAGGAGGCAGTGGACGGAGGGAGAGAGCAGGGAGGAAGGGAGGGATGGAGAAGGGGGATGGAGAGAAGGGAGGGATGGAGAGAAGGAGGAATAGAGAGGAGGAGGCGGCAGCGGGCGGCGGGCTGGAGGAGGTGGCAGATCGGAGCGGTCTGGAGCCGCAGCCGGGGGGCCGAGCGAGCCGGCGGCGGCGGCAGCAGGGGGGGGGACGGACGATGTTTTATGACTCCATATTTTATGAGTCCTGTTTTATGAGTCCACATTTTATGAGTCCTGCCCCAAAAACGGGACAAAATTGATATTTTGGACAAAAAGATGGGACGGTTAAAAAAACATTAAAAAAACGGGACGTATGGTCAGCCTAGGTCTGACCCAGTACAGCCTTTCTTATGTTCTTAAAGTTGTAAACGTAATATTTCTGGCATGTTCAATAGGGTTGAACAATATATTGTACTGTAGTAATTTAAAAAAAAATTATCTTTACTTTTTAAAAGTATTCTTTAATATAGGTTACTCCTCCTATGAAGAATGTTAAATATACTTTTCAGAAGTGGAATAAAATGGGCCAGATTAATGAAAGAAAATAATGGATAACTTTTTGAATTAATTTAAATAATATATTCTATTCTAATCATGTGCCACTCTTGCTTTAGAGTAGAGTATGGCAGACCTCCCCTGCCTTCATTAGGACTCCATTAGGGTACATGCTGGTAGATCCCGGCTCAGCACTGGGACAGTTGCACCTACCTTTTGGTTGACAAAAATGGTTAAATTTATTCAAATAACAAATTGCATGGTAGACTTGTTGGTTATAATTTAAAATGTTATATATATGAACAATCATTTGACAATGCTATTACTCAGCAAAGGGGTAAATGGAATGGATCAGGAGCACATCCATTCTCCATCAATATGGTAAAGACAGAATGCATCAAGCTATGGACTGCCATTTGTCTTGAGGTCTACAAAGGTGGAATGGTAAGATCAAGAAGCCCCAACAGTAAACACATAAATTAAACTGCCCATGATCACAACAGCCTGTTGTAACAAAGAATCTTTGGTTTCATCTAGTTCTGAGGGGTATGCAAGAGCTCTTCTGAAGAAATCAGTAGACACAGATCTGAGTTGTCTGTCTGTCAAGAAATCCAAAATATAGTCCCGCACTGCCTGCTGCCCCAATTCCTTAGAAATGTTATTTCTGATGTACTGTCTGAGATGCTCAATTATTTTGGAAAAGGGGCGTCTTGACTTCAGCCAGCATTCTTGGTGCAGCTTAGAGATGAAATTGCGAAGTACGCTGTCCTGGTGGCTGGCTGCATGGCCCTGCCATCATGACTCATTGCTGGGGGAGCAATGCCAGCCAGGGCCAGAAAGTTGGAGCCTCGAGTTGTCCAAGCTGCACCAGTGATGATATGAAGGGCAGAGCAGATCACTGAGTCCAACTTGCTGCAGCACCTACTCGAACTCCAGGCTGATGCATGGTATTCAGCAGGTGCAATAATTAGGGTACTGGTAGATATCCAGCAGGTTACAGCACTAGCAGCCAGTGCTAAGCCTGTGGAGGAGTGAATTTTTGCACAGCTCCTTCCTGTGTTGTTGGAAGGACAGAGCACTCAAAATTTATACCCAAATAAATAGGGTACAGTTAAAAACAACTGGCTGATTATTCAGAAGGACCCTGCAGCTGTTGATGAGTGAGATTCATGATGAGTGGGATTAATCACTGACTTTAAACTGAACAGCTGGTATTGTGTTATTTTCTGATTAGTTGTCTTTTAGAAATTTAAGGAATAATAGAGCTTGGTGGTGCAGCTGAATGGAAATTACTAGGTAAATAAATAGATTTCCATTTCTTGGAACTGTAATCTGTCTTTTTTTAAACCTGTACTAAATTCAGAAAATAATTAATGAGATAGAAACTAATTAAGATTACCGACACACTTAAACACTTGTATCTCACCATCAACAAAATCACCTAAGGGCGGTGGAGAAATCTGTTCAAAGCAATTCTGGACACCTATTCAAATGAGATTATAAGGATCTCAGTTTAGAGATGTATTTGAAAAGAACAAGGGACTGAAGTTATGTTGAATGAATAGAGGTATTTTCAGAAGGAAACTAGAAATGCTTCATTCGGAGACTGAGGGAGCTTCATGCCATGTACTCCTCTTCACTAATCAAGAGTATGCCCAATTCCCATTGTTAGATAATTAGCAGTGCAGCAATATTAAATGCCTCTAGAAGAAGCTAGAGATGGGTGCATGAAGAAGTTATCTTAATTAAATTGTCTGTGGAGAGAACAGGATAGAATATGCTTGCTAGCCATGCTCTTTTAACCTTCAGTGCAGACGATGTTGCTGTCTGCTGTTTAAAGACCAAAAATTAAAGCTAACTCAATTTTTATAGGTAAGGAGTGGTGGCTTGTGGACATGAACTCTCTTAATGACTTCCAAGAATAATGGCTGATATTCCCAATGTACTTATTCTTTGCCATTTTCCCTGGCTATTTTGGAAGCATCAGTTAGTAGAACAGAGAGGTCTGAATCTCTTACTCAGGTGAGAATCAGGAATAACTTAATTAAAATGCATTGATGGATCATGAATGGAAGGCAAGAAGAATTGGATCCTCATTCTAAATCTCTCCACAGACTTTGCACCAGAAGGGAGTAGAAGCTAGGCAGCTAAGTAAGCCATAGATGGTTGCCTCAGTCTGGGGCTTTCCTCTTCTCTGGATAATGGGTGATTGTCCCTGACAATGTCTCTCCCTTTTGTTAACAGAATGTTAGGAATCATGTAGGAAAGACAGAAAATATCATAATGCCTCTATATAAATCCATGCTATGCCCACATCTTGAATAGTGCATGCAGATCTGGTCACCCCATCTCAAAAAAGGTAACAAAGTCCTGTGGCACCTTAAAGACTAACTATAAAGTTTTGAAGCATAAGCTTTCGTGGGCTAATACCCACTTCGTCGGATGCAAGCAGTCATCACATGGTGGAAGCTCTCATGGCCAGGACTGCACCCGCAGTGCATAGAGAATGATTTGATCTTGGGAGGTGCGGGGCTTCAGCAACATTAAGAGCTTTTAGCACGTTAAATTTTTGTATTTCAATGAGTTGGATATTATTAGTTACATAACTTCTCCTTTATTAAAAAAAGCAATAAAAATGTATTTGAAGTGTAAAACTGAATTCAGAATTAAATGCAGAGCTGATTGGGCACTGTTGCATTAGAAAAGCAATGACATTTTAAGCAGAGGGATAACTTGTACTGCTTGTTTAGATACATGATCTTTTTGTGCTCAAGAAGTACTCTAAACATTTGGGTACCTTAGTACAGCATTACTCAAACTTTTTCCTCGATGGCCCCTTTCCATGGCCCCGTGTCCACTTGCGGTCCCATGGTATATCCACCGAAATGTCGCCGAATAGAAAGCTTCCGCTTTCTGCGGCATTCCGGCAGGACAAAAATAGGAAGCTTCCAGTTTCGGCGATCTCCCGGGGCCGATCCTGCGGCAGCACCAGGACACCGCAGCCCCCATGGGCCCCAGTGGGGGATCTCGCGCACCAAAGTGGGGTGCGCGCACCCCAGGGGAAGACCATTGCCTTAGTATACCAATCCTGATGTGCGCTAGTTTATATTTACTGCATATTTCACTGGGCAGAGAGAGATGCAAAGAATCTAATTCTCATACAATATTTTTTAACTCCAGTCAACTACTATGAAAACTTCTAATTCAGCTTATTTAGTAATATATTATTACAAGGACTTGAAATTCATCATAAGATTATTCGCTGCTACACTCTTCCTCCTGAAACAGTAACCTTAATATTTACAAATCTAATGTCACTGAAAAAAGAAAATAACTCATAATCCTGTATCAGATATGGTGTAGGCTTGACTTAAATCTTTTCACTGCTGATCAACTTTAAAAAAGTATTAATCCTGTCATCAAAAAGAGCATAATTTTTCTGATTTATCTCACAGTTGTAGTAAGGGGTTTTGCTGATAGACTAATTTTTTTTTCCCAGAAAGATAATATTTATGAACATAGTTCTGCGACCCAGTTTTTAACAACTTACAGTGAACATCAAAGACCACTGGTTCAGAAGATATTTTTTCCAGTCCAGATGGTCCATAATATGTCACGCTACAGGCAAACTGTGCATTTGCATCCTTCTTTGATGGCATGAACTGGAGAGAAGATGTCGTGGTGAAAAGTCCAGTTGATCGATCCACAACCTTTTGTAAGCTTATGACTACAACTGAAAAGAAGACATTGCTTCAGTGTTATTCTTAGTATATACAACCTTTCCTAATTTTGGATATTTTTCTTATTTTGTATAACTAGTGATTTTTATGCACCTATTGCTCAGCATTTCAGCACAAGACATGAATTTTAAAGCAAGCAATACAATAAAAAAAATTCACCACAACAGACTGCACTCTTTGGTCCTGACACTTTGGCCCACAAAGAAAAAACACCCCAACAAAGATTCCTGGTTAAATAATGCTGTCCTAAAATCCTGTACGCATTTAAAAAAAAAAAAAAAAAAGAAACCTAAAAACACTTTCTAATTAATATTCTAGTTCTTTAAAAAAAATCCTTAACTCAAAAAGATACAGCTAACATTTTGGCGATAATAATACAGTATTAAAACCCACAATTTTATGCATCAATCTGCAAACCTTCCCCCATGTGCATAGCTTTAGTCATGGAATATCCCTATAGATTTAAATAGGATTACTCATATGAGAGTAAAGTTATTGACATGTGCAGGTTGTTATAGGATCAGGTTAATTGTTCATTACTGAAACATACCTCCTTCATCAGGCTGCAAAATAGTTCCATTTTTGTACCATGTAATATTGCCATCTGGATAACTCTCTCTTGCAATACATTCCCCGAGCTGCAGAACACACAAAAATTACCAAACATTTTGTCCTCCTTCATTTATGCTTGTGTGGTTACATGATTAGTCTCAGGAAAGTACAAACAATTCAAAAAACTCTGATTTTTTTTTTTAAAAAAGGATAAATGACAAATGATGCTTGGGTATTTCTTGGGGGTCAAGAGAGAGCTGGACCCATTATTCTGGATATGGGGAAAGCTAGTTGTAACTTTCTAGCATTTTGCTGTTATTCCTGATTCAGCTGAAAACTAGTTTTTTGAGAAATGGTTTCAGAAATTCTATATCTCACACTGGGTCCTGAGCAATCTTTCCCATATCCCACTATTGCTAGCTCAGAAATCACACAGAATATTCCATCTCGCTGATGGCACAACTCCAGGCTCACCTCCAGGTACACGAGTTTAAATTAAGAAAAATGCTCTTACCATTTTAAGCTTTTCTGTTTCTAGGAAGTTTGCTGGATGTGTAATTTCTGGTTTAGATGGTTGTTCTATAAACAAAAAATATGTATAAGAGAAAGAAGAGCAGGAATTTCAATTTGTTGTATAAAGGACTAATGTTCTCCAACAACAAAGACAGAATATTCAGCAACGTGACTTCAACAACTACATTAAAACTATTTGGGGAGATGCAGAGGCATCATACCTTTCATTTGAAACCTTGTCTTTTGGAGGTTTATACCCCCCTTGACTATTAAAAAAAAATTTCTCCTACCTAAAAATATTGGCAAATGAACTTTGGGGGTGGGACGAGAATCTCACGAGATAAATAATGTTACTGGTTTCACTTTAAATATGGCATTTTACATGATAATATAAAAATAGTGTAAACTCATGCAACACGTATTGGCATGCTATATTTTGGCTAGGAATGCTACAACATAGATTAAGAGAGCCTACTGATGAACAGGATACCTTTCCAGAAGAAGGAAACAGTGGTATAGAAAACATAATGGCACAAAAGAAGTTTTAACACAGATATTAGTTTAGCTTTAATATTTCAGATGAAGTAACTCAACTTAATCCCACTTCTCATTTTTCCCCATACTATTGTTGCATTTAAGTAACACCTGGGATTAATATAACAAAAGCAAATGTAGTACCTAAAATTAATTTATTTTTCAAAATTGACTAGATTTTGAGTCTATTGCATCTCTTTAAAAAGCAAACTTTCTATTTAGTAGCAATATACACCATCCTGTTTACAGAAGCTGCACCCTTTCCTGTTCGAGTCAAGGCTCCATCAGCATTTCTGTTATAAAACACTATTTTCTAAAGACTATTTTAACTTGTATGTTAAAATTCATTCTGGCCTAAAGCCTGGAATGCAAATTTTTATCTCCAAGAGACTGGTTTCCTACAAGTTTGAAGGAAACAAAGTCTGCATATTTACAGTCAAAGAAATTCTCTTCACGCCAGCTGTGCTTCGAAATGAGCAGAAATTTATATACACATATACAAACTTGAAACTTTCTCCAAGTTTTCACATTTCAGCTTACAGAAGCTTTTTCAAATCAAACCTATCAAAAAATGCTAGTAATCTGGAAAGTTACCAAGTGCCCTGCTATCCTGTTCCAAGTTCTCTTCACACAATTTAAAAATATATATAAAAAAAGAAAAAACAGAAAAAGTATATTCATTTACATTTGGGTTATCACATGTGTCATGCCTACTACAGCAGTAGCTAAGTTTGCACAAGTTTCCATTCTAAGTCTCCTTCTTCATATATTGAGATACAATTTCCAGCATTTAGGAAGATCTGTCCAAACAGATGACCAAAAAAGAAAAAAACCCCAAAAGCAATAAAGAAAACTATTTATTTGGAATTCTCAAACAACTTGCCTGGGGCAAATAAAATGCCAAAGCCATGCACCAAAACCCCTCATGTTGTTCTCCATCAGAAAACAGAACAGAACGGACTGTATTTTAGAAGTGTAAACACTGTGTGTTGTTTTAAAACAAACAGATTAACCCATTTTCCAAACACATTTGCAGGGACAATAGATTTTCATGCCCATCATCTGAACCACAATCAGGTTTCCTAAACTGCCCTCATCCCATGCAGACAGGTCTCCTAAACAAAAATGGCTATTTTTATACCATTTTGCCAGTTGTCTGATAAACTGAACAAATTTGAAGTTTGCTGTCTCTTTTGTTTTTCCTCTCTTTCTGTGTTTCCCCCCCCCCATGACTGCACTTCATTCTTTCAAGAAGGCTATGCACCCTTTGTTGAGCTCTCCTCTCTCTGGCTACGGTTAGACTAGCGATTATAGCGCGTTTGTTTGTCGCACTTCCCTATTTAGCGCAATAGGTATCGCGCTAGAGCGTGTGCAAATTGAAACCCTGTAGTGCTAAAGAATTAACACATTAGCAGCGCTTCTGGCGGCAGTGACAGTAGCGCGATAGGGCAGGTATCCCAGCATTCAGCTGGGTGCAATGTGCTTTGCAAAGGAGGTGGGTGAGGGGGAACTGGGAAGTTGTTTGCAGGGAGACAAGATTAGGCTGTCAGTGAGTTTTCCTTAGCAAAAGCTGACAGGCTCTGTACTTAAGACTCACAGCTCCGTCCGCAAGCATTTTCAGTGTTTATTTGAAGTTTCTCTCTAACAACTCACAGCAAAGGTACTTCCGCATTTTCCATCCCATTTTCAAAGCAACACTTACACGTCATTTGCCTTAAATGGCTTGTTGATTGCCTTAAATGGCTTATTGATTGCTTTACATGGCTCGGAGGCATGCAAGAGATCCCATGGGTGGTCACATTCGCACCATTGCGCTATAGCCCTAGTGCAAAAAGCCTTATCACTCAGGGAGAGGAGATTTTATAGTTGCGCTTTAAACGGTGATTTATTGCGCAAAATGTTACTTGCAAGTGTGTAGGGTTAGATAATTGTAGCACTCCTGGAGGGTTTTAGTGCTACAAAGCGCCAGTCTAACCATACCCTCTGAATTCAGTAAGAGACAATGGACCATTTATCCTGCTCCCTCTGGGATTACCTGGAACAGGAGCAGTGTCCCAGAGCAAGTGCTCTGTCCACACACATGTGAGGAGGTCGGAGGCAGCCGGAGAGCAGATGCAGTGGAGAAGGCCTAGAAGAGATGCTTAGAGCTCTCCCTGCCCACTCAGGGTACATCTATACCACAGTTAAAAACCCACAGCTGACCCATGCCAGCTGACGGGCTCAAAGTAAAGGGCTGTTTAATTGCAGTGCAGATGTCCAGGCTCAGGCTGGAGCCTGGGTGATATGATCTGGTGAGGTGGGAGGGTCCCAGAACCTGGGATGCAGCCGGAGCTGGGATGTCTACACTGCAAGTGAGCAGCCTCACAGCCTCAGCCTGCTGGCACAGATCAGTTGCGGATGTCTAATTGCAGTGCAGACAGTGGTTAATTTGTGCCAGGGCTGAGTCCCAGCACCCCTAGGGTTGGCAGTTTATAGCCCCAGCACCTCTAGGCCTGACACATCAGTTAAGTAAAAAAACTGCTTGAGCCCCAGCACCTCTCTCATTGCAAATTAAGCACGGAGTGCAGACAGGCTGCAGGTGAGGAGGAATAGCAACAGGCTTGCACCTGTGCAAGCAGATTAATGTACTGTTCTTACACTTAGTGGGTGCCAGACATTTAGAAGATCATCTGCTGAAGCAGAAGGAAATTTTAAACTCAGGCGTTTAATAGCCGAGCATAAGTTGGTGGGGCTTGTAACTTCAGCAAACTGCTTATCTCTAGCTGCAGGGGCTTAGCATAGCACCTTTACAGCTCTGTAAGCATATTAACTCGGCTTGCTAGCTGTAGAGTCCAAATAGCTGCGCAAGGAGATAGGAGTTAATGTACAGTGGAGCCAGTATGCTTTGGAAATTTTGGCTATCTAAATCAAGATGAAGATGCTGAAAAGATCCACCAGGAAAGCTGGCAGAGATTGTTACTTGAACAATTCAAGGAGGGCTATTAGCAGGTGTTATCTGTGCAGTAAGCCAACACACCTTGCTAGCTGCACCAGCTGATTAACTCAGGACTAAGGATGTAACAAGCTCCATGAAAACTGAGCTTCAGTCAAACCTCAAGGGACAGATTTGAGTTTCAGATAACCAAAAATTTTGGTTACTTGGGATTCATACAGCTGCAGTTCAGCTGTTTGAAGAATTTAGAAGCTTTAATGGCTGAAACTATGCACTTGCCCACACATCTTAATTTTTCCTTAATATAAACCAACCAGGGAAATTAAATGGTAAAATGTGTTGACAGAACTTTAAAATTGTAAAGTCACTCAAACAAATTCGGCAGTAAAGGTTTTTCTGGTAATGTTAACTCAGCCACAGGAAGAACAGAAAATGATGAATGTGTATTTTCCTTGCTAAATGTAAGCTTAATTAATGAATGCCATAAAACGGGGGGAGGGGTGTGTGAGAACTATGCCACGCAGGCTGGATCTGGCCCATCAGGGTTTTCACTCCAGCCTGTGGCGCAACAGGGCTAAGGCAGGCTCCCTGACTGCCTTGGCCCTGTGCCGCTCCTGGAAGTGGCCGTCACATCCCTGCGGTCCCTGGCGGTGGGGGAAAGGGGCAGAAGCGGGGGAAGGCTCCATGCATTGCCCTCGCCTGCAGGCACCACCCCCCCGCAACTCCATTGGCTGGGAATGGGGAGCCACGGCCAATGGAAGCTTCAGGGGTGGTATCAGCAGGCGAGGACAGCGCGCAGCAAAGCCGCCTGCCATACCTCACCCCCAGGAGCCACTGCTGGATATGCTGGCCACTTCCAGGAGTGGAATGGGGACAGGGCAGGCAGGGAGCTCATTTTAGCCCTTCTGCATACCACTGCCACCCCGGAGCCATTGAAGAAACCCTCACACCTTCTTCCTGCTTGAGTTATAAAAGTTCTCGTTACATTTGGTGATTATGTAATTTCTTTGAGCGAAAATGTAATCTTTCTGATATTGTTATTCACTTTTCCTGGCAGACTTACTTTGTGTAAAGTTAATTTAAATATGCATCTTGAGTGCACAAAGGCAAGGAAGCAAAAGAAAATGTTAAGGTTAGGTATGGAGGAGAAACCCACTGTTTTCTGTTAGTCCACTCACAGTAGGAAATGCTACAGACAATATTTTCAGTAGTGATTAGTCATGTTGACTTGGCAATTTTTATGTGCTTTATGTCAGAAATCCTAAAGGAGCCTGAATATAGAAAATTATCAAGCAACTTGTCCATGAAAACCCTGGACTCTGAAAAATTTAGCAACCCAGAATCACTAGTTACTTTTGAAAATCTTAGACAGATGTGTTCAATAGTATGGTTTATGGTGTCAAGCCTTAAGTCATAATACTACTACACCTTTGTTGCTGACATTTCAAGAGGTGATCAAAATATGAGTTTTGGCTAGTATCCTGTTTTTAAGCCTTTAAGTTTCGTTATCTGCATGTGCCAGGTTCTTGAGGCTATTTAAATACATTTCTTTAAACACGTACTATCATCATTTCCAACACATCACTTAACACTGCCCCCACCCCCAGAAAAGTTCACTAGCAGAGTAAGTGAAAATTTTCCCATCAGTCTTAATTTTACATTTTTCATTTTAAGGGAAAAATGATGGAGTTTATGCATATAATTGATTCATTATCAAGCCCCAAAATTCCTCTTGTTCAGAGCTGACACAAACTACAGAGTGTCCTGTTACAAAATGCTACAGACAGATTAGGCTTTTTATTGCAGAAAACTACTAATGTTAAAATCAATGACTGCTTAAGATTATTTTTTACACTCTTTTGGCTTTCATCTTTCTTTTAACAGCAATTCCCTAATTGGAGATCCATATAGTAGCTATGCTAGCTGTTACTTACTGAACACCTTGACTACTGTAGGTTCTTCATACACGTTGTCTTCGGTTACTAGCATACATACAAATCTTTTTTCATCACTGATCCTTGCATTTTTGATAGATAAGGTATAATTTTCTGAGAGACTCAATCTGCCTTTGTATTCAGGTACGTCATCATAGTGTACATTTTTTTTTGTTGTTGACCTGAAGGCAATAAATACTGGAGAGGTGTTTGCCATTTCCTAAAATAAAATAAAATAAAAAAAATAAATGCATGCTTAATTTTCCATAAACACGGAGACTTATTTAGAAGTACTCCACGATCTGCAATGGGTACCTGCTATCCAGCCAATATGTAGTTTAAAATGATGCCAACAGACATAATTCATAGGATTAGGATTTTTGTTTTGATTTGGGGGGGAGGGACAAGAGGAGGATGGGGGTATTCTTCAGTTGCTGGGCAATCAACTGATCCAATGCTATAGAAGTATAAAGAGTGATAAGATCTGTCATCTGAAGGACAGTTTGTTGTGCAACATGCCATACTGGGTGCTAGACTGGCTGAACTGGAATAGTTTATAATAGGGACATGGAATGAGGAAGGGCCTTCTCTGACAAAGGCTGGTTGCTGTGGAATTAGCTACATTTCCACATATCAAAGGTATACGAAATATCAGGGGCCTCCCAAAGTTAGACTCAAGATTTCAGTTTCTTTTTTAGTCTATTGTTTTTGTATATTTTGTATTGTTTGTCAGGAATGTTCAAATATAGTTCCCCACCTGGGATTTAATCAGACAAAATTGCCCATTTTATTCTAAATTAGTTTTTAGTTTCTTTTTGTTAAAGCATCCAGAGGTCTCTAAGCGTGGGAATATACCTACAATAAGAGATTATTTGTGTGTTTCAGGATAACCTGCAAAGTGATTTCTAGACATCCTCCTTACTTTAATCAGTACACAGTTGCTATCAAAAAAATATCAAAGGAAAACTTTAAATGGAGCTGCCATAGAGAAAGTTAATATTCATAAGAGGTAGAATTGCAGGCTGCGTTTTGCAATATTTGTTTTCCCCTCCCTTCATTTACATAAAAGCAAAGGGAAAGACTATTCTTCATGTTATATTCCAGGAAACAGAGATCTCCTTAAATCAAAGCACCAAGAATTGGTAGCACATTGCTTGTGAGCTTTGTTTTTGTTGTCTGCAATGCATGAATATTCACACATTACAAATATTCTTCCCTAGTATGCACCAAAGTCAATGTAAACTCTCCGGTAGATTCCCTGGAGAGAGACTCTTCTCTTGAGTGTTTCGTGTTTCGAAGTCCATACCAGGGACCTGGAAGGGCTACCCCAAGAATATTATGGTAGAAACTGAAATCTCCTCTCAGTCTATAAAATAAGTAGTCTATGACATGCCCAGGAATTGACAAGGCTGTTCTTGCTTCCAATGAAAGGAAAATGTTTTTCATCTTTTGTAAGACAAACAGAAAATCATTGCCATGCTAGGCAGTCAGGGGGCAAGGGGTTACATGGAATATATTTTGACTGTACTTAGCATGTTAAAAATCTTAGCTGGTTACAGTTGTATACATTACACACAACATGTCATCTCGCCCTGGACCCTTGATGGTAGTTGTTTAGGAAAGGTGTGAAAGACCTAAAGCAATCAGCAACTTCTATTTTTTTCTCCACTGTTGGATTAGTAACTATCCTTGGTGCAATGGGGTTGGGTGTGGGGGGAAGAAAGCCTGATTTCTTTCTCTCTCTCAAAATAGTTTTGCAAGTTCACCAAGTGCAGCAACTGCCTTTCTAGAAAAAAAGGCCAGAAGGACAGAAGGAGTTTTCAAACAAAATTCTGGCCATCTTTTGTAGGCTTATTTGAAGTGTTTTAACCCTCCCCTCTAAGCAAAGATACTCCACAGGACTCTGCAATTTACATCCCAAAATACAGAGGTGGCTTTAAAAATTCTGGAGCTCTAGAGATCCCTCCCTTCTTCCTGTAAGAATTGTTAACCTCATGGAAATGATGGGATCTTGTGTGGAAGATGCAATTTCACAATACTGCAGTTCACTCCAAGTCCTTTTAAATTTTAAAGTGGCAGATTTGTTGCACAAGGATGGACTATTTGGCCACCACCAAAAAACGAGAGAATTAGATTAATGAGGAGCAGGCAAAACTTAGAAGTAGAAATTCCCTGCCAGCGCAAGAGATCTGGGAACCTAGTCAGCCCTCCACTCCTCAAAACACCTGTTAATGCAAGTAACGTTTTGGTGAGTGAGAGGACGTCTTTGGAAATTGAGATCATAATCAGGAGATTCAGAAATATGGAAAATGTTAATTTTGACTTCAATTACAGAGAGTTGAAAGGGGATAATGTTTATTGTAACTGGTTTGCCCATCCGTATTCATTAATTAATGCCTACGGTTTCAATGCTGCTGTTTATTTTTTTGAAAGCTTACAGTGGTGTATGACATGAACTACAAAGTGACATTTAGTAATAATAGTGAAGTTCACTGGGTATTCTGCGGTGTTTCCAATACAAATCAATAGAGTGAGTCAAGGCAGCAGTTAGCTTTTTTTCCTACTGTGCCTCCAGCACATTCTTTGCATGCCATTAGCTGCACAGGGAAACAGAACAGGGGGTCTCCAGTAAGGCTCACTTTGACCTCTGCAGCATGACAGTGAACCCTGAAATAACCTGGAATAGTTGTCAACTAAGGGATCCTTTTCATGAGGATAAAACGCTTCCTGCTTTAGGAAGATTTAAATGTGTAAAAGATGGCTTTTTCAAACCAATAAGAGTTAGGCAACCTGGAATGTTTTTAATGTAGTTTGACAGAATATCTAATAATTCTAATAATTATTTATCTTGCACATTTGAAACTAATTCTACCCAACTTCAACTATACTTAACAGTAGAATAGTGGAATTATGTACACTTGAATCTACACTTTTCACAAAAATC
Organism: Sternotherus odoratus; assembly: GCA_032164245.1. NCBI lineage: Eukaryota > Metazoa > Chordata > Testudines > Kinosternidae > Sternotherus > Sternotherus odoratus. The sequence goes on along the minus strand of JAVMKO010000001.1, from coordinate 136,072,289 downwards.
TACTTATACTGGCAATAATTAAGTTCAAGGTAAGCCATACTCACATATTTCCATTTTCCAAACATCAGGTCATTAGGTACCCCCTGAGGACAAGGCATAACAATGGTATCTCCATATACTGCATTTACTGTGTACAATCCAAGGCCTATGAGAGAGAAAGGAACAGTAAGCGTTTTATTGGATTTATTATTGTATTTATTATTCTAAGGTGCTAGTTACCATTTGGTTTAAGATTAAAAGAGTGCATTTTACTGCATTGTGTTATTTTCTAGCATAGAGATTCATCCTTGAATGTTTTTAACAAAAACAGGATTCAGTACATTAAAGTATGTTTATTCAGATCTCCTACTGCATTTAATGGAAGCCATGTGGATTCTGAGAACAGAACTTCACCCTTTCAGCGAGAAGACCATACAAAAAGGCTATGGACATTGGCTGCTATCTTATATCAAGCTTTGTTGCCTTAAAACTGAACATACATGTTTATATTTCCCATCTGAAAACTTAGCCAGTTCTGTCTGCAGGGCATATGTCGCAACACAATATCAAAATAAGCACCCCCTAGAACCAAAATAAACTTAATACCTTTGGTATTATGCAGTACAGTTGTAGCCCTGTGAAACCTAGGATATTACTTGTTCTTCACTACTTATGCTAAACAATCTGTTCCACCTTGCATTTTGCTGTGACATTTTCCCAGGTCTGAAGAAGAGCTCTGTCTGGTCTCTCACACCAAAAGAAGTTGGTCCAATAAAAGATATTACCACACCTGCCTTGTCTCTCTAACAGATGGTTTAGACATAGTAACCCAAGCACAATAGTGCTAATGCATGAGAATTTCAAAGTGAAATTGACCTGTGTAGTTTCATTGTCTAAAATAATTAAATGCAAAGAGAGATCCACATAGCACAAATGAAGAAAAAATTAAACAAATGATTTTAAAAGTGTAACAACCTAAAATGCTGCTGTTACAAATACAATTTTGCTTTTCTACTATTTTTATAAATCATTTTTACAAAACAAACTACACAAGCCTACATCACCCCCTCCCATGGAAAAAGCTCACAGTACAGAAGTCTGGGGGGAGGGAGGGCTAAACCTCCCTTAGCAAGTTTTTCCTCAATATTCTTCCCAGATTGTTGCTATGCACTGAACGAGGATGGGGTTTGCTCACTGTGACAGGCATGGCAATTTTGTGAACCTTACAGAATTAATTTAAACCTTAGTGAATTAAGTTTAAACTCCAGGCCTACACTACACACTTACTTTGGTATTTCTATATCGCTCAGGGGTGTGAAAAATCCACATCTCTGAGTGACATAGTTATACCACCCATAAGCCCCTGTGTAAATAGCATTACATCAGTGGGAGGGCTTCTCCTGCCAGTATAGCTACTGCGCTCAGGGAGGTGGAGTTATTAAGCCGATGGAAGAGCTTTTTCCCATCTTCTGTTGGTGAGAGAGACACTTTCCAGCTTACACAGAACTCTTTTTCCAGTCTGGGAATGGGAAGGCAGGAGGTCACTGCTAAATACAAGGTGGAACAGATTATTTAGCATAAATAGTTAACACATATTTCAAGGGACCATGCAAAGTAACACCCCTCCAGTCACAGGGAGGAAAGTGGGGAGAAAGTAGCTGGGGGTGCATGTCTGGTGGTGTTAGTAGGTTATGGATTGTTGTAAATCTGGAGGGGTAATAATATTACTTCACCCACCCTGGAAATCTCTAGGAGGAAGGTTATGAAAGGTCACTTACTCCAGTTATGCAAGAACTAAACCTCTCAAAGCTTTGCCCTGAGGGGGTGACCTTTTGTCTGCTGATCACCTGTTCGATCTAACCCTTCCCCCAAAACTGTATATAGAAGGGACTCTCAAATTCAGGACTGTTCTTGTTCTGAGCAAAATGAGTTATGCAATTGTAGCCTAAATTGTAGGAAAATCGCTGGGTGGTATTTGATAAACTGTTCACTGGCCATAGTCCTTGTTGGCATCAGGGAGTGTAGGTTTTTTTAAATTATTGTTGTTGTTTAATTGGTTTTTCCCATAAGACTTTTACTTAAGAATAAATTTGATCAATTAGAAAAAGCTGTGTGTAACTTAACTGTGGCAATTTCACTATTTAATGTCTCTGAGGAGAATACTAAAGCAGGCCTCCTTAGGTGTATTGCCTATACTGTGAATTACCCAGACAGGGAGGGAGCAGCACAGCTGGAAAATATTCTGGTCAAGATGGAGGGAGAGGACGACAACTGAGGAGGAGGATGCCTAAGAGCAATTGCCCTTGCTGGACCACAAAGGGGTAATGCAGTGCAGTGGCCCTGAAATGTGACATCCACCACACCTATGAATTTGGGGCTTCTGCCAGAGATCACAGCCATTGGAGTTTGGTCCTGTACCTGCACATAGGCCTGGGGGACCCCTTGCTTTCCTTACCCAATGCCAAGCCAGTATGGCTTCACTGGAACTGCACAATCAAAGACTTCCCCCAACTTGCTGCTGTACCAGGAGCTGATGGTATGTACAAGAAAACCATGCATCCACCGGCTGCATTAATTTTTCAGCGGATTCATCCCGCCTTCCCAAGGCCAGATGATGCTCATGGTGTACTTGTCCTCAAGCACAGCTCTCTGGGCCAGAGGAATATTCTCAGGGATCTGGAATGATACTTTGAAATGGCGGACACTCTGCTCGCCATGTGTACATCCTGGTTAGGGATGTGCCCTCACCTCAGATAGGTGGATAGTTAAAATAAAATACACTATATATTCACAAATGGTCAAATACCAACATTCTTTCCCAGTGTTTACTCAGGCAGACTGACTGTTTTTAATGAGGATTTTGCCTGAGTTTATTACTGCTACTGTTGCTAGTACGGAACATTTATATTGTGGTAACTCCTAAAAGCCACAGTCAGACTGGACCCCAGTTGTGATAGGTGTTTGTCACAGATGTGGTTGAGCTCCCCTGCAGGACATTCACCAGACTGCTTGAGGGGATCCAAATGCTGAATCCCAAATTCTTTAGCTTGCTGGGGCTGGGCAGAGTTTAGGCACTGTGCCTGGCTTTGGGCCTCTACGCACACACTTCAGGTTCCCACCTCATGTCTCTGACACCCCTCTTGGCAGCGGGGTCACCCTCAAGGCAATTGCCTCAGCCCTGAAACTAATGTCCCTTCCAGGACTCCTCAGCAGCACTTGTACATTCTCCAGAAACCCATCAGAAGTGTGCACCTTCTGGTTTATAGTGAAAGCCAGACACAGATAAACAATGCACAAGATTTTAGATACAATATTCTCTTTACTTAGCACACAGATATGCATAGATCTAGATAAATTAACACTTGCAGTGATTACATTTTCCCTGCCTCCGTTTCCTCACCATTCTGAAGAGTTCTTCACACATAGGCCAGAATACTCTGTGCAGTCCAATGCCCCATCCTCTCTCCCTGTTCACCTGAAGTCTCATCCAGGACATGGAATCTCTGCTCTCTTAACCTCTCTCTGTAAAATGATTGCCGAGGGACCCTCTCTTTTATAATTTCTAGCCCTCTTATCAGGTAACTAAAACCCCCTACTTGGTGATCAGTTACTGGGATGACTGGTTCTTCTGTGCAAGGCTAAAGCTATTGTCTAGGGTGGTTCCATTTCAATGGGAGAGCACTTACATTAATGACCTTTTATTGTTATCCCTATGCTGCTCCCCCTTGGAATTTTTGTCCAAGATGGAGGTAAAAGGACGGTGGAGAAGGCAAACTAACCTATTCAAAATGGAGTTTGTAATCTGACAAAGGGCTCTCCCTCACTACCCAATCGAATTTAAAAGATGTACATATATTCCCCAACTCATCACAGTGCTGTACAAAAATAATGCAAAAGAAAATCCCTTCTCCAAAATGTTTACAATGTAAACGACAAGACATAGCAGGTGGAAGAGAATCAGGCTGGGATTGAGACTCTGGCCACAGGGGAAGGTGTTTAAGATAAATAATAGGCTGTTATATTTGTTCACATGCTAAGAGTTCTAGCTTAACAATATTTCTTTTTAACCAAGCTGTTGCTAATCATCTGTTTCTGTTATATGGTCACATACTCCATTTAAATATATTGGTCATATTTTAAAATAAAAAACAGTCGTCTTAGAGCGTGTTGTAATTTGCTATACACTTTGATTAAGTTCCAGTGCTATTTCTAAATTAAGAGAGACAGCATTTTGGTCCACTAGATGGTGCTAAAGAAATGTAAACTTAAAAGTTACAAAAAATACCAAAAACTGATAGTTTACAAACATGAAGAGCAATATTTCATGCATTCAGAAATACGGTTAGAAATAATCATCAAAAGTAGAAAGGGGATGGCTAAATTCCCCTTACTCTGCTCTGAAAAAGTGGTTTGGGGTGGATGGAAGGTTGGTGTAGTTTTAATTTTATATTTTTTATTCTAATCTTAGTTTCTGTTAAACAGCAAGAAAACTCCCCTTTAAGTTCTTTTCCTCGTGAATAAAAAGCAACAAAAGAGCCTTGCTCTTATGTAAATAAGGAGCAAACTATTTGGTATATAAACTTGTTCAAGCTTAAGTCAAACAGGCATTTTAAATTATTAGACATGACAGCATTTTACACCAGATAGAAAAGAAGGAGATTTGCTTGTTCTGCTAATGTATACTTAGTGCCATCATGGAAAAAATATCCCTGAGGGACTCTCATTGTTCCTTTTTTGTTCACTCTCAGACAATTATATCAGCTTCTGTAAGTTGCTACGGTAACAAGCATATACTACCAAACACTCAAAAAGCAGCTTCAGGAGCATGACTGAAAATGTTTATGGAGATTATTTAGGTTTACAAAATTCAGAGTATGTAATCAATGAATGGTCTGGTAAAAAGAAAGTTTAGACGATTTTGTCTGAAATTGGAAGCCACATACCATTTTCCCTTGAGATGGTTAAAATAAGATAGTTTGATGACTAAGGCAATCTCTTACACAGCAAATTCAGACTAAACTCAAAATTATCCAGTTTTGCAGATAATTGTGCATAACAAAAATACATGTGTGTTTAAATGCAGAGAAACGGCAATTACAGTGAAACCTCGATATAACGGACTAATTCGGGCGAGGGGGTGTCCGTTAAAGCCGAAAGTCCGTTATTTAATAATTTTTTAAAATCATTAAATAACAGAACTTTTGGCTTTAACGGACACCCCCTCACCCAAATTAGTCCGTTATATAGAGGTTTTACTTATCACGGCAGGGAGCCGTGAGTCAGCCCGCCGGCGGCAGCCAGCAGCCCGCCCACCCGGGACCCCAGCTGCTGGGACCCGGGCGGGAGCCGTCAACCCGCCCGCCCGGGACCCCGGCGGCTGGGACCCGGGCGGGAGCCGTCAACCCGGCCGCCCGGCTCCCCGCAGCGGGGAGGCGGGCGGGAGCCGTCAGCCCGCCCGTACGGATCCCCGCTGCTGGGACCCGGGCGGCAGCCAGTGGCCCGCCTGCCCCCCAGTGCCGGGACCCGGGCGGGCTGGCAGCGGGGAGCCTGGAGCCTGCAGCCCGCCCGCTGCCTGGACCGAGGAGGCAGCGGGCAGCCGGCAGCCAGCCAGCCCGCCGGCGGGAGCCGGCAGCCGGCCAGCCCGCCCGCACGTGGGACCCGGGCGGGAGCCGGCAGCCCCCGAATAACGGATTTCAGATGCGAAGTCCGTTAAATCGGGGTCCGTTAAATCGAGGGTTTACTGTACACAAAATTTGCCATCTGCAAAATCCCCCCCCCCCCAAATCGCAGTAAGGAATCCAGGACACACAAAGGAATTCTACAATGCAAACTAGCAAAATCACTACCCATACTCGCAATAGGAATTAGAGAAATCCCAGCAAAACTATTTTAGAAAACTACATATGAAAGACGTATTTTGAAGTTTCTTTTCTGTGTTATTACTGGATACATTTGTAAGATGCATGGGGGAGCCAAAAAAAATAATGACGACACTTTGCTTTATAAAATCACCCTTACAATTTCTCCAGGGAACTATCCAGTTTACTGAAGGAGAAAAAAAATATATATCCAAATATGTAGCAAATTGCTCCACAGTCTGGTATGGTGTGGTATGGTGCGTGGCCAAGACCCTGTTGCCGCTTCAGCTCTGGGGGAGTGGGGAAGGAAGAGCAAACAGGAAGTAGGATTGTAAGGAGTCTTTTTACAACCACACATCTTAAACACCCCTCTGCAGCCATGCAAGGACTCTAAATGAAAACTGGAACATGTCTTTTAGGTGAGGATTTATACAATGGAACGAACATTTAAAAATAATGCAACTGGCATATTCTGATCTCATTTGTTGGTGCAAGTTGGGAGTATCTCCACTGAAGTCATGGAGTTATACCTGTACTGTATAACCAAGATCCAGATCTAGCTTAAAGTGCTTACTTAGCCTACTTTGATTGAATCATTACAAATAGATTTAAGCAAACCTAGTGGTCTCCTAGGTCAGTTTTTTCCCCCTCTATGAAGTCACCATGCTTTGGTTGAGACAACACAGTCAGGCTAGTTTGTGGCTCTCTACACAAGCCTGGATAAGAGAGAAAAGGAGTAGCCTCACGAGACATTGTCAGCGGGGTGTCCCGAAGCAGTCTCTTCCCTTCTTCCCACTTCATAAATAAAAGGTGACACCTTCTGTACCAGCTCGGCTGCGCTGGCTGGCATGTGGCATCTATTCCTGGTCTCTCACCAGGTACCTGCTCTAGTGAAAAGCAAGTGGCCATGTGGTCCCATTTATTTCTCTGTGACAGCACCCAAGGGCTGGTTACCCCTCACAAAAGTTATGGGGTTGGGAGATGATTACTCCCCTGGTTCCGTGTATGGACACTAGCACTTGCATAGCCCTAGTCAAAATCTAGACTACGGCAATTATGATTTCACACAAAGTCAGCACTGACTTTACTTCAGGGTCATGTTGCAGGCACAGACAGAACGTCAGACTTTAAAAAGAGATGTATTTGACATTAAAGGGGATGACAACAGACATTATGGAAAGCATATGAATTGTGACCACGATTCTCTCCCCCCCCCCCCCAGTCTGAAGTGTTGAGTGTTTTTGCATCAAAATCCAGTTTTTTAGCATCAAAGAGAAACAACTTTTGTGAAAACAGAAATATATCATTTGCATGCATTTTAAAATGTAAGATGTGTTTGAAATCATGAATAGAGTCAAGTTATGTTGCCTAAAATAGCAACTGCACAGTGCTCAGGAAAACACTGTCATCAACACTGCAGGCTCACTACCTCACTTCACAAGATCGCTTAAACTAGATCTACTGATGTCTGGTCTTTGACCGGAATGCCTCAGCAAGCCACCAAGGGAAGGATAATGTAGTGAACAGCGGTTGGGGCCTCAGGGACGGGGCAGGGCGTTTGGTTTTGTGCAATGAGAAAGTTGGCAAACCTAACTGAAGCTATGGAAACTTTTGGCAGTGACAGCCTGCCTCATTGATACAAAGTTTAGAGATACTGTGCTACTACTTAGATGTGCTCTCACACAGATTTTTTTTTAAAATACAGTGGCACTAAATGAACCAAGAATACCCCATGTTTTTGAGCCTGAAATAAAGAGAGTGCAACACAACTGGGAGTGCAAAAAGGGAGGTTGTTGCTGAAAATCTGCTCCCTTTGAGTTGGTTTTGTATTTTGTGTGCACAAAGCAAGCTATTTTGTGTTTTCATGCTTAATTTCTGGTTGGTGATGTTTTGTTCCTGGGAAATTCAGTGCTGCTACTGCTGTTAATTTTCTATGATTTAAATAATTAAGTCTCATTAATAGAGAGCGGCAGGGTTGTTGTGGCTATTTTTTGTGTGTGTGCTGTACTTTGTCCTTGCTACACAGCAGAGGTAAATTAACCATCATCTCCATATTCAAAGTATCCAGAAAAAATAGCTGTTTACACACAGACACACACATACAGCACATCTGGTTTCAAAATTTCTACCAGGTCAGAGAATCCCAATCACTACACAAGTTTTGATTGCACGTTTAACAGAACTGGCCTACAACATTTTGGCACCGGAGGCAGGGAGCTCAAATACTGCCCCAATGGCCCCTCAGTTGGGCCAAACCTTTAAAAGGTCTCAATTCTGCCTTCTTTCTGTTCTACTCCTCTCATGGTACTGCTCTGCTACCTACCCCATAAAAGGCGAAACAACAACAACTTAAAATGCCTTGTTTAAAAATTTTAAGTAACACTTAAATTTTCAAATGCCTGAAAAGCAAATGTAACTTTTCTTGTCTGCATAGTAAACACTGACATTTTTATCTGTTTGAATAATCAAAGTGGTACTTTCTGTGCCTTCTTGGTTGCAAAGATTTGAACCGTTTCTGCTTCCTGAAGGTCCACAGACTGGGCCAGTTCATGCTCTACTGAAATGGTTGCAAGGTCAACCAGCCTCTCCTGTGTCATTGTGCAGTGTAGATGTATTTTTTATTTACTTCGGCTTGGAGAAGCTGCATTCTCCACTGGCAACTGTTACAGGAAGTGTTAGAAGTCTGGGTGGTCATCTTATTTGTGCACATATATTCCAGAACAGCCTTTGGAGTTGATTCTGCTGAAGCGTATCTTGAAAGGGCTTTTGGTTCATCACCTAAATCACTCGCGTCAATATCGCGCATGTCATCATGTATCAACACTGTCAATAAATTCTAGAAAATGCTCTCCAACGGTCACCATTGCAGAGACATTTTGACTAGGTTCTGCTGTTGTTACAAAACAAACCATTAAAGTAATTCGTTCTGTATGGCTGAAGTCAGGTGTGCAGTTCAGAATAACAGAGTAATAGCTTGCTGACTTCATATCTGCCAGAATCTTCTGTTTGACTTTTGTTGCGAGTAACTGTATGATTTCATTTTGAATAGTTTTTCCAAGGTAGTGGTGTGTGTACATTTCTTGGGTGGTGACTCTTCTTAGATGCTCCTGGAGAACAGCATCAAATTCAGCATCAGCTCCACAATTTTAAGGACGTTTCCACTGTTTGGCACATCCAGCTGATCTGAAGTGCCACACAGTGCTAGGTTTTGGGTAGCAAGTATTCTCACAATGGCAATGAGCCTTTTCAGAACATTTTGCCAGTAAAGAGACTGGCAAAGTTCCCTCTAAGCTGTGCACGTGTGCGCGCACACACAGATCCGAAGCCCCACACACACGGCGAAACACAGCACACAAAAATTTGCAAAGCAGCACAAACATTTGCACAGAATAATTTTTTGCGCAGATGGCCTGTCAATAATTAGAGGAAACATTGAAAGAAACTCTGATGCAATCTTCTCTTAATGCTGATCATCTATGGTGGCCTTTAACCTTAGTCTCGTCTCAAGCTCTTTCCACCTATGGAATGCTCTCTGGCGATTTCCTGCCTTCTCATGGCATGCCAGATTTCTAGCCAGATTTTTCCCAGTCCTTTTTTCCTATAGAACCCAATGTGGCTGGAAGATTAGACTGGTAGAGTTTCCAACAAAAACAGTATGCAGGATTCTGGGTTTTTGAGTACATAAGCCATGGCCTCTCCACTTAGTCACCACTGGAGATTTCACACCAGTAACGTATTGGATGGAAACTTCTATTTTCATTGTCTTTGGGGAACATGAAGTTTTTCACTTGCTGTGGCCCATGCAGTACAAGGAAGTTCCCCTAGGCTACTGCTCAAGTGTGTCCACAATCCTGGATCATCTAGACTTAAGGAACTAAACTCAGCAGCTGTTTCTTGTGCTTCTACCACTCTTCTCTGAGCTACGCTTTTCTTCAGGAATGTGCATGGTTACATCCATCTGAAATGGAGATATGATGCAATAGCTGCCCGGCCACCTGCACTCTAACTGGAAGATCGGGCATCTCCTCACCGGGGCCAGAAGGCTCACCATGAACATTTGTGTCTATGTATCTCAGGAGAACTCCTTCCTGCTTAGATAGAAAAGCTTCCTTTGCTTTGTTTTTTTTTCCTGAATGCTGCCCCAGAGGGGCGTTTTCTTCTTTCACTCATGACTGCTGTTCTGTGCCAGCTATAGTAGCTCTGAATACACATTTGAAGGTGACAAATAAGCAGGCTGGTAGCAGGGCCTGAGTGAGGGAAAATACCAGTGTCTTAAGGGCCTAACTGGCTCCTACTACTTCAGTTGCCTGCCTGTTCTCCTCAAGTGGGTTCAGGGAAGCAGCAGGAAACAGGAAGCTCCCTGAGAAGCTGGTGTTAATTAATCCAGGCTCCTGGGGGTGCTAGAGAGGTACACAAGAGGCTCCTCCTCCTCTCTCTCCCTGCAGCTGCTGCTATTTTCTGGTATTCCCTCTCACCTTTTCTCCTGCCTGCCTATGTCCTTTCTCCAGCACAGCACTCCACCATCTCTGTGCATCTAGAGCAGAGAGAATACATATGAATCTCCAGCAGACACAATTTTCTACACTCTGGGACCTAGTGGCACCCCCTGACAGTTTGGCACCTGAAGTGGCTGCCTCATTTTGACTCATGGTAAGGCCAGCTCTGACATTTAATGTCTCTTTGGGCAGTGCAGATTAATTTGTGTGTATTTGTAGTGGCAATGGTGCAGAGGCAGGGGGGAAGGAGATGGTTGCTTGCTGTAAGTATTTCATTAAGCAGTTCAGTCTCAGCTGTGAAATAGCAACAGGTATGTTTTCATCTTTTTTCCTTGCTGAGCCCTAGGGAGACTGCAGGCATATGTAGGGATAAGTATGTGGGGGCAAAATTAGAAAGGCCAAGGGACCAAAATGATATTAAGCTAGTTAGAGACAAAACGTAACAAGAAAACATTCTACAAATATATTAGAAGCAAGAGGCAGACCAAGGACAGGGTAAGAAATGAAAAGGGGAAAAACATGGAAAATGTGGAAATGGCAGACATGCTAAATGACTTTTTGGTGAAAAGTGAAACAAAAAAGTTTAGTAGCTAATGGACATCTGCATAGTGAATGCCAGTGAAAATAAGGTAGGATCAGAGGCGAAAATAGGGAAGAACAAGTTAAAAGTTACTTAGACACGTTAGAGGTCAACAGAGCCTGATGAAATACACCCTAGAACACTCAAGGAGCTGAGGAGATATCGGCGCCTTTAGCGATTATCTTTGAAAAGTCATGGAAGATGGGAAAGATTCCAGAGAACTGGAAAAGGGCAAATATAGTGCCCATCTATATAAAAGGAAATTAGGACAACCCAGGGAATTACAGACCAGTCAGTTTAACTTTAACACCTTGAAAGATAATGGAGCAAATAATTACAAATTTGCTAATACCTAGAAGATAATAAGGTGGTAAGTAACAAGTCAGCATTGATTTGTCAAGAACAAATCATTTCAAACCAACCTAACAACTTTCTTTGACAGGGTGACAAGCCTTGTGTATTGGCGGGGGAGGGGGGAGGAGCACTAGATGTGGTATACCTTGACTTTAGTAATGATTTTGATACGGTCTCACATGACCTTCTCAAACAGGGAAATACAACCTAGACAGAGCTACTATAAGGTAGGTGCAGAGCTGGTTGAGAAACCATTCCCAGAGAGTAGTTATCAGTGGTACACAGTCAAGCTGGAAGGGCATAATGACCAGGGGCCCACAGGGATCAGTTCTGCGTTTGGTTCTGTTCAATATCTTCATCAGTGATTTAAATAATGGCATAGAGAGTACACTTACAGAATTTGCAGACAATACCAAGCTGGGAGGGGTTGCAAGTGCTTTGGAAGATAGGATTAAAATTCAAAATGACCTGGACAAATGGTTTGAAGTAAAGAGGATGAAATTCCATAAGGACAAATACTCCATTTAGGAAGGAAAAATCAGTTGCACACACTGAAAATGGGAAACGACTGCCTAGGAAGGATACTGCAGAAATTGATCTGGGGGTCATAGTGGACCACAAACTAAATATGAGTGAACAGTGTAGCACTGTTCCAAAAAAAAAAAGGAAAGAAAAGAAAAAAAGCAAACATCATTCTGCGATGTATTAGCAGGAGTGTTGTAAGTAAGACATGAGAAGTAATTCTTCCACTCTACTCCATTGGGGTTCTGTGTTTAGTTCTGGGCACCACATTTTAGGAAAGATGTGGACAAATTGGAGAAAGTCCAGAGAGGAGCAACAAAAATAATTAAAGGTCTAGAAAACATGACCTATAAGGAAAGATTGAAAAAATTGGGTTTGTTTAGTCAGGAAAAGAGAAGACTGTAAGGGGACATAACAGTTTTCAAGTACATAAAAGATAGTTACAAGGAGAAGGGAGGAAAATTGTTCTCCTTAACCTCTGAGGATAGGACAAGCAATGGTCTTAAATTGAGCAAGGACAGTTTAGTTTGGGCATTAGTAAAAACTTTCTTTCAGGGTGGTTAAACAATGGAATAAATTCCCTAGGGAGGTTGTAGAATCTCCATCATTGGAGATTTTTAAGAGTAGGTTAGATAAACACCCATCAGAAATGGTCTAGATTATATGTAATCCTGACACGAGTAAAGGGAACTGAACTAGATGATCTCTCAAGATCCCTTCCAGTCCTACAATTCTATGTATATACATGTCCTCCTATGCCTTCATTTGGTGGTCAGTCTAGAAAATGTGAGTGTTTAAATAATGATAATAGCTATCTCCGCTAAGATTGCAAACTCACTTTTTTTGTATTAATAGTGTATTTTTAGGGCAAAGCAGCATGATTGACAGCTGAGTCAGGATTTCTTGATATAATACAAAAGGCTTTGGCACAAATGTAAGCTTCCAGCCTATAATGCAGAGGCCATAAAACTTAAGGGAACTAAGGTTTTCTAGGGGGTCCCATATTAGAGATTGAGAGGTCTGAGGATGATCGAGTTTCTAGTAGTGTTACTATTGAAATGTGCTTATTTAACTGCAAACTATATTCTCAAGCTACTTGAAGGGAAAAAATCAGTCAGAGGTGGATTTGCATCTGCAAAATCGCTCTTTGTTATAACTTAACTACTTTATTATGACTTAATTACTTGACTTTAAATAAGGATGAAACACAGTACAATGTGCGTCAGAGGTCCTCACACATTTATCTACCTCCCAATCTAAAGCCAATTGAAATCAATGAAAAGATTCCCATGTACTTCAGAGGGATTTAAAATCAGGCACTGGTAGATCACCCTCATTTCCAAACCACACACCTTGGGGACATAAGTATCAGCTTATGCTCCGGGGTCTGCAGGTAAAGGAGATGTGCACCCCTTTTATTTCCTACCTTACCCCCCAGGTCAATCAGCAAGCCTGCCATAGCTACCCATACTACCCTGCCAAAAGCAAGCAGCTCCTCATCTGAGCCACAGCAAGCCACTTTCCAAGCTTTTGGCTCTCAGACATTGTCTTTTATCATCTTTAGTGTTTGCTTTCCATGGGGGGGGGGGAGGGGGAGTTCCATTCTCAGCCTGCATTGATCTTAACCAATTCAAACAGCTAGTCACCAGACAGATCAAGGGCAATCTCATGTTTTCTGATGGTTTGATGTTCATCTTCTGGCATTATACAGAAAACCGTAGATAGTTTAAGTGTCCAAGGGACAGGCTAACATCTGCATAAAAAAATAAAGTTCTCAATCAAAATACATGCAGCTGATAATCCTATTTTCAATACAGTGGGCATACTTAACTATGCCCCTACTCTTCTTGTGCGACATTAATGACATCATCTGGACCCATGGGAAGGACGTCCTTGAGAAATTCCACCAGGATTTTAACTATTTCCACCCACCATGAGCCTTAGCCTGAACCAGTCCACACAAGACACTACAGTGCTAATAAGGGATGGTCACAAACACCACCTATACCGGAAACCTACCGACTGCTATATTTACCTACATGCCTCTAGCTTTCATCCAGACCACATCACACCATTATCTACAGCCAAACTCTAAGATACAACTGCATTAGCTCCAATTCCTCAGACAGAGACACACCTACAGGATCTCTATCAAGTGTTCTTAAAACTACAATACCCACCTGATGAAGTGAAGAAACAGATTGACAGAGGCAGAAGGGTACCCAGAAGTCACCTACTACAAGACAGGCCCAACAAAGAAAGTAATAACACGCCACTAGCCGTCACCTACAGCCCGCAACTACACCTCTCCAGTGCATCATCAAGGATCTACAACCTATCCTGAATGACTATCATTCACTCTCACATACCTTGGGAGACAGGCGAGCCCTTGTGTGCAGTCAGCCCCCCAACCTGACCGGCAACTGTACACCACACTCACCGGCAACTGTACACCACACAACAAAATCATCAACCCAGGAATCTAACCCTGGTGCCAACTCTGTCCACATATCTATTCAAGGGACACCATCATAGGACCTAACCACATCAGCCACACCAGCAGGGGCTCATTCTACCATGTACATTGGCCAAACTAATGTACCATATTCTCTACAAAAAAGAATAAATGGACACAAATCTGATATCAGGAATTATCACATTTAAAATCCAGTAGGAGAACACTTCAATCTCCATGGTCACTGAATAACAGACCTAAAAGTGGCAATTCTTCAACAAAAAAACATTAAAAACAGACACCAAAATGAAACTGCAGAACTGGAATTAATTTGCAAACTGGACACCATCAAATTAGGCCTGAAAAAAGACGGAGTGGTTGGGTCATTACAAAACCTAATTTCCCCCTACTGTTACTCACACCTTCTTGTCAACTGTTTGAAATGAGCCACTCATTACCACTACAGAAGTAATTTTCCCTTCTTTGCTATTCTACTGTTAATTGAATTGTCTCAGACTGCCCTCCCACTTGGTAAGGTGACTCCCAGCTTTTCATGTGCTATTTATACCTGCTAGTATATTTTTAACTCCATGTATTTGATGAAAGTGACAAAATTAAGGATGAACACACATCTTCAACTATTAACCTTTCTGCACATGTGTTCCAATAGAAGGCCGAATTCTGCTCTTAGGGTATTTCTACACGGCAAAGAAAAAACAATGGCTGGCCTGTGCCAACCGAATTGGGCTTGCGGGACTTTTTCATTGCTGTGTAGACTTCTAACCTCTGGAACGGGAGCCCAGGGACCCTCCAGCCACGCAGGGTCCTAGAGCCCAAGCTTCTGCTCAAGCCCAGAAGTTTACACAGCTATTGAACAGCTCTGACACCTGACACCCTGGAGCCTGAGTCAGCTGGCAAGAGCCAGCTGCAGGTTTTTTTTTTTTGCTCTGTAGACATATATTTAGATACCCTGCATTTAAACAGAATGCAAAATTTAGATCACAGATTGTACTTTAAGGATCACAAGCTATTTCTCGATGCAATATGCTGACATACGTTTAATGGAACTGTATAGACCTTTAAGTATTTAAAACAAGAAACAAACCTTAGTATGATCTAATTCTGTATCACCCTGATAATCTAGTGTTCTATGTTCATTTACACTCAAAGGTTCTTTGTTTTAATCAAAATCATTTTAAAAGAAGACTGTTTTTAATATTCATGAAGAGGATGGAATTCTATTAATATTTTGCATTCTATTTCACAGATTTAAAATAATTTGCATATATTTCTTCCTTACCTAGTTAATATTAAGAACTTCCAATACAACCCTTTTTTTTTTAAAGTTAGACATCAAAATAGAAAAAATGTGAGTTTTAAAAACTTAAAAAAGTTTAAACACCTACATCCATACTTAGGCAAGTGATTTGATATCGGCAATAGAAAGGCTATATCAAATAATTTATACCTTAAAGAAATAAATCAGTAAATCTGTAATTTGGTGATTAACCAGGGACTGATTGTTAAATGAGATCTCGGTCATTGTGAAACCATACAATCATGCACATTTTTTTCCTGTTCAACTTAACAGACAAATGAAAAAGAAATGAACTTTGAAGTTGAGGCTGACACGCTGTACTTATCTTGTCCTGCTGTGCCAACAGAGGTGAATATATAGCATCATGCACTGATCACAGACATTTGTAAGATGGTACAATAAAGGCTATTTAAGGAGTGTCAACCTAACTTTCTTTTGTTCTTTGTCAGTTTGTCTGAAGCCAAATATTCCTTCACTGTGATTTTTTTAGAGTGTTAATTTCCCTTGTGGTATTTTTAACAGTAATTTTAAAAGGAATAAGAAAATATTCTTCATAAATTTCTAAGAACTGATACAATGGACTATAATGATCTCTTTGGAATCGTTACTGCTAATATGGTAACTTCTTTAAAAGGGCCCAAAGAATTGGTTCCATGTAGACAAAAGGGTCTTTTTATGTGGATTGCTTTGCAAGACCCAAACTCAAAAGGCTTGACCCTGTACGGTATTATAGAAAATACCTTAAGTAACTGCTGAACTCTAAGCACGTAGGTAGTCTCTGTGCTTGAAATTAAGTAGGTTTGTAGAACTTAGCTCGAGTAGGAATACGGTACTCAGGAACTTCCAGGATGAAGCCCCAAGTTCCTGTACTCTTTTCTAAACATTCAAGAAGAATATGCAATGCAAAAGTTAGTTGAAAATAACAGGGCCAAAGGGAATGTGTTAAAACTCAGTGAGGGAAGAAGGTGAAGCTGTTATCTCACAAAGCAATAAGAACAAACAAATCAGACTCTCTTCTAAATGGAAAAAATGAACCAAAACACATTAACAGCTCTGTGAGGATGGAAACGAGTAGAATGGTATTATCATGAAAAAGGAAGTGCTGACCAATACATTACTGTAAAGATACTATACATGGCAGGTCCTGACTTTACACTGAAGCTAGCATCCTTTGCAATGCACCATAGAGTTCATCATATAATGAGGATGTTGAACTGGGAAATTAAAAAAAACACAACAAAAACAGCCCAGCATAGCTTGTGTATAAAAATGATGGGGGAGGGGGAAAATGTAAAAAACAAAAGGAAATTCGCTCTCCCAACCACTGCTGTCTTGCAAAAGATTGGCAACACCACATGGAAATTCCATTGTTACTATTATCTGTTTACCACCACTGAATCTCCTGTCCCACACAGCTTAGAAAATCCCCATTTCTGTGAAATTTAGGAGCTGTGCAGTTCCTCCCATCTTCCAACTAATCTCTTTGGGCCTTACAAAGTCCATGGGGACGGAGCCAAAAGCTCTCGTGGCAAGTCTTCATTCAGCTCCTGTGCACTTTACACAAGGTGTACCTCAGGCCCAGCCTAACCCCTTTATAAGTTATGAAGAAGGGCAGGACTGAGTCAAGGCCTCCACAGCTAGTGCACATGCCCACTAGGAATTTAATTCTGCGCATGGATAGCTTAGCTACACACATGCAGCACAGCCATCCCTAGCTGAACACTTTGGCCTAGATCCTACAAATATCTTTGCTCACTTACATATATCCAAAGGTGAGTTCAGTGCAAGTGCTCTTGCATAAAGACACTCGTGTGCATAAATGTCTTCAGAATTCGGACCTTTAGGAGTCTAGAGACAGAATTCATACAAAACCTATTGCAACGTAGGCAACACAATTTCAATGTCTCATAACCTGATAAAAATTAAAATTATGTTTTTTTTATGAGAGAACTCAAATTAAACTTCTCAGTGAGGGCTACCTCTATGCCAAATTTCAAAATTCTACTACTAGCCCGTTCAGCATCAAAGTCGTTAAAAATTAGTTGTAAGAAAGCTTCCATCAATGCTTCCCACAGGCCCACAGTTTGTTCTTAAAACTGAACCATTTTTGTGTGAGCCTTTTAGAAAAATTCCATGTCCTGGAAAATTTCAGCACAAAAGATGAAAGTTAAAAGTTAAGAGGCACTGAAAACGGGAGGTTTAGAATGGAAACCATTATGCAAAATTAACCGTTGGATTCTTCTGCTATAATTCCATATGTTTGTAAGCAAGGTTTGTGATGAAAAAATATATTTTTTTCCATGTTAATATATTCTTCAAATTTAGATTAACTGCTAAGAAAGTCACTCTGAGAACATATGAACAGAAAAAGAGTCTTTCGGACTCTAAGTTCAATTTGAACTTTTCTAAAACTGTGAAGTTACTTCCAGACAATTATGTTTAAAGACCCATTTCTACAGTTTTAATTGTGTGAAGTTCCAAAATGGTTATGTCCCTTGAAACTTCTGATAGAGTGCCAAAGAGGTGGAGTTTCCTTTTTTAAAATTTTGCATAGTAATACCCCTGCAGAATTCACATTTCCTCCATCAACTGAATGTAATAGCTCATTTGGAGTGCAGCAAATTCTGTGCTTTGAATCAAATCAAACTTTCAAGTTACAAAGAAGCTGCTTTGTGTGTTAAGCTGTGCGAAAGTTAAGACTAAATGAGTAGTTCAAAGCAAATACCGTCTTAACTCAGGAGTAAGTTTTCCAGATGCAATGTGCTAATGCAAAAAGAAGAATTAATGCCAACATAGAGTGTGGGGGAGGGGGTGTGTAAAAAGAGTTTCTATCCCTTTTTCATAGGACACACCCACATAGCAGTGGGGAGCGAGCCTCCAAGCCCAGATAGACAAACACACACTAGCTGGGCTTGAGCTAGCATGCTATAAATAGCAATGTGAGCATTGCATTTGGGTGGCAGCTCAGGCTCCCAAGCCCACCCGAACCCCTTGGTTTGAGCTCAGGTGGCTAGTCCACATCTCTGCCATAGCCGCCACATATACACTTTTTAGTTCAAGTCCTGCTAGTCCATCTACCCAGGCTGGGAAGCTCACTCCCAGCTGCAGTGCAGACATACCCTGAAGGCCCAACTAAAAAAAGATAAGGAAAATGCCAAAACTGGTAGTCCTGAAAACAGATCAGCAACAATTTGTTTGTAGTCATGAGTGCATGTCAGTCATTTAATTCACTCCACATTGACCAGAAATGACAGGAAAACCTACAAAATCACAGGTGCTGGAACTTGGGGTGCCGGGGGTATTACCACACCCCCTGGCTTGAAGTGGTTTCCATTAAATACAGGAGTTTACAGTTTGCTTCAGTGGCTCTCAGCACCCGCACTATACAATTTGTTCCAGCACCTCTATAGGAAAAAGAAACCAGAAGGCAGTCATTGTGGCCATGTCTACACTATGAACTAGGGGCGTGATTTCCAGCTTGAATACACATACTTGCACAAGTTGGATGACAGCTAGCAAAAGTGATGCCACAGTCACTTCTGTACTACTGCAAGTATGTGTATGTGGGCAAAGAATCACACCGCTCGCTCATAGTGTAGTTGTAGTTTGTGGAAGACGTGCTTTTGTTGCACATGGGCAGTGAGTTAACACAACTTTCAAATTAAAAAACTAATGGCCACAAGAAGTAAAAATGTTACTCTTAATGGTTCCCTCACCCCCACCCCCCAAGACCATTGACAACAACATATAGACTCTCCCATGGATTTCGATCAGATCCTATAAACAGGAAACCTAGTATATACCCAAACGCTAAAAACCAACCTTCTGTTCTAGGTTTGGTGGGGACTGGTTACCCAGATTCAAAATTCTGTACTGCCGCTTTTGTTTTGGAGAATTATCTTTCCTCCCCATAAGTGGGATATCTACATCTGAGGGGGACAGAAGAACGTTTTGCATTGCAATATCAATGGCAGCCTTTTAAGGAAAATTTTAATTAAAGCTTGAATTTTATACAAAGTCACCTGTCACTATCATGCAATCACACACAAAACAAAACATTGCTAGCACAATCTTGTTGCTGTTTGAGCATGTAGATTTGTCTTCATGGAATTAAGTTGAAATTTTCAATTTGAAAGCTGTTCAAGATAGGAATTTTGTTATCTTATGTTTTGCAAAGCCCCATATATTTATGGCATTATAGGTAGCAAAGTTTAGTGTAAATCCAAATGATCTGAACTAGTTTACTAAATCATGATCTACAGAAAGATTTATAAAACAGTAGATGCCTTTAAACTCTTGAATTCCTGGGAGTCCTGCAAAAACAATGTTCCCAGAAGAACTGGGTGGAACCATTTGAAGTGATAGCATTGGAAATTCATTGTCAGTATCATAAAAAGCACTGCATATCTTATAAGAGGTGTGAAATGGAAAAGTTCTCTTTCCCACAATTGACTTTTTAAGATCATTATCAGTAATTGTTTTCCTATCATCCACTTCTTATCTATTATGTTTCAGAGGAAAGACCAAATTTTTGTTTTTGTTTTAATGATGTACTTTGAGTAATTTTTCAAAAGCCTTTCCCACAGAGTGTGTCTAGTACTGTTGAAACTATCACAAAGACAGTAAAGCTCTGTTGGTTCTACTACTCTATCTGCCAAAGGACATATCCTTTGTCAGATTGTTGACAGAAGTAACTGTGCTTTACTTAAAAAAAAATAAAATAAACTGTACAGATATTGTATGATTCTACAAGTGCTTCATTTGTAAAATAAGTGAATTTAAATGATCAAGCAAAAGTTTGATAAAAGCAATGATGGAAGTCTCCTGCCAGGCGGGAAGCAGTGGGGAGATGGTGGACAAAGAAAGAGAGACTACTGAGACAATACTGCAAGAGAGTTTCAGCTTCAAAATGTATCTATTCAGGCAGAATGAACATTCGCTTACAAGTCTAGTATGAAGAATTCCAAAGATGACCGGAGTTATCCTTCTGACCACTGTAATATCACTCTTCTGCTTTTACAGCGAAGGTGTATTTTTTCCATACACTAACAAACTGTTCCAATTACATTTTCAACTCCTTTTCTGCCTCCTCCCCGCCTTGATGAACTCAAGCATCAGAGTGTGGGTGTTACTGTCTGAGTGGGTAAAAGTATTTTGCTTTCTCCTCTTGACTAAGATGACTCTGCAGTTCACCTCCCAGAATGTACTTTACTTTAAGTGACTCAAACTATAAGTAAGCAATACTTTAATGTTTTCAAAAGGAGTGAAGATTTTTTATCATTAAATAAAACTTTAATCAGAAGTAGTAATAGAAAGTCCCTGTAGATTCTCCACTAGTTTCATTTTTGAAAAAAATATTGTGTATTACAATAAATAAGAAAAATAATCCTGTATTTGCTTTTTCATAATTTGATACGGAAATGATGGATCAATATACCCATGTGACAGTTTTAAATAGCATATGTTTTTCATAGTGGACTTGTGAGATTTTATTTTGAAGCCATGAGGCCAATTACCCTGTCATCATAGATTTGAAGTCAATATAGAGTGGGCCAGTTTCCAAGAAAGCCTAATATCTTGAAAGAGGTGGAGACCAGACTTCTTGCCAGTTTTTCCACTTTCTGCACACATACAGAGAGAAGCTTCAGAGATGTGGATGAACCATGATCTTGCTAATGTAGCGACGAGAGGACAGATGGAGTCAGGTGGGGTTTGCTCAGTGCCAGCTGGCCTGCTCTTCAGATCAGCCCATTACTGAATGCAGTTGGGAGAGAAAAATGGCACAGTTTTCCCAGAGTCAACATCCCTGTTTTTCTCAGGGGTGACAGAAGACTGCAGGTTCCTTTTATCCCAACTCTTGAGTTTTTGTCTTTACTTCACTCCTTGCTGCACTCAACTGTCAAGTCTTCAGAGCCGGTGTCCTGATTTTTTCTACCCTTGAGTCTGAAACATTCAGAAGTGGAGGGTAGGAGGAGGATTCAAGAACGTATGAGACAGTGTTTCCACCCCTAACCCTTAGAGAATGTATTACTCCTAAAGTAAAAACTCCAACCATCAAAAGAATGAGTGGGGGAAAAAAAAATCTCTCTCTTTCTTTCGGTATGTACTGAAACATATTCAGCACTTTATTAAAAGCTTTGTTTAGTTGATTAAAATAGACTTTTGAAAATGAAATTTTTCTCCATGAAACGCACCATTTTGTTTCATGCAGAAGAGCATAGCCTCATCATAAGCCATAGTAATTTATGATGCAGTACTGCTTAGGGGTCCCACCATTGACAACCCCCTGCCCATACTAAATGAGTCTCCCTGCCTCAAAGAGCTGTAAGTGAAACAACAGGGAAACGTGCCCTTTCATATACAACAGTTCACACACATTTGTAACATATTGTCTATGTATATGATATAGGTCCCTTCCATATGGGTCCTTTTGGATTTTGTTGATTTCTGGAGGGTTTGTGAAAGTTGGGGGATGGAGGAGGGGATGAGATGTCAAAGTACCAGTCTGACCTAAAATACACCCTTCTCTTGGGAGTTATGCCATCATCTAGAGAATGCACATCCTATTGGCTCCTACATTCCCCTCTTTCATAAAAACATATGAAAATATATAAATATAAAAACACACAAATTCTAAAGGTCCTCAGCTTTTGTGATTGACATCATTTTGTCTCCCAGGGAAGCAGTAAGGATAGTTGTGGGGGCTAGAATACATATGTAGCCAGCATCTTCCATGGATCCTGGATCCCTAAATCCACACATTCCCAGCCAAATACATGGAAGGTCTCCATGTTCTCCCAGCCAACAGCAGCAACATAGCTACGTCCTACTTTGCCCGACTCTCTACATGCACTACAACTAATGTGGAAGAAAATCACGGGAATTGGATAGGTAAAAAAGGTTAATTCTTTATATTTACTGACTGACATGCACGATATTTCAAATTATTTGAATAAACAATGGCATATAGTAACAGTTTCATAACCCCTTAACAAAAAAGCATTTTTTGAGTGTCAGTGACTGAGTGACCTATACCCCCAAAAGTGTAGATGCACAAGTATTCTAGAAAGGTTAAAACATAAGTAACTGGCACCTCAAATGAGAAGAGAAGAAAGAGAAAAGAAGAGTATATTTTTTACAATCCCTTTCCTGTAGTTTTAACAGAAAATAAAATATATCAGAAAATAAGGGGAAAAGATTATTTTGCCAAACACCTGAAATCACAGAACATTCTTGTTAATGAACAAGCACCACAATGGAGGTGAGTGAATTGTAGAAAATATGATTTAAACAAAAAACAACCAACCAACCAACTACACAATGAGGTTACAAAAGTTAATTTGTAAAGTCATATGTTGTTGTAGTCTCTTTAAACAGAGAAGGCTCAACAGAAGAATGGCCATATTGGGTCAGACCAATGGTTCCATCTAGCCCAGCATCTTGTCTGGTAGTATCCAGTGCCATATGCTTAAGAGGAAATAAACAGAACAGGACAATTTATTTAGTGATCCATCCTCCTCTGCCATCCAATCACAGCTTCTGGCAGTCAGAAGTTTAGGGCACACAAAGCATGGGGTTGTATCCCGGACCATCTAGGCTAACAGTCATAGATCCTCCATGAATTTATCTGTTATTTCAATCCAGTTATACTTTTGGCCTTCACAACAACATCTCCTAGCAATGAGTTCCACAGGTTGACCGTGTGCCATGTGAAGAGATACTTCCTTATGTTTGTTTTACACCTGCTGCCTATTAATTTCATTGGGTGACTTTCACTGTATTATGTGAAGGGGTAAATAAGACTTCATTATACACCTTCCCCACATCATTCATGATTTCATAGATCTCTATCATATCTCCCTTTAGCCATCTCTTTTCTAAACTGAACAATCCCAGGCAGGGGAAACCACCCTCCAGGACTCACCAGCTGCATGGCTGGGGCCGGGTCGCTGTACTTCCCACCGCCAGAGAGTGCAGCCCCAGCCCTGCTGCAGAACTCACGGGGAGTGGGGGGCGGAGATGGAGCGGAGAAGGGTCAGGAAGAGGCAGGGTGTGGCGGAGCAGAGGTGGGAGCCCTTGGGAAGAGCCAAGCAGGGGCTTGAGTAGCACGCAGCTGTGTAGGGCACCAATAAATTTGGTGCCCCATGCAGCTGCGCACTTTGCATATGGATAAGGATGGCCCTGCCGTCAAAGCTAAATAAAAATACTCACTAAATTACAAGACAACTGGCCAAGTGAAAAGGATGTCAGAACCATTAACTTTTAGCATTTTAATCAGTTTTACTAAATATAATATTCAGCTCCATTCTATGCTGGCAATGCACCTTCATTAGGCCTAATCTTACCACGAGTTTCACACAGGTGGAACTCTACATCCACGTAGAGTTGACTGAGAGACCAGAGCCTTAGTAGTTATATACCTGATTCAGGTATAACACCGTACCTTATACCACTTCTCATTCTGACTCCTTTCCATCCTGTTAAATGTTGTTTAGGGCATGACCAAGGCTTTGTCATCCCTGTCTATCCTGAAGTGATCTTTTTATGTCCACTATATTAAGTCACTTAATGAGCATTAATACTGTTCTGCTGTCCACCATGTCCCATTTTTTCCTAGCACTTCCCACTCTCAGGCCTTTCTTCTTCCATTTTTTCTATTCTCTCTTCTTAAGTCCTCCCTAGCTCTTTCATATTTTTACCTGTCTAGGATCCTTTTCCTCATCTTCCTCTTCTGGAAGACTAGCACTGCTTTTCAATATGATTTTATACCATGCTCATCCTACCTTAACTCCTTCAAATCAACGGACTGACCTGCAAATTCCTCCTGAGATCTGAGAATCAGGTAGAACATTTTTTTTCCCTCCATGCAACGTCACCCAACATAAAGATGCTGCAGGCCAAATTCGGCTCTCTGCAAAGTTCCACAGTTGTAAGTAGTTGTCCTTCACAAAAATGAATTGCCCTCAGAGGTCTGCTCCCTTTGTATGGCAGACATGAATACAATATGCAGAAAGGGCATATTTTTGCATAGTCATATTTTAATGTCATTTTTACATAGTCTTTTTTCAAAGAAGAACTTTGGAACCTAAAGTTCCAATAGAGTTATTTTAATATATCATAAATGAAAAATCGAGTCATCTATGGTCAACAACCAGCAAAAATACCACCTATGGGTAGTATATCTTCTATTCTTGACAAGTGTGCTATTTCCATTAACACTCCAATGAGATTTAATCCACCTAAAATAAAAAGAACATACTTATTATTCCTATCTACCCTGTCAGAAAAGTGAATAAAATAAATAAATAAATAAATAAAAAACACTGCTAGGTAAGAGCAAGTGTACTGTCCAGTAAATTTCTATAATACATTCCATTCAATCTACCTATTTCTCACATACACTCCAGTCACACTTATTTCAACTCCCAACCTTAAAAAGGCCCTGAATGCAATATATTATATATAAAAGGGAACTTTCCTCTGCTAGATAAGCAATGTGCAAAGAATATGGTCTTCCAGAAATAAATGCAATTGACTCCGTTAAAAAAAGTAAAAAACATGAAATGCAGACTCAATTCAAAAAAGCCTTATAAAAAAAATCAAAACACTAAGTGGAATGTGTGAAGTGTAGATTGATCTTTCTATATTTCTAAAAGCAGGTTAAATCAGCTCTACATGCTTTGAATGGAAAATGTCTATCCTCTCTGTGTCCAAGCAAATGGAAATTTCACTTTTCTATGTCAAGGTTCTTCTGCTAGCGGTGGGGGCCCTGCAGATGCTAGCAAGCTTTTGGTTGCTATGACTGTTTTTCAGCTACGTTTTTTACTGATAAAGGGAGATGACAAAGAGATGTAGATTACAATAATATAGCCCAGTCGGAATAACAAACAGTTCTTTGCTACCTAGAGACAATCCTCAACATTATACTGAGAATATGACAACACAGGTAAAAGGAACAGGAAAAAAAAAAAAAAGCTCACTGAAAGTATAATGATGAGAGTCAGGCTGGAATCACTATGATTTATGTTAAATAAATGACAGATTGCTCCTTTGAGGGCCTCTTAGATTTAAGATTCCCTCCCAGACAACTTTTTCAAATTTCACAAATGCCTGGAGCTGGCCTGGTATTGGCAACAGTCTCCAACTGAATGATGATGAACTGAAACAGATGTGTTCTGTCAGCGATTGGAGAAAAAACACAATTTCACATTTTATTGCTGAGATTTCTACTTTACACCTTTCTTTTTCAGACCTGAGCTAACCGGGCTAACGAAGGTATGCCGTGGTTCAGGGCAACTGCATCTGCATTTCCATTCAGTGCTTCAGCTGGGGTTCCCACGGTCAGCACCAGTCTCCCAGCTGCTGCCCTTCTGGGTGCAGACCCACATCTCACGGTCATCTGGCCAGGGTATGTTGAGCCTGAACAGTTCCCTGCAGGTCCATCCTTACCCATATGCAAGTATGCAGTTGTGTAGGGCACCGGGAAATGTGGGGCACCAAACTTCCTGTTGCCCTGCACAGCTGCGTGCTGCTCCAGCCCCCGCTGCGGCTCTTCCCCAGGGCCACCGCCCCTGTTCCGCCCCAGCCCCAGCCCCCTCCCTTGCCCGACCCGACCCCACTCCCCTGAGCTCTGCAGCACGGCCAGGCTTGCACTCATCGGCGGTGGGAAGTGAGCAACCCAGCCCCAGCTGCACTGCTGGTGAGTGCTGGGGGGTGGTTCCCCCCCAGCCTCCAAGTCAGCCCCCCCCTCCCAGAGGCCTGTGGCCCCCCTCCACACACCCCATCGGGCGGGGCTGTGTAGGGCCCCAGAATAGCTAGGAGCAGCCCTGATTCCCTGCCTCTACTGTGTTATTCCTAGCAA
The DNA here is from genome assembly GCA_032164245.1 of Sternotherus odoratus. Classification (NCBI taxonomy): domain Eukaryota; kingdom Metazoa; phylum Chordata; order Testudines; family Kinosternidae; genus Sternotherus; species Sternotherus odoratus. Next base: position 136,045,866 of record JAVMKO010000001.1, on the reverse strand, counting down.
AGGCCATCTACCTAAACAGACCTTCTTGCTTTCTCTTCTGAGACTGATAACAGAGGAATTGGCACTGATATAAGTTACCACACAGTTCTTTCTAAGCAAACCTGCTTTATTCTTAAGATAAAAGCACTACAAACATGAAACACGAAAAGAACCTACATCCATGCTAATGAGCTTACCAGGCATGCCCCTAACCTTAGGGTTGCTTTGTGATTACAAGTTCGCCAGAGCATCCTCTCAGAACCACCACAAAGTCACATGAGGGCTCAGTAGACCAAGACCTTCAATCCTCCCCTGCGGACTGGGGCCCTCCATGGACCAGGGATCTTGTCTGTTTGCTGAATCGGGAAGAAACCCGAGTCAGGTTAAAACCTAGGCTTTTATCAAAAAGTCTCTTCTTTCATCCAGAATCCAGTTTGAACTAGTATATGCTTATCGCCCCAGGAAGATGGCTTCAAAGGCTGATAATGGTTGAAGTACATTATTAGCATCTCCCTGCCCTACTAGAGAAGTACATACAAAGCCACAACATCTACAATTGCATTTTTAGTACAACATATCCCAAAGGTATTAACCCTAATTCAATAAGATTTAACTTTATTGAATAAAGTTTATCTTAATTCCATATGGTTTGTTCAGGATATTGTCAGTCTGTCACCAGTTGCCAACAGCATATAAACTGCAGTACTATGATAAAAGGGGTTAAGTAAATTATACAAGGCTCACTTTTGATTCGCTGCTGACCTTTCCTGTGTGTGCAAATTCTTTATTACAAAAAAAGTTGATAGCAATGAGAAAGGCAAACAAATAACAAATAAGAACACAATACCGATTATCAGCATGCCATAAAAAAATAACTAAAGTAATATATTATAGCGTCTTATTCATGGTTACTAATGAACTATTTATAGTCTGTAATTTAAAATAAATTTATATGCAATTATGCTGCCAGTATCATATTGATAGCTAGTATTTTAGAAGTAGAATATAAACGGAGATACATCAATAGGAAAAAATTGATTAAGCTGTTCCAAAAGCAGTACTATAAAGTTATGGGACGGAGTACAGTGATACATAAAGGCATAACAGACAATAAAAAAAATCCAATCCTGCAAATGTTTATGCACGCATTTAACTTGCAGCCTGAGTAGTCACACTGACTTCAGGACTGGGGCATCAGTTTTACTAACATATGCCATCACACCTTGAAAAGGCATGCTTCACAATTTATGATTATCCTCTTTAGTTGTATGGCTGTAACCCCAAGGGACTCCAGTCATAGTTTAGTACCCCATTGCATGCCTTAATTCTGTGGCTAGCTGGAGGGGGCAATTCTCCAGAGTTGCCATTCTGGTACCCTTCAGAAGCACTAAACCAATATTTTTTACAAAGTACAAACTACTAGCTTTTAATCTATTTTCAAATATCAGTAATACATTCAAGAATATGAATTATGTTATAACAGGACTGCAGGGCATGAGTCTTGCATTGCAGCTATGTATGTCCTCAATACACACCACCACCAATTTCTTAAATTATATCTTATTACTTAAGGTGACATGCACAAAATTTATTTTACCTAAGAAGCTATACACATGAGGATCTCATTAATCTGCCCCTTATAACTTACTAATGCAGTGCTGTGTCTCCCACCATCTCAGCTAAGATTTCATAGTAGAACAGTTCTCATATATTACTAATATTTCAGTATTCTCGCTTTGTGGGAGCCACATGTTGGCCTCTCTAAAATACCAAGGCTAGGGTATTATTCATGTGGACTTTGACCATGTTTGAACAGAACTGGAAATTCTGTATATTTTTATGCCATGATACTGACACCTAGCACTTTTACAGTAATTCAATGGGAAACCAATGCCATGCAGCCAAGATAAAAATGACTTTCCAAAGCTATACTCCTCAGTTGCTTTAAGAGACCAGGATCCTTGTAAAATTTTCAGTACCAGATTGCTTGAAAGAAAAGAGTAGAGGGATGGCATGATGTGCTCTTGAATCACATATATAGTCTACTTCTGGGGGGAATTCTGCATCATTGTGCACGCGCAGAGTTGATGTCCCCCGCAGATTTTTTTCTTTCCCACAGAAAAATGACTTTCTGACAAGGAAGCAAAGGGACACTGCAAGAGCAGTCGCACACCACTCCCTAGCTGTGCAGGTACACAGGCACACAGAGCATCCAGCAGAGAGGTAGATCACCACAGTGCTGGGGACACTCCAGCCAGTGGCTCCTACCCTGAGCCAGGATCAGCTGTCAGACTCACCCAGAAACCTTCCCCAACTGTAGGAAGCTCACCATGCTCACCTCCCCTGCTTCCTGTCCCAATCAATCCTCAGCTGCAGGGAGGGGTCACTGTACATGGAGCTGCTCCCCCATCCTCCCAAACTCTGTGCATCTGGACCTCCCATACCCAGACCCCCTGCCAAGCCTAACCCTCATTGAGAACCCCCTTAATCCTCCATACCCAAACTTCATCCCACTGAATCTCAACCCAAGCATCTGGAGCCCCTCTGCCTCCAGATCCCCACACCTACACCCAGACCACCACCCCTGACTAAAGAGCCCTGTACTCAAGCATCCACCCCGATGAACCTAAGCCCACTACATCCAGCCCCCCCCATGCCACTGACTCCCAACTAACTTCACTTTGACCCTCACCAATCCCCACAGAACCCAGACTCCCCTGCTGAGACCCCAACACCCAAACCCCTCCACTGAGCCACAACCACTGTCACATGGAAGCCCCTGCAGAGTCTCATTGCCCCTGCAGCTGGAACACCTACAACGAGCCTCTCTCCATCCAGATCCCCCCACACCTAGACTCTCCCCCACTGAGCTGCCTGCACCCAGACTGTCCCACACTTAGTCCCTCCACACTTGGATACTGCCTGGTTGAGCCTGCCTGCCCCCAACCCCTGTACACCTGAGGGAAATGGGCAGGACCCCGGGGTGTGTACTGTGTCAGGGTTGGGTGCAGCCTCACCGAGTCCATGTCCTGGGGGTGCAAAGTCTGCAGGGTGATCTCCCACCTTCATACAGACAGTGCTCATACAGACAGTGCTGGAGCCTCTGTATTTATTTATTGACAAATAAAACTTACAGAATTTGAAAATATTGTGTGCAAAATTTTTAAGTTTTTGGCCCTCAGGAGTAATATTCCCAAACCTAAGTATAATTTTAGGTCTGCCTTTAATTGAGCCTCCTTTTTTAACCAATAATTTGGCTGACTTATTATTTACAGCTGCAATTTAAGCCTTTTAGATATTTAAGTAGTTGCAGGTTCAGTAAGATACATAGATGTCATTGGTCTAAACTGCACCCATAAATATCTGCAGGCACTAAAAGGAAGGCCAAGTTTGGGAAATTTAGCACCCTTAAATTCTGAGAATCACCTGTGCTATGACAACTACCCACGTTGCAGAGGTTCCGTGGTTATACCTACAAAATGGCTGACCCAAACAGTGAAGTATCAAAACATTAGAACATATTTCATTCTCATGACTAAAATGCAATAAATAACTCCCTAGCCTTGATCTCTTCAGGAGAGCGCCATATGGCTCACATGAATCCCACATCAAGAGGTTTCCAGAATTTCAGTACTAATTTGATTTGGGGATTCATCTTTAGAAAAATTAAATTCCCTTACATACTTTAAATTGTAGTCTGCCTAACAAATATTTTCTAGTTCTGAACACAAGTCAGGCTTTACATTTATTTAATGTGGATTTACAAATCTGTAAAATAAGCCCTTAAGCTCTCAGAACTGGCATTAGTATTACTTTGAAATAGGCACTTTTGCACCTTATTATTATTTACTTGGATTGCAGTAGTTTTTGGATGTCCTAGCTGGGATCATTGAGCCCACTACATGAGGTATTGTACAGAGTAAGAAGCAGTCCCTGTCTGGAAGAGCTTACAATGGGAACAGGTAAGACAGGCAAAGAGTTGGAGAAGCAATATTACTACTTCCATCTTGGTGATGAGGGCACTGATGCACAGAGGTAAATGACTTGCCTGATGTCAGACAGTCTGTGAGAAAATGGGGAATAGGGACTCGGGGGAGCAGAGTTCAAGCCCAGCTCCACAAAGACCATCTTTCCTCTCTAAAAACTCATGACAGTCCTATCAGATATAAAAGCCAACAGTTGAGATTTTCTGTGGAAAGCAAGTTGTGTATATCCCAATAAAATATGGCAAATATTCCATAGTTATTGAATTTCAATAGCAGGAATTAAATAATTTTGTAACCTCTATAAGGAAGAGAGATACAAGATCTCTGACAAACTGCAAATTATCAGTGCTGTACTACAGAGGTAGTTTCTCTCTGGATGGCTAGTTATATACCTAGTCAAGGACAATGGTGTGAGCAGAGGGGCTTTTAAAAAACAACAACAACCTTACAGCACCTTTATAACCAGTAATTTCAACTGCAAAATACAATCTTCCACAGATAATGAGAATCTGGTGCACCACATCTAGCGTATTGTGGAGGTAGAGCTAGAGAGAGATACATGGCCATTAGTACTATATAGAAATATCTGCAGCTGGTAATGAAAAGGTCACAAAGCAGATATTATTACATTTAATATGGGTTGGAAACTTGTGACAGGTATAATCCAGTCCTCAAAGCTTATGTAAAACCAAAAGAAAATGTATCCAGGCTCCTCGGCTCAATATGCCAAAACATCACAAAGATTTATCACACAGCAGGAAGGCATTGAAAAGCAGAAGAAAAAGTACTTGGCATCTGAAATCACACACATTTGAAGGGCTAAATTGGAAGAGTGGTTTCCTAACCATGCTGAGGAGCTAAATTGGAAAACTACGGTAGTCTGCTAACCATAGTTCAGCAAAAGGTGTGAAGGAGTCACACAATTGCATTGTACCAGCCCAAATGTTACAGAGAGTACTTTTTCAAAATAATACATTTTATGCTATTATGCACATTCCTAACACGTTAAAAAAAAAGCAGTGAAATTCTAGAGAAAAATGGGACCATGAGCAACAAACAGCATGGATTTAAGAAGAACAAACCCTGTCAGAGGAACTGGGTTGCTTTTTCAAATGGATGTTTTAAAATCAGTGGCTGAAGGGAATTCTGTACATGTCATGCATTTGATATTCAGAACTCTCATATAATCTTAAAACAGAAATTCAAATTGGCCTGTAGATGACCAATGTTACAATGTCTCTTAAACTGACCAAAATACATCACACACAGAGTATTGATAAATAGTATTGTAGTAACTTCATTTACAATCAGAATGTATTGAACTTCATCTACTGGTTTCATGATCCAATTTTAAAGTTATCCACCAAAAAAAAAAAAAAAGTCAATAATAAATCCAAATTAAAAAGAAAGAAAGAAAAAGAAAGAAAGAAAGAGGTGATAAAAATAACTCTAAGCCAAAGTATATGGTGGAGGATTTTATAAGAATATCCCTTTTGTTCCTATTATACCAAACATTAGTAACTGTACACGATGATGAAAAGCTTTTCTGATATGAGGCTGCTCAAGTGAAAGAGATACCGGAACATACAAGTTTCTTGTTTAATTTTTATTGCATATACAAGTTAACATTCTACTGGCCCATATTAAGTAAATATTCTTGGAAAATTTAAAGCTTTAACTTTCTTGCAAGAATTACTGCTGGATTCCATCAGGATATCTTAAAGTGTGATTCTGCTAAAAATGCCTGTAAAAACACCACCAACTTACTCACCAATTCTGCTCCCCCTATGCATTTGGAGTCATAGCTGCTCACATTAGTGAGAATATTTTTAATCCTCTTTCTTTATGTCTGTTAACTCTGTAGAACTATGGGAAAGGGAGTCAGATTTGAGAATCTGATTCACACAAAAGCAAAAGAATTAACAACAATATTTGATTTGCTGGGTCAAAATCTGCCATTTGAAATCTCTGAGCTGCAGAATCTTTCACTGATGATAATCATTAAGAAAGAAAGAATCCAGCTGGATTCTCAGATCTCAGGCTAAAGTTTGAAGTACTTAATAGTTTACCAGTAAAATAGGGAGGGATTTTGTTAACAGAGCAAATTTGATCTGCAAGTCAAATGGTAAATAATCAGTTACCTGCACAAGCCAAGAGTAATTTTTCTACTAATTTTAAGGAAATGGAGAAAAACGTTAAAATCTGAAAATGTACAACAACTAATAAAATAGCAAAAACAGTAAAAAAATGTAGAAGAATCAATTGAGGCAATGATATACAAGAAGGATATAATAAAAGCATTATGCTTCTGGCCTGCAGCCTACTTTTGTCATATAATAGCATAGTTTATGCATTAAGGCTTAATTCCATCAATTTTGACAGAACTCCAGTTTGCTTGGCTTTGTATACTTGCTTAGAAGATACTTTCCTGGGGGCCAGCTACTTAACAATCCACTCACTAGCAAGGCTCTAGGCAATTAAAGATATCTACTCCCATCACTAAAGAACTAATAAAAGATGGTTGCAATATTTATACTTCCAGTAATGCTGAACTGGTAGGCTGAACATGGTGGAATAATGCAACAGAAAAGCTTTGCAACTCTGTATACAGGTTCATGAGTTTTGTGGAATAGGAATGATCACTCTCTGAAATCATGAAAATATTGATCTCAGACAATACTCTAGGTAAGAGCAAAAAGGAAGCAATATAGAAAAAAAACCTATACCTCATCTGCTAATGAGCCACATTGTGATGATATTCTGCACCTGAAAGGAAGGATTTCAATACTATCTCGAGACTGACCAAATGATCCATTACTGAAGTGCTTCCAGATTTAATCAATTTATGCCACAATTCATGGTGTGATTGTTGCTGAATGTTTCTTGGTAGGTAAAAGGTTGGACTTGTTATTTCCTTCATCCATATGTTATTAGCCATAGTCTTGTAACAAGTTCACATAATTTGGTGTTAACAGATATCTATCTATCTATATATTATATATAAACCCTTTTGTGCGCCAGTTTTCTTCCCCCATAAGGAAAAGAATAAAACCAGACCTGTTTTCAGAACAGCAAAATTCTAGTTACTATTTGCTAGTCATATCAATTACAGCACACCACCTTCAAAAGGCAAGCCTGGGAACTTAAATTCACAACTTTGCTAAACACCGAAAACCATGGACTTAACAGCAATGCTGCTTTTATAGCACAACAAACATTACCTGCTACCATTACCTGCCCATTTTAGACCCTTTAGAAAAATACCCCCAATGTCCACTTCATTTTAAAGTGACCACCTCCAACATTCTGCTAAACAATCTGTCCCAGCTTACATTTTGCTCGACACTCTGCTTCCTTCCCCATGAAGAACAGCTCTTTAGAGCTCAAAAAGTTCTTTCTTCCACCAACAGAACCTGGTCCTATAAAAAAGATATGACCTTATCTACTTTGTCTCATTCAAACCAATATTTTTTAAATGTATTGGGTTTCAATGGGAGTTTAGGTATCTAATGTGTATAAGCATTTTTGAAAATCCCACCCATCATTAGGAATCTTCACTTACTGTACTTTCAGAGTGGGACAATATTTACTGCAAATGCTTGGTTCTCATGGTATTCCTCTGTGCATTTAACATGACCCATTTGCTACCTTGATCGTCACAGCTTCTATAGAATACATTGATCCTTTTACAAAAAGAAAGCAAGCATGGAGAAAAAGTGTCCCCTCTCGATGGATATGTTTGCATACATCCTTTATGAATCTTAGTATGTATGGATCCCGAGCCAGAGAGATAGCAGAAGAATTATATAGTCTTAAACATCCCAAATGTACTTTTTAATGTATGTGTTCATTTTAAAAAGTACTGAGCTCTGAATTTGCCAACTATAATTTACCTGTTTGAGCAAGTAGGGTCTTCTAGTAGCCAATATGAAAATGGGAAAGTCAAAAGATAAATAGCAGCAATTTATTGAAGTAATAGCTTTTCCAGATGTATTTTTGGCACACCTTACTCTTGGCACTTAGGTTAACTGAATGGATCATGTCAGACTTGTGAAGACTATTGTATTAAGAATTCTAAATAATATTTTCTGTTATCGATCAGGGGGAAATATTCCATAAATTGTAACCTACCACAATGAGAACACATACCTAAGAATTTTGATTAAATAAAAAGCAGATACTTTTACATTAATTAACCAAATATTACTTCATGAATTATAATAAAGATGACTTGCATATTTATATTAAACTATTGCTTAAACCAGCTTCCATCAGTTACGACATCCATCAATATGACAAATATTTCTTTTGTCCCCATTATATTTCTTTTCTTTATATTTTATTATCACTTATGACTCTTGAAAAAGTGACAGAAAAGTAATGTAGACTTAAGATGGCAGAAGCCTTTCAATTCTGTCTCATAGCCAAAGAATCAGTATACCCAAAGCATTTAAAATGTTAACAATAAATTCCTCTAGTTTTCATAAAATGTTTGTTTTCTACCCAGTAATCCTTTTATAGTTTTACTGACAAACATGGTAGAAGTTTTGACTGCCTGAGATTACTGAAGAGCAAGAGTGCTTCCCTCTTTCCTCCCCCCCAAAAAGAATCTGTAAATATTCAGCTGTCAAATGCAGTGTCCTGACCAAACTGCAGTTCAAAATTACATTTTTCCCCCCTCACCAAGGTTTCTGTTTGAGCTTCCACTGAATGTAGAATTTTTCTCTTAATCATGTAGTGAGGATATATGAATATTTTAGACAACTCTCAAATGCCACTTCACTAGTGGTTAAATTTCACAGGTGGACCAAATTGTTCCCTCTTTATATCTTGTTTCATTCATAAAAATCTTTGGGATTTCTAATAGTTGAAAGGACCTATATAAATGTAAGATATTATAACAATCTTGCCTATAATGCTTCAAGTGTAAACCGTTTTGCATCTTCAGCTACCTGTTTTTATAGAAACATTTGGTCTGAAATTTCCCATTATTGATTTTTGGCTAAAGGTAAATCTTTTTGTTGCAAAGATTAAACATTCAGCCATTTTAGAATCAAGAAGGTAAATTCTCTCTCACATCTCATCTTGAAACAAATTCTAACCACTTCTTTTAATGTGTAACTTTAAAAAACAGCTGAACATTAAAATTTAAATCTGCTACACAAATGGCCTTAATGAGCAATTCATTCTTCATTAAGTTTAAATAAATTGGTTTTAAAATAAAAGTTAAATTAAAACATTTAAAAAAATTCAAAAAATTGAGCATGCCCATTAGAAAATAATGCTAAGCTGCTTGCTGATGATTTAGAAATGGTGACATTACACAGGCATTTCAAATATCCTACTTGTTTACAGGAATTTACAAACTCGGGCTGAAGCAGGAAGGTACTGCAAGCTTGAAAGACTTAAGTTATCAAGTAAGGGGTCATGGATCTTGTAAGTGAAGTCACTTAGCTCCAAACTAAAAAAAACTTACAGGAATGAGGTCTCCCCTTGAATCCCTTAGTCACAGAAAAAGGAATTTAAAAGCTGCACTGGTGATTAGCTCTGGACTTTTATTACCCCTTCCCTTTAAAAAACATACAAACAAACAAAAGAAAAACAGTTGAATTGGGCTTTTTGTTTCAAGAGCTCAAGTTTGACCATTTAAACTTCTGATTTATCCATGTCATCAGTATAAAGTAGCTTAGAATTATTGTTTTACCTGTGAAGGGTTAACCTGAAGTAACCTGAGAGAGAGGGAGATGATGTAATCAACCTCAGGAACAAAGGGAGTGTTTTTTAGTTTCATTTTCTCCCACTCATCTCCCTCAGCTGGCTGGCTGGCTGTGCTGTTCACTTGGCTTTGAGATGAAACACACCTATGTCTCTACTCTACTTATCTATAATCTCCTAACAAGGTCAAGTCCAGTAGTAAGTGAATTGTATACTTAAACTGTATCACTTGATAATTGGTCCATGGTGTTTCTTTACTGTTAAGATTTGGCAGAGGAAGAATTCCCAGGGGAGGGGTCAGTTATGCTATATGATGTAAATGAGATGTTTTTCTATTGATTTCTGTACAAGGGGTTTATGCTCCTTCTTTTCCTTTTATTAAAATCTTCCTTTTAAGATTCTGCCTGCTTGTTTCTATTGGATAGATCCTGATTTGGATCGGGCACGTCTCACAGAAAGTGAGTGTTTTGGTCTTTGTTCTCAAGTCTCTCCTAGGTAAAGGGAGGAGATTTGTGGGTGATTAAAGTAGGGGTTCCAATTTACCCTAACCCATGGTTTTGGGGGCTTAAATCGGTGGTGGCAGCATTATTCCAAGTCCAAACTGGAGAAGTTTGGGTTCTGGGGAAAAGTTTTAACCTGAGCTGGTAAAATAAGGTTGGGGGGTTATTTCTTCTTTCATGCGGGGTCCCCACATCTTTACCCCAGAGTTCAGAGTCGGGAGGCACATCTTGACAATCCAGAACTCTGGTTCTTCATCCACTGCATACAATTAAACTCATTCAATGCCTACATTTTTGCAGTTCAAGTTCTCTAGGCACCTAAGTTTCTGCCTCTGAGCATGTGAATTGCAGCCCCACACCAAGCAATTGAACGCCTAGGCCCAAGAACAATGCCCAAACCAGGAAAAATAGGAGTTCCTGCACCTAACTGACCTGCAGGGCTGCTCTGGTAAGTGTGATTGGAACTCATCTACTGGACTGTGCATGTATAGGTGAGCTTTAACAAAACAGCAGCATCTCCTGTTGAAATTGTTCTACTATGGATAGATAATTTCAAAAAAAGTTATTGGAGCAAGGGGACTGGATTCTGGGTCTTATATCCAAGATGAGTGCTCTCACCACCAGGCTAGAGTCAGTCTCATGCTTGCTCCCCTCTGTCTCTCTGGCACCATGATTCTTTCATTATTTATTCTAAAGGAAACTACTTCAACAGGAGAGATGGAGGCAGCCCCATATCAGAATATCCCAAAGCCCAGAAACTGAGTGATGGAGGAGGGACTTGAACTAGGGTCTCCCACATTCCAGATGAGTACCTGAACCACTGGGCTAAAAGTGATAAGGGAGCTCAAGCTCTCATTCCCCACAAGCTTCTTGCTAAAATGGCATCAGTGCCTAACTCCAAGAGAGGGCTTGCGTGTGAGAAATCCCAGCAGAGGCAGGTGCCTCCCTACAGCCTGGATTTAGCCACTTATCTCAGAGAGGGATGGGGTTTAGTACATACCCCTTGGTTTGGCATCTCCCTCTGGCTAATTTAGGCAAAGAGCCCACTTAATGGGCTGGTTTTTGTCAATCCCATTTATCGCTCCTTATTCATTCTACAGGGAATGCAGGTGCCCAACTCGGGCTTTGTGAATCCCAGTGATTTTCTAGGCTCTTGAAAGTTAGGTGTGGCAATGCTCAATGTCACAATGCCTAATTTCTGTAGCGAACCTAGCCCCTTAATGGGAAGTAAATGTATAAGTATATAGTAGTTATAAAATTACTTAGACAAATAGTGGTGTTATGTCTAATTTTAAACTCTGCTACGCAGATAGCTGCAATTGCATATTCAAAAAATCAAACTATTGACTAGCAAAGTTCACTCTATTCTAATGCTCAATTAACTGATAAAGATTTGCTCTAAATCTGTAATAAAATGCAAGTAACATTTTTAGTTTGATTGAAAGCTGCAATATAAAGGATAGCACACATTTTACTCGTGTTAAATCATCACCTAATGTGCGTAGTCCCATTGAAGCGAACATGCATAAAGAACCACACAAGTGTTTTAGAATAATTTAGTTACTGTGATTTGCAAGGAGAGAAATGTTTCAGGCAGTTTTTTGCAACTACAAACTGCCTATCGCATATCTGCATGACATACTACATACACAGTACAGCGGATCACTTTTAGTTTAATTTCCTATTTTTTAAACTGCGTGTTTTATATGAAAGGTTACAGGTAGCTACACAGCTATAGTTTTAGGTGTAGTATTTGCATACACAGATAATCCCATAAGTACTCATCTGGTGAAGACAAAGGCACAATACATACTCCTAACATTAAGAGGAGACCATAGGTTCGAGCAGGGGTGGGAAAATCTTTTGGCCCAAGGGCCACGTTGGGGTTAAAAATTGTGCAGAGGGCTGGGTAGGGAAGGCAGTGCCTCCCCAAACAGCTTGACCCCACCCCTTATTTACCCCCCACCCCCACTTCCTACCCCGACTGCCCCCCTCAAAACCTCCAACCCATTCAAACCCTCCCCCCCCACTCCTTGTCCCCTGATCACCCCCTCCGGAGACTCCCACTCTAACTGCCCCCCCCCCATATCTAAACCTCCCATTCTTTGTTCCCTGACTTCCCCCTCCTGAGATCCCGCTCACCCCAACCACCACCACCCCGGGACCCCACCACCTAAGCCCCTCCCTCTCCCTTACTCAGTTGGGCGCTCCTTTACCCGGCTCCTGGCCAGGAAGTGCTGGGCCCTGCGGCTCCCCATGCTCCACCTGGCCCCCGGCCAGGGAGCGCGGGGCCCTGGGGCATACTGTGCTGGGCCCAGCCAAGGAGGTTGGGGTCCCACGTCTCCCCACGCTTGGCCCGGCCCCCCAGCCGGAGGGTGGGGACCAGCCACACGCCGTGCTTGGGCCGGATAAAAATGGCTGGTGGGCCACATGTGGCCCGCAGGCCGTAGCTTGCCCACCCCTGGGTTACAGGGAACTAGATTGGGGGAGGTTTAGTAACAGATTCACAAAAGACACACAGATAGAAGATCATGGCTCGTTTTTAGCTTTTGTAACTGTATTAGTTCTAATAAAGCCTTATTGCTAAGAATCCAGACTGTTTTTCATTTTTATGAATTCACAGGAACACACAGGCATTTTCCTTTAAAATGTATGTACTATTTAGTGTATATTAACTGCATATATTTCTATGCAAGAACAGCTTAAATATACCAAGCAATTTAACCAAAACTGAACAAAAGTAGATCATGATGTATTTTTTTTAAATAGAACCAAAGCATCAATACCAAGCTACACTGAAAACAGTATTTGAAAAACTTATGTGAGATTAAAAAAAGATCTCTCTGTAAGACTCCATGCTATTTTATTTGCCAATTATTATGTTTTCCTTTGAGATGTATATACACATTTCAGTTTTGTTCCATACTGGTTTTGACTTATAAAGCCCTAAGTCACTTGGAACTTGTCCTGCATGTAAACTCTCACATGCTGTACATCAAGGGCTCCCAAGAGTAATTAGGTTAGGTTTTGAGCAGTGGCAGAGTTTGGGGGGTGGGAGTGCAATGGATCATTGGTGGTGTCACCTTAAGTACCTATTGCCTTGAAAAGGCACCACACATATGCCTAAAGGTCACAGAGGGGTGGGGTTGGAGGGATTGTGCCCACCCTCCTGTTATCTCCATCACTGGCACTTAGAGCTTTGGATGGGCACCCTTTGTTTTGGACTTTGAAATCTTAAACAAAGTGCCCTGGTAATATCTACAAACTTCATCTATAAAAGGCTATGCAACTACAACTTAGAGCGATTTCCAAGACTAGAACCTTATGCATTCTCCATAACTAGGGTGGTCAGACAGCAAATGTGAAAAGTCAGGATGGGGTGAGAGGTAACAGGAACGTATATAAGAAAAACACCCAAAAATCGGGACTGTCCCTATAAAATCGGGATAGCTGGTCACCCTATCCATAACCAACAGATCATCATACTTTACTTACACATCCACTCAAATCTCTCCCCATGTCTTTTTCCAAACAGAAAACCTGGAAGAGAAGACACACTTTGCAGTGGTACTTGAAGGAGGTCATCAGATCTAGGAGTAGGCTCAACAATACAGGAAGTGACTTCAAGTTCAGGATCTCTACTAAAAAAATCCTTCCTCCAAGCCCTTCGCTATTTGACTATTGTACTGTTAAGATGAGTGCCTTGTCTGATCTGAATTGCCATTGTTGCAGGGTACCTTAAGAGTCCCGTAGAAACGAGGCTCACACACAGTGGCTAGATGGAAAGTAGTGAGTTTATTGAAGGTAGCGGCACACCTGCGCTGGGGGGCCCGGTCAGCACGGCCGCAGATGGGAGACCAGGCACATCGGAGCAATGCCCAGGGAGGAAGCCCGACACACAAGGGCACATGGACACAAATACACTTGCTCATTTGCATCTCATGCATACCTCATGAATAACTAATGACATGTTATTCAGTCCTGCCTCAGTTTGCCTGTTTGGTTTCACACAAGCCAAGTTTCACACAGACCAAGTAAACAGCTCACACAACTGAGACGCTCTTCTCAGACACACACACACACACGATAACAGGAACACAAGGCCATTCCTAGGCTGATAACCTTAATTATGAGTTACCCTGGAGACGACTTAGAAGCATAATTGTGCCCCCTAGCGACTGCCATCACATTAATCTTCCGCTTACTACACCATTGCAGTAAATGTACAAGGGAAGAGATGGTCTCCAACCTATTTAATCCAAATCATATAGATACTGTAAAATAATCTTTAAATACCTTGAGCTGTTGATGTAAAATTTAGTGATTCCCAAAGAAAAAATATAAACGTCTGCTGCTAATACCCCATCAAAATCTTTTAAAACAAAGAGGATCTTCATTTAATTTATGGAAAAAATACCAAAAACTGAATAAATGGAGAAATGTTTGAGGGGAAAAATCGTTTTTATAAGTCAACTACTACATACCGCTAGTTGAAATATTAAATTACTATCTGTCCAGCCACAGTGACCTCTATCTTCATCACTATCAACAAAACAAATGGCTACAATTTACTGTTCCGTTGTGAAAGGAGAGAGCACATAACCTTTTTCAGTTCTGGAAAATTAAAACACTTCTCTCTTTCAGCCAATATTTTTCATAAAATAGAAAAAAAGCTTAAATCTGCAGGTTTAGATTTGTCACTGAAAGCACAGCTACTTAGCAAATTAAACCCATTATACATTACATTATGTATGCATGGTGCAAGTCTCCTAGGCATTAACCTCATGTTCTAAGGACAATTTAATCTGACTGGACAACCTGTCACGGAACTAGGAAAAGCAAATTCTCATAAAGTTTCCTATGTAACACATTGATCAGTTCTTCTAATGACCTGCTGGTATTCCGTATACAAAGTGTTCTCTGCGAATATTAGCAGTCCTATTTGGTGACTGATTACACTTTCAGCTCAAAATTATGCGAGGGCAAACAGCAGCCAGCTTCAAAGTATAAAAAAATACACCTAATCTACTTGATTGTATAAAGACACCAGCATTTTTTATCCATTATAATAAATGAGAGAACACTTGCAAACGATCATACAGCTCAATTAAATGAAAGCAGTACAAACACATACTGCATTTCAAACACCGCCAGTACCCTAGCTGTTGTTTTTAGCACTAATAGTACAGTAGTATGAAGAGACTCAAGATTATAGCTCCACTGTGCTAGCCACTATATCAAATACATAGCGGAAGACAGTCCCCGGCTCAAGGAACTTGCAAAGTAAACAGGCAAGAAACACAAAGGGTGGAGTAAAATATGTTCCCATTTTTGTAGCCAAGGAACTGAAGCACAGCAAGAATGAGCATCTTTCCCAAGCTTATTCAGTAATTCTATGGACCCGAAGAAGAATTCAGCGTAACCTGAAAACTTCTCTCTCACCAACAGAAGTTGATCCAATAAAAAAAAATAACCTCCCGCATCCTGACTTTACAGTAATTCGGTGGCAGAATCAGGAACTGAACCCAGATGTACAGTCCCATAAGACCATCTTTCATCTCTAGGATCTAGGTCCACAGAGTGTTTGCTGAAGCATTTGTTAATACTCATTTTATTTATTTAGATTCTGCCCAGTTAAAAATGTGCTTGAGTCTCTGTAATACAGAGCAAAAGCAAATACAACTTAAACTACCCTCTAAGAAATTCAAATGGTGGGGTCCAAAGGGAAAGAAACTTACTGAAAATGAAGATAAGTGCAAGGTCGTGATCACTGTATAAGGAGGGAGTTTGGTTGTTTTTAAGACCAATATTTTTAAAGTGAGGAGGGACAAAATGAGAGGGATTTCTGGGGGTAGGAAGGAACAAATGGTAGGGACCACTACAGCAAATATGTAATTATTCCTGCCTTCAGGTGCAATGGTGGAAATCCCAAATACCAGATGGTGTGCGAGTGCACGTGGCACACGCGGCTCGAAGGGCAGGTCTCAAAATATCCAAGGCCAACATGGTTAAAGGGTTTATAAAATTTGTAGTTCTAAAATAAGTCAGACTTTTTAGGGAATCAGTGAAAAGAATGCATGAAAGGCATAAGAAGATTGTCTCTCCTTTCCACATTTTCTCCTCTCCCACTCCTTTTTGTTACATGCCTCTCATTCTCTTCTTCCAGGCTGTACCCTTGCATGGAACAACATCCTGAAATTCATCATTCCTTCTTAAAGTCTCTTAGAAACTCACTTCTATCACATCAACTACAAGTAGCTTTTTTTAAAAAAAACAACACAAAAAATACTGATTTAACAGAACCATTAAGATGGGTACATGTGTTACTGAGATGCCACATATTCTAATTACATTTTGTCTTTCCTCTACCATTCTCACCACTTATTCTAGCATGGCATGTCTGAATTTAGATTTGCAAGCTCTTCAAGGCAGGAATCTTTTTATGCAAGGATCTCTGTCTAATTTTGGGCACCCAAAAATTACTCTGAATAACTAAGTGGTATGTCAAACAAATGTGCCATCATGATGCCACACCCTGAAAAAGCTGCAAGCACTGGAGCAATTGTATTCTGTGCTTTACAAACAGAAAATTGAAACAAAAGGGCTTTTTGGTCTCAAGGGCATAAGTTGTTATTGTATCGTATTCATGGGACAAAGGCAAAACCATCCCAGCACATGCAAATGAAAGAAAACATACACTTAAATAATACCTCCAACTCCACCCATGAGAGTTTCTATGAAAAGGTCATGGTTACAAAGGATGCCATGATTATTTTACAAGACTTACTACTCCAAACATGTTCCCTACGCCATGAGGACATTAAAGCAAACAAAATATAGGTGAACTCTATAAAGTAGATCGACATCTGTCTTCCCACAGCTCAGGAAAAGATCCTGTTCAATACACGCAGCTGGCAACATCAAATAAAGTATTGTTCCAGAAAAGAGACTGAACTTCTAGGGTTCACAAGGCAAGAGATGTGTGATGACACACTGTTGTATATTGGTGACACTCCGTTTAGAAGTGAACTCATCAAAAGGCCTTTAGACTCTATAAGTTATGATGACTGACAAAGACATTAGAGAGACAAGCTTGTCTCTCTCACCAACAGATGTTGGTCCAATAAAAGTTATTACCTCACCCATCTTGTCTCTCTAATACGCTGGGACTGACACGGACATTCATTTCCATCTTGGAACCTACCCCAGATATCACTGTTTAAGCATTCAGCCACCTAAAAGCAGGAGGTTTGAGACCTGAAAATGGGACAGACCTCAGCATGTTCATAGATATTCAAAGGGAAAGAAACCAATACCATTTTCTCCAAAGGGGCTCATGCAATGGGTAGTTTCCCATCTAAGCTGAGAAACAGTGGTTCTCCTTAACAGGGGAAAGCCTCCTTAGAAAGGTGTCTTAGATTGAATTGTGGAAGAGGGAATACTCCAGCTCATCTTTCTATCCAGTGGCAGCATATTTCCTAGATCAGGGTGCTCTCCACTGAGAACACACGGTCTGCAATCCCAGAGAGATTTGCCAAAGGAACCACTAGCCAGTGTGTCTCCAAATCAGAAGGTCTGTGGTAGCACGTGAGGCTGTATTGGGGACAGATTGGTTCTAATGCACTCCTTAATGTGTGTCCTAGTTCTTATCTTTAAATCAATCCGGATTCAGATAGGGAGTCAGCGTCAAGTGTAAGCCACTGATATGATGTGTTCATCAGTTAGCCCTGCTTTGCTGACAGGCTTCAGCATGTTTAGTCAGGTATTGCTTTCATGTTCAGCACGTTTCAGTAATCTAGCCTGAAAGCAGCATGTGTAGTGAGTACTTGGACTAGTTCTACACTTGAGCAGGGAAGGGGATGGCAATGTCCTTGGTTAGCTGAAGCTGAAAAATGACATTCTGGCCATTATTGCTACTAGGATGTCCAGAGGCAGCAATACAGCTAATGGGACCTTGCACTGTCCACTACCTTGCCAATCTAGGAACCGATGCCCCCAATAGATGGTGAGCACATAGCTCCTACTAGTTCGTCAACATGGTTTCCTTTTCCCACCATTTTCTGTCCTATCTTATCCAGATGGAATTTGAACCAATTTTCCAAGACATTGGGGTTTCTGAGAAACAGCACTGTCTGTGATTACTGAGACTATGTGCCGCATGTTAATGGGCATTGCCCATAGAGTTGCATTATTTTTTCAAGAGGTTCATCAAATGCTGAATTTAATTAGCACTAGGATTGAGTCCTGTGGGACTCCACAAGTGAGTGCTTGCTGGGAGAAGCAGCAGCTTTCCATCATGACCTTCTGGTATATAATCGCAGAGGGATGAGGAAAGCCAATTCTGTGTATTTTATTCCTTTCTGCAAGGTCTCATGTTAGCAACACATTATGAATGGTTGTGTCAGAGTTTGTTGAAAGCTCTATTATCATTACATGGATTCGATGCCTCTGGTCATGCATTCGTCAGTGCAAAAAGATCAGCCATAAGTAGATTCCCTATCAGAGCAACCTGTGTCATCTTTGTTTTACATCCAGGCCTCTTCCAAAATACCTATGGTGTTATAAAAGTCAGGTGCAGATAGAGCTGGCTCACCTCCACCTCTCCAATCAGGAAAGCTCAGAAACAGGTTAATGGTTGCTAAGGCTGGTGGCAGTCAGTGATTATTTAAAAATTAGCATTTTTTAAAAAAAAGATAACTGCTTTTATGATATTTCTATCTGTGATTGTTAGAAATGCTTTCGTCCAATAAAAGAGAGAGACAGAAACAGAGAGAGAACACTTTTTCCATGAGACATTTGATTGAGAAAGTATTAATTCAAATCATCAGTGTCTCATTTTCCAAAGATCTTGTCAGAACAGTCTCTGGTCTAATTTTTCATAAAGATGACTAGTGATTTTGAGCCCCTCCACTTTTGGATGGCTGAACTCAGATACATTACAGTGATGATTTCCAGAAAGGGTTCAGTATCCCTCCCACCCTCTGAAAATTAGACCCATTTAACGGTGTGTCAGATGGGACATCCAAAAATTGAGACATCCCTATCACCAGTCACTTGTGACAATTTAGGCTTTTTACATTTCACGTGCTCATAAAAAATTACTTGGCATAGGGAAATAAAATTTTGCAAAACTACTTTAAACCATCTAATTCCATGGCATCTCTTGCCTCTAAATATACAGCAGTGGATTTACACACAGTGAAGAAGAAAAAAAGAATGACACCTGCTTGTATATTTGTCACAATTCAGAAAATTTACATGTTTTCCTAGTGTATTTTTAAGCAATGATTTTGTTACAATTAACTTTTTATATATTCACTGAGGACTTCTCATGTACAGAAAGATTTCACGATTCATAGTGGAAAGGTGTCTCAATCTATAACACCAGCCTTTTAAGTCAAACGTTTTGAACAAGGTATTCTTATAAGTTACTTACAAAGTGGCTTAATCTTAAAAGTGGCAAGGTGAAGCTTTTGGCAGCTTGCTTAGAAGATTTGGTAACTTTAGGATTGTGATCTTAGTGTAACCCTTCTGCCCATCAGAGTTGACAGCAACAAGGGCCGGGTTCAGTATCCAGGGGTTCCATTCTAATGACACAATACAAAACCGGCTCTAGCCCCCACCCAGTGACCTGGGACAACCATATACCACCCTTCTGGGCGCCTCTAAGAGGCAATACTTCCCCTCTCGCAAGCACAGAGTCTGAGTGTACCAAAACCCTTTTAATGACAGAGAGAAACACTGTGGCATATTATTGGGTAAACACAACAAACAGAAGTCACAAACCAAACCATGAACCAGAATCTCTCTCTCCCCCCCCCCCCCCCCCCCCCACACACACACAAGCAAATGGGCTGTGTCCTTTCCCTTGGGTTCTTGAGTCCCACAAGCCCCAAAGTCACCCAAGGTCCCAAAAGTCCAACAGCCCCGGCAGAGTTCAAAAGTTCATTAGCAGAGTTTTACCTCCCCACCGGGGGGAGGGGGGGCAGGTTAAGGGGCACCTTATGTGGTCAGAGGCTGACTGCCCCGCCTCTCCATGGGGTTGTGCTGCAGTCCTCACCATGAGCCGTTCCATCAGGTGCCCAGGAACTGCTCTGCTTTCTCCAGCCGCTCTGCTCTGTCAGCCGCTGCACGCCACCAGCCACTCCGCTAGCGGTGACCTGAACGGCCCCACTCCATCAGCTGCTGCTCATCACCAGCTACTCCGCTAGTGGTGACCCGAACGGCTCCACTGCTCAGCAATACAATTTCAGCCCTCCCTACAGGGCTCAGTGATCTCAGCTTATAGTAGGGGGTCCATAGTGCAGTTACCCTACATGGCCCAAAGTGAGTTCAGTTTAGCAGACCGAAACTAGAGGCCTAATGGGATCAAACATTAGCTCTGACATTCCACAGTGAAGAGAGACAGAGTGCAATAGGCTTTTGTAGGACCCTTAGACAAGTCCCTCACCAAAAGGTATAGAAGCCTATCTATTGCCTCTCTCAATTCAGTGGGTTTTGGAACCCCTACCCCTTGGCCAGTGACAGGCCAAGTACATGTCCCAGTGCCTCATTCACGTAATTAGGTTAGCAACATTTTATCATTCCTACCCTAATACAGTAAACCCTCGATTTAACGGACTTCGGATGCAACGGACAAAATTTCTGAGCAAGTCTGATGCATTCCTGATCCATTTCTGGCGGGCTGGCTGCCGGCTCCTGGCTGCCGCCCGGGTCCCACCTGCGGGCGGGCTGGCTGACGGTTCCCAGCTGCCGCCCAGATCCCGGCAGCAGGCGGGCTGCGGAGCTGCCGCCCTGACCCTGTGGCGGGCGGCCTGCTGCTCCGACAGCTCGTTTTTGTTTTTTTATTAAATAACGGACTTTTGGATTTAACGGACACCCCCTCACCCAAATTAGTCCGTTAAATGGAGGTTTTACTGTAACAGAGAACCTGGGGATCCCACAGCAGCCAAAGTGACCATTTGGGCTGCTGTGAGCTCAGACTAGGTGCGGTGGGTGTGTCTATGCAAATAACACCAGCTGAAGTTATTTTCCACAGTTCACCGCAATTCCTGCAATTCCCCACCAGATGTCAGGGTGGAACTCATCCTGACACTGCTTACATCAGCAAGAAGAAAAAGCCAGCAGCAGAGTAGTGGCCACTTTAGTGCACCAGTGCAACACAATACATTGTAAAATTAAGCACCTTCTCCTCAATATTTGCAAGATTTGAGAGACTCACTCCTTTGCTATAGGTGCTACAGGACAATTGTTAATTTCAACAGTCTCTCAGTTTTCCTTATTTCCTGCATTAAATTAACCAGTCAATTGCATATAATTGTAAAACTATTTTCTCTCTCTTTTCCCTTATTCTTAATGGAGGCTCTGACCCAAACTGTTGTGACCAAAATCTGCCCTCTTTCAACACAATGAGAAACTACTTTTAACCAAAGTTTGGGCTCTGAATGGAAACCTTCAGAAGAGTCAATTTAGACATTAGGAGAAATACAAGAGAGACTTATAAGCATCATCCATTTCCCCATTCAACTGCACAAGTAACTTTTGCATGTCCTAACATCTAAAGTGAATGGAAGTTGAGACTTAAAATGCAGCTGGACAAATGGTATTCAGTTATTTTACCTATACATTAGCTCTGCCATTTAAACCATTCATTTTTCACTGAACATAGACCTTCACTTTTTAAAATAATGTATTACATAATATTTGAAGAGCTTCACTGTAGGCGTCACTGATTTTGTGCAGGTTGTCATAGAATTATCTAATTTGCTATGAAAATAGACACAGTCACCAAACAAAAACATAAGATAGTGACAGGACAGCCATTTTCCAGCCCAGTGTAATGGGAATGTTCCTGTTCCCCACACTGCAGCCAACTTTTCACTACAGTTATCCCATGACTCATCTACTCAGAAACCCATACCAAAAAAAACCCAATTCCCTGTCAGAGCAACAGGTAATTTGCCTATTGTAAACTGATGACACATTCTAGGAAGCAAAATATATTTTATTCATGCAGGACTCCCTTTGTCACAGTAGACAATGTAACAAATCTACATGATGGACTAAAAATTCTTTTGCAGTTATAAAGCTATTTTTGATTTAAAGGAGTGTAAAAAGAGCATCTTAATCCTTCTTTGTATGGACTCCTTTAAAAGCACAAACAGATTTCCTGTCTTTATTCATTCATAAGATATCACAAATAGATTCAGAACAGTCATTTTTTATAGCTGAGTTATGAATGTGAGTTCTTGAAAGTAGAGTTTTCAAGTGAAAATGTAGATATTAATTTGCTGCAAGTGTCACTATTACCTTATAATACTGTACAACTGGAAAAAAAAATCTTTGCCAGATCATTTAATAGATCACTGTTGCTTATACTACTTAGCACAGATAAGATAGCTGATAGATCTTCCCCTAAAAATCATCAGATATTTCACAGGCACTGAATGTGACAGAAAAGGCTGCACATAGTCTTTGCAATGGTATAATTTGCTGTAGTGAAACCAAATCAATGCATTTTGAAAATGTAATATCAAAAGCTGCATGTTCTGAAAACTGAAAATAATCTAAATAAAAGAGTCCTTGAATAACCGGTTTTCCCACTAATTTATTAACTTGAAGCAGAAATTGTGCTGTTAAAACAAATAAGATTTACTGAGAACTTTTTTCTTTTTATAGCACTGAAGTCTTGGTTGTAATACTCAGTAAGTTTCATTGTATATTCAACCTGAAAAACAGAAAATGAGCTGTCTTACAGCCAGAATTATTAATAATGGATTCCTTGCAAACAGAAAATCTTTCAAAAGAAAGTCTGGTCTTGTGAGGCAGATGAGACTTATTCAAATAATCCCTTTTCTATGATCTGGCCTTCTCAGCACAGAGTATGGCTGTCTTGTCCTCCTCTCAAGTTCATAGGCAGGTTGCAGTCATTGAAGAAGACTCTCCATTCTTCCCTTCTTTCCACTTTCAAATGAACATCCCCAGTCTTCTTCCTATCTTGCAAGGGAATGTATCTACAAAATTATTGACTTTAGTAGTCTGAAGTGCATAGCTCAATACTTCTCTGAAGTTTTCACACAACATCCTCACTGCTTCCATTGCAGCCTGCAGAGCTCAGCCATGGGCTAGGGATATTTCAAATTATTGCTGACTTTCCTTTTCAGAGTTGTTTTAGAGTCAAGCTGTCTGACCTCTTGGAAAAGCCCTCCCCATACTAGCAACTCAGTCCATCTGAAGGCTTCCAACTCCTTCTGGTGTTCTGCCAAGAATTAGTCATCCTTCTGAAAAACCAGGAGAGACTGAACACCAGTTAGTCTATTCAGTCTTAAATGGCAGGGGCAAATTTGGTATGTCACACTCTTTACTCCTTTTGGGAAAATTGTTTCCTCCTCCTATCCCCAGATCTCCTGGCTAATGACTCAATATTACATTCTGATCTAAGCCCATTAAATATTTTTGGATGGTTCATGACAATTGTTGCTGAGAGAACTGGGCATCTTTGACAGAGTAGCTAAGATCACACCTCAAGCTAGAAAAATATAGTGGTTCACTGGTTTACTTTCTGAACTGGTCCACATTAAATTTCTAGTTTAAAGGGCCCATTTGGGGGCTGTTTTGTGAGATCTTCCCCTCTGGACAACTGCCTTGTAGAAAGCTTCTCCGGGACCGGAGATACGATATTCCTTTGTGGATTCTGGTTTCCGAAGAGCCTAGAGGTCAACAGGTGCTAATGCACGTACTTAGGAGTTTTAGCATACAGTGCTTTACAAACATTAACCATCATAATCCTATGTGAAGTAGGCAAGTATTATCCTCTCTATTTTACAGATGAGAAAAACTAAGGCAAAACACAGGATATGGCTTGCCCAACACCACAGAAGGGTGAGGCGTTGGGATTAGAATGCTTCCAGTCCCCTAAGACATGTTGTTTCTCATAGTACCCTTTCTTTTGGCCAGAGGTTAACTGCAAACGCCCCTTCAAAAGCACGAACCAATTTAGGGTGCTCGTAACTGTCCGGTGGCCTTTGACTGTCAATTTTCATGGACCTAAATAGTCAGCTATCTGTGGCTATTAAGAGGAGACCACCAATAAACTGCAGTCTTATGCAAAATCAGTGACAAAACTTTCAACACTAAACAGCAGATTTATGTTGTTTTCAAGGCCATGGCTGGGAGGGGGGAAAAATGCTTTAAAAAAACAACACCAAAGCAGAGATTCTCCTTTGATGTCATGGTCCCCCAAAATCCAAAAGGAACACAGGGCTCCACCTGATCCAGAAGCTAGCTCTAGGCAGAGATTCATCTTTGATTTGTTGGATCCTGCTTTGTAACTCAGGGGAAATTACATATAATCAATATTGGTTTCCCCATATCAAAGAAATCAAATTAGTTGGGCAATTGCCTTTCCACCATTTTTCCAGTTCAAATTAATTGCAAAATGTATACCAACCTACCATAAACTTGCCAAAATTGATACATTTAGCACCTGTAAGGACCCCCACAGTATTTGATGTATATTTGAATCATTTTGGTCAAAAAAAAAGTTGCCTAATTTTGAAACAGGCCTATTTACAAACACTTTTTGTAACATTCATGTGAGCTAAGTAGCCAGAAAAGTAATATTTTTAGTGACTGAAAAGCCAAAACAGATCAAACAGTAAAGCAATGGTGAAGCAGAGATCAGAGCTCAAGAAAAGTCCAATTAATTAGACTGAATGGACAATAGCATATTAGCCATTTAGGCTAGACTGAACCTTCAGGTAGAGCTCCCTACACACTTCCCTCCCATTTGCTTGCAACAGAGATTAGCAACTGCATTGGCTTCCCCTCACCAGGTGCTGAGAGACTGAGAAGCCACATGGTAAGTGAAAGCGTGTGTGCACGAGGGGAAGGCAGTAGGTGCAGATTTTATTCTCCCAAATGGGCTGCATTAGAGCCAGCCATGATCTAACCCTAACTTAGTTTTTTGTTTTTTAAATTAAATAGGTCATTCGTTTTTGTTTTGTAAACTGGCAACATAGCTAGGCCACAATGAAGACCAATATTGTGTGACATTTCATTTAGAAGAAAGGGGATTTTTGAGTAACTGAAGTACAAAAAAGCAGCATTTGTAATTCACTGTAGCTGTGGAATGTGATCTGTAGAAGCAATCCCAAGGGATTGGAGTAGCTTGATTGTGTTTACTATTAATTCCATGTCTTTGAAGGCAAGACTGTTAGAAGGCTCTCTACAGTACCTGTGTGTAGTTTGACAGCAAACCCATGCTTATTTTAGCAGGTTCGGTTTCTCCAATTTACGTGGCTGACCTTGTAGCTGGAAAACACATATGCAGGGCTACTGATGTCCGATGAGAAAACTCAGCTCCAGTTCAAAAAAAATATGCATTTTGATTATACTGGATAACTAGTAGTAATGTGTTACACTATCTTGTTAGAATATCTTCCGTGTAAGTCATTTGCCATAACACGACACATTCCTGATCCATAGTTCCTGTGCTCTAGCAACAGGGCAAAATGCTGTGATCATATTAACAGGTCCACTGAGTTGTACTCGATCCTTTACGGTAATTTTAATTGCAACTGACTGCTCATGAAACTCTCAGAAGTAACAGAAAATCTTCTGAAGCATGAACTTTGAAATTAAATGATGAAAATACTTCACAAAAATTAGAAATAACCTATCAGGTCCCCTAGTCCCAAGGTTCCCCATCTGTGGGCCACAGCTGTCAGAGGAGAGTTGTCTGGTCAGATGTTGGTTGTGCTCAACTCTAGTAAGAAAAAAAAGAGACCTTATGGGAAGGGGAGATACTATCTACATGTGCTTCATTGTATGATTCACTTTTTTCCAATAAGGACAAAATATAGGACTTGACAATCTAATGACTGAAACCAGTAGGACTACTTGGATGAATAACTGCTTGCCAATGAGAGCAGAGGGTTTTGAGGGGAGCAATAGCTCAGTGGTTTGAGCATTGGCCTGCTAAACCCAGGGTTGTGAGTTCCATCCTTGAGGGAGCCATTTAGGAATCTGGGGCAAAAAAAAAATCTGTCAAGGGACAGTACTTGGGCCTGCTAGTGTAGGCAGGGGACTGGACTCTATGACCTTTCAAGGTTCTTCCAGTTCTATGAGATATATGGAGATATGCCTATTTGCAATCTCATCTTTACCATTAAATACACCTAAAAATATACGCCTTTACCCAATACTCCTTTTCCATGTATGCAATTGCTGAAGTTGCGCAGGGATATTTTGAGTGTGAGACAGGAGGCATCCACATGAGTAAATATATTTATTTTAAAATGTGTCCCATGCTCTAAAAAGCTTGATGAACCCTGATGTAGCAATGCTCTGCCTGCCAGGGGTAGGATTTTATTCTACAGTATAGTCAAGTGCTTTATGCAGTCTAGTTAAAACATTTTAAAGTGCTCTAGCTTCAAATCATTCTTCCTTTAAAAATCTCAGTGCTGAGAAATGGCTCCTGATAAACTGAAGAGATCTGAAATTAAGTTGTAGTGCTCTATGTTCTCATTCATAGTAAATAATTTTTCACCTTTTTATGAGAGTGGACTTGTTTGTATTGAAAATTATAGATGCCAGTTATGGCACTCCTTATAGAGTGCACTACCCTGAGGTTTGATTTCAAAAGCCAGGCACTGTACAGTACATTCATTGCTGACAAACATTCATTTAGAGCATATTACATCATCCTTCAAGAAGTCTGCAAGAGGGGTTAGAGTCAATGTAGGGAAACCTGAAGTGATCTCTGATGAATGATTGTGTTAATCATTTTGGCACCAGTATGTCTGGTGTCTAATGCTTATGACATTCAGCTTATCAAACAGCACAGTACTAAATTTCTGATATATTGTATAAACAAAAGATGTCTGCAGCAATACATGCCTTTGTAGTGAATTATGGAAGTAGAAAACTAGTTAAGGTGGGGGGGGGAGGGGGGTGAACCCAAGACATTGCCGCCTCACCACTCCGACACACACCACATTTCATAAATACATAAATAAGATAGAAGGGGGTTCCTGGTGCAATTCAGTATCCGTTCCCAACATTAGAAAGATAAAGGGTACTGTTAAGACTGTTAGGCTTAACTATAGACCTACTGCACTATACCAGCTTTGTTTGGTGTTCAGCCACAAAGTACCTGTATGGACACACATGCATTTAGGGTTGTATTCTCTTCTCAGAGCAGGTTTTATACACTTTCTCCTCTCCTTCCTTTCTTAATTCTTATAATCAGGCCAGGTGTTGAAAGGCAGAATGCGCAGCTGACAAACCCTATTCTAGCTCTGTGGGTGGGAGGCCATGGACTTCATTCTCTAACTCTCCAAATGTGAAGGACAAACCAGCACAAGTGAGTATTAAACTGCATGGCTTCCTCACAACACAGTAAAGCTCCTCTGGGGGAGTTTGGAGGCACCTGCTGGATGGGGAGTCTTTGGGTACAAAGGCTAGAGGCACAGGGTCTCTGATGACTTCCCAAGATATAAACATTATGAAGGATCAAATCTCTCCTTCCAACAATAGGAGAGTTAAAGAAGAAACAGAGTACGAACTACCACCACTAAGTGGGTTATTGTCATGAAGGGGCATTGTGTCGAGACCTGGGGGGGGGGGGGGGAGGTGTTGGAGATGACGATAATTTGGTACAATTTTAGCAAGACAGGAGGCATTAATTCAAGGATTTATTTTCATGAACACGAATAAAAAAGGAATAAAACAATAATTGGGAGGGGAACCCCCCCCGCACCAGAAAGCTTTGTATTAAAACAGGAAATGACTCATGGCTAGCCAGGGCAGCAATCTGCCTGAGATAAGAACTCCAAGCCACTCTCACAGTAATGAAAGGGAAAATCACCAAAGAAAACACCTAGTCATAAGTCCCAAACACCACCTTCTCTCGTGTCACTTTCTGCTAGGATTGTCACGAGCCAGTTGTTATATTCCCCTCCCTTTCAATGCATGAGTGTCTGAGTGAGAGAGGCATGCACAAACGAGTCTACTTGTCCTTCAACATCTGGATAGACAGGAAAGTCTCTGCCATGCCAATCTCAGCTGACAAAGAGGTTTAAGCTTCTCAATAGGCTCTTTAATCCATTAGTATGATCAATAGCCTTATTCGTGTCATTAAGGAAGCCTCTGAAGTGCACTCCTGAAATGACTCCTGACCAGTAAGTACGGAGGAGAGGAAATTTCTGGAAAATAGTCGTAATAGATTATGCCACAGGAAATTTTTGCACTTGTCCACATTAAATATCCCTTTAAATTATTTTACTAATACAAAGTAATTTTCATTTGACTTAAATGTATCACATATTTTATAAATAACTGTTCAAATATTAAATCTTGAATGCAGAATTTAATGAGGGAATTCCTCTTTTGAACTTATGGTAGTTTTCTAAACTTTTGAATGAGCCAAATATAAAGAGGAAATACGTTATGCTGGTAAAATCATTCAATCATCCACTTTAGTGTTCGCAAAAGGTACCAGATTGTTCCCTCTAATCTAGACACAAAGGTAAAGAAGCTATGGCAATAAAAACATCTGTGCTCTGTTCCACCCCATGTACCTCAAACCAGGACCCGGAGAGATCTAGGAGTCAGGATGGTCTTCTGAGCTATTCGGCTCTTTGCGTTTATGAGGAGACTTCCATTTAATATCAATTGTTATTTAATTATGTCAGTTGTATTTCAAATAGACACCCATCCATTAGGACTTGGACAGAGGTCACTGCGTTATGTCATCTTGAGTTATCTGTTATTGGATGTCAGATCCATCTTATAAATCCAACTTCTCATACTTTCTATTCAGGATCTAGCACTCACTGTTCAGTTGTGTCAGCTCTATCACTTTTTTTTCATTGTTTCTTTTCAGGGTCTACACACCACAGAAAAGCCTCACTGGGGTTTATCTAGAGTACAATATGTAGGTTGTTTATTTTAAAAAGATACATATTAGTGAACAAATGTAAACAACATGTTCTAAAATGCGAGTATAGACAAAGAAAATTGTACATTAACGCTTTGTAGCTGGGTGAATGGAAATCAAGGGAGGAGCTTTCTCAGCAAGCACCAGTGAGAGTTCCTGGTGAGAGTTATACAAAAGATGAAATCTGGTGACAGTTATACAAATGTGCGATTTCCCCGCCACTATTACTTTACAGGATTTCTGTGTAATAATTGATGTGGAATAATCACAACTCATTTGGAAGTTCGCCCGCTCTGAAGTCAGTAATAATTACACTTTTGATTCTTTGATATACTTTGAGGTACATTCTTTGACATTCTTGCAATTTTAATGGGCACTTTGGGCCTTGAAACCCCCTAGAAATAAAGCCGACATCTCCATTATCTTCCAGATATCCCCTAAACAGAACTGAAAAATTCCTTTAAAACAGAAAGGAACACTGTACTTAAAGTGATCATATACAGAGAATGTCTTAACAGCTGCATTTATGGTAATCATTTGAAGATGAAAGTTCTATCAGTCTTCAGGATCACTTTTCTGCATTAAAGAAAGGTTAAAATGATCCTTACACCTTGTCAATGTTAATGGAACATGCAGCACTGTACCTATCATAGTATAAAGGCTCAATTCATACCAATTTAGTCTTTGTATTGCACTAGCATTTCACAAATCATTGTATGTGATGCTGAATATGCTCCAAAATGTCCTTAGGAATTGAAGGGACATATTATAAACTTCAAGTGAATGCTGGAAATGTTGCACACCTTTATGTGAACAGTTCCCTCTCCCCCTTTACAATATGCCTCATTAAAAACTGCTTCTAGAACTTGTATCTAAACCCTATAAGGCTGATTTTTCTTTCTTTTTTAGACTAATCAAACTAAAGTAAAGTACATTTCAACCTTCACCTGATATTGACAAAGCCTTTACATGACATGGTTCCTAGCTTTCTTAGCAGATAGAGTTTTCAACATAACCAGTTAATTGAACAGTGCTGAGGAGTTACACTAAAGGCTACTGATTAATTTTATTTTGGAGCCATCTAATCAAGTACCTGAGACAATAAATATATTTCATCAAGGAAACTATAGCCTAACACAATTTATACAATTACATTTTTAACTCTGATTGACACACCAGGCCTCAACTTTTTACACTGAGATGGTCAGGAATTTGTATCCAAAATTATTTTCTGATTAAAAATGCAATGTTTTTCCATGAGAAAATTTCAATTTTGCCACAAAATTCCACTATTCCATGCACAGCTCCCCAATTGCCTGCTTGGAAGGCTTCTTTCAGGCAGAGAGGGAAACTGGCAAGAACCGTCCAGAAGGGTTACCAAGGCTGAGCTATCTGCCTCCTTGGCTCTCTTCCTCACCGGCAGCCAAAGCCTGGTGCAGGAGGGAAGTGTGCTGTGAAACTGAGGGCTTCATACTACTCTCTCTCTTTAAATCCCTTTTTAGAACAAGTTTCATAATTTTCACTTTTTCTCCCAGTTTGAGGCCAAAAAAAAAATTATTATTATTCAAAAATGAAATTTTTCACAGGAAGGGAGTTCCATTTTCTGGCTAGCTCCATTTTCAAGCCCGTAACTGAATAAAGAAAAATAGAATCAGATGCACTACAGCATTTTCCTGCTTGACTATTACGGCTGCTTGTGCTCCCTAAAAATGAAACATACAATTAATTTCTATACCATATACAAGCACCACACGTGGATGTCTTAAATTGAGGCAACATAAAATAAATGCATTTATCATGCACCTTTGACCATCTTATTGTGGCCACAAGTCCATCTCTAATATTTAACCTAACATTTCAAACAGATGCCTTTGTTTAAAAAAAGCTTCCTAGCAAAAAAATGTATTTCTGTCTTTACACGAATATGGAATTTCCCCACATAATACCTTGATTCAGAATGGGCAAGATCCAGACCTACAACATAGGTGTCATTGTCATGGCTTTTAAAGTCGGTTATTTCATGATCCTGTAAAGGGTAAAAATAGGAGTTGTATACCATGGGGGGGGGGGGGGGGGAGAAGAGAAAGAGATTCCCACCTTCTAAGAGACCCCTGCATCTAGGTTTGGAAGGGCCCAAGACACTGGACCTTAAAATGATATTTTTAGGTCTTATAAACTATTTTGTGACATTTAAAATGTTTTTTATGCATTCCTCTGAGGTATGCATGGTAGGACTCAAGATAACTAATCCCTCCATCTGGAGATACAAGTACATGGATACCAAAAATTGTCCCAGTAGGTTTCATATATTCTATATATGCCACAGATTACACTGTGCGCTATTTTTATTAGTCTGAATTCAGGATAGAATAGACCTGACTGCCTCTTCACAAGGAAAATACTCATGGGAGGGGCTCAGAGAGGAAAAAAATCAGCAAGGATCATCTCATGACATTTGTGCTAAATCATGAGAGGAAGAACAGGAGTTTGCTGCCCAAGCACAGCAATGTCATCCCTAAAATCTCTTTCTCAGGCAGCCAGGATTGTTCATATGGAAGCCCTGTGCCTAGCTTTAGTCTCCTCTGCCTCAGCTCTAATGGAGCCATGCTGCCAGGTGACCACCTCATTGTTGTCTGTGGGAGCTCCCAGCCTCTTCTCAAAGGTATTTCATCAACATAAACACGGAGACAGCAGTTACTGACTGTGACGGTGGGAAAGATACTTTGGAATGACTGACCCCAGAGCGCAACTGTATAACTGTCTAATGGAGAATAAAAAAATAAAACGAATTTTTGAAATGCATTTTGGTTTCTCTTAATCTCCCCTGTTGGAGCTGTTCCCGTTTCTATAAATAATTAAGCATTCATTGGGCCAGAGAAATGGTGAAAGACTCGATAGTCTGGCAGCTAGGGCAGTCGCTTGTGATATGGGACTCCCAGGTTCATAGAGTCATAGACACGTATGACTGGAAAGGATCTTGAAAGGTCATATAATCCAGTCTCTGAGCTGAAGCAGCAATAAATATCCCCAGGCCATCCCTGACACGTTTGTCAAAACTGTTTTTAAAAACCTCCAAAGATGGGGATTCTGTAACCTCCCAGTGCTTAACAATCCTTAATGTTAGACAGTTTTCCCTAATATCAAACCTAAATCTCCCCTGCTGCAAAATAAGCTCATTACTTCTTATCCCATGTTCAGTGGACACAGAACAGTTGATCACAGGTTATCTTTATAACAGCCTTTGACATCACTGAAGACTTATCAGGTGCACCCCCCCCCCCCCAACTTATTTTCTTTAAAATGTTAACTTTTCCCTCATAGGTCAGGTTTTCTAAACCTCTTATCAGGAAAATGATGCCTCTATGGAACTGTTCACATACCCTTCCCCCCACCCGGTGATAAACATTTGCAAAGTGTGAGGGTCAAGGCTTGTGGAACGCTTTAAGGCTTTGATCCTGCTCTTTTTCTGCATTATCTTTCTCTGCCCTCATATTTTTTCCAGTCTGGAATGACCTAAGGAGATTGAGAGTATATTTATTATTTATCATTCAAGTGTTTCCCAAGTGGTAAACACAGTGCTATGTGATCTGGTTAGGTACTGAGCCAACCCTTGGCTTTTTGAGATCCAGGAACACACCTGCAAATCATCTCAACACTATTCAGTCATCTGTTCTAGGAAACAGTTAAGATTTTACTTGAAAGTGGATGTTTTTGTTCCAATACAAGTATGTGGGATTCACTCGCAGAGACCCTATACTTGGGTGGGCAAACTTTTTGGCCCAAGGGTCACATTGGGGAATAGAAATTGTATGGAGGGCCAAGAATGCTCACAGAATTGGGCTTGGGGTGTGGGCTGGGAATGAGTAGTTTAGGGTTTGGGAGGGGGCTCCAGGCTGGGACCAAGGGGTTTAGAGAGCGCAAAGGGGATCAGGGCTGGGGCAGGAATGTGGCAAGAGGTGTAGGTTCCTGCTGGGGGTGTGGGCTCTGGGGTGGGGCTGAGAGGTTTGGGGTGCAGGAGGGTGCTCCGGGCTAGGATCGAGGGGTTTGGAGAGCGGAAGGGGGATAAGATCTGGGGCAGGGCAACAGGGAGAGGCTCAGGGGGTGCAGGCACTGAGCGGCACTTACCTCAAGCAGCTCCTGGAAGCAGTGGCATGTCCCTTCTCCAGCTCCTATGTGGAGGCACAGCCAGGTGGTTCTGCATACTGCCACTGGCGAATGTAGGAGTGGGGCCATGCTGCAGCTTCCAGGAGCCGTGTGGTGGAGCCCTGACCTGTGCCCCAGCGGGAGCGGGGCCAAGCCATGTGGTGCTGTTCCCGGACTGTAGTTTGCCCACCTTTGCCCTATACACTGGCCTGGAGCCCAGATAAAAATCAGAATACTGGACAAGTTACTTCATGTTTACCTTTTCCCAAGAACTACTGACAATGATAAATTATTAGCATAAAATCTGTGATAAATAGAAAGTCTTAAATTAAATCCTTGAGATCTGCATATATCCAATGAAGTAGCAGCAGCATCTACATCTGAATATATTTTGTTCATAAGGACAATTCATTTATTAAAAACTCCATTGTAGATATTTATTCAAAGTTTTATAGCGAGAATAATCATTACTCATATTCTTGTTATGATAACACAGGATAATGTAAGAATTTATGATGAAGAAAAGTTGTTAATGATTGTTTACCTGCCCCCCCCCCCCAACTCATCCCTTCCCAGAGTGGCACTGATTGCCTGCCAGAAGGGCACTGCAATAAACATTACCTTTCTATGGAAACGCATGGAACTACAAAGGTTGTACCGAAAGTGTTGTGTCGGTTTTGAAAAAAATACCATAATGGCCTATCAATTTTTCAGTCTTTTGATCTTCATCCCTTAGATCAAGAATACAATTAATAGGACTAAACATACTTATGTCTATGAACGTCTCTAGTTTTGTCACCTACTTTGTTTGGGGTAATATGCTAGAAGACAGTGAAGAAATAATCTTGCATTGTAAAGGCTAACTGACCCATCTCCATTTCAATTCATGACATGAAGATAAACCAGACAAAATGCTTACTGATTATTTTTCATGATGACTTAAGAGCCAGACTCAAGCTGGCTGTGCTTCAAAACATAAGGTTTCATTGTACCCTCAAATCATCATTGCAAATTTCTATGGTTAGGAATAATTTTTCATAAAATGTGCTGCCAGAAGCCTCTGTTTTTCTGCTGCACCAGCCTGATTCTTCCATCCTTTGATCCACTGAGTTTGAGGTGGCAGATCTCCAGAAAGGGATGAAGGGTGGCTAAGAGTAAGTGGATTTTGATAATCACACAAGTTGTTTGAAGTATCTGAATCACACAGATTTGAATCCAATATTAATATAAATTGCAGTGGATTTAACTTCATAACAGTTATGCTGGACAGTTGTAAATGATTATTAACTGTCTATGAAACAGGCAACCGTCTGGATACAATTGGTCAAGTCCCCATTCAAAGCATTAACAAATGAATTAGACTAAGTGTGTTACCAATATACTCAGTGTTATATAGGTATTGGCAGAAATTCACAAACCTATTTATTTCCTCTATCAGTGCTATCATTGCGAATTTAAAAGCCTGAGACAACAGCTCATTTCAATTTCAAACTTCTGAAGACATTCAAAACTTTTAGACATCAATATAAGTTCATTAAAATAATTTGTAAGATGCAAGACAACGCCAGTTTTGTGCAAGAGTTAATAAGTTGTGCGCCACCCCTTAGCCAGGTATTTATAGAGAGAATCCTTTCTAGTAATACATCACAGGAACTTCAAAGAATGCAACTTCTTGCTGGTGTATTCATTTTCAGAAATAGGTAGAGAACAAAATTGGGTGTTTAGACATCAAAATGCAGCACCATGGCATAAACACACATGCACCCTTAAGGCGGTTTAAATTGATATTTGTTTGTCCGCGAAGTCAATGCAATTAAGAGTCTTGAATCCTTTTCGGCATAGCACTTCATTTTTAAATAGCCTTAGTGTTAAGGATGCATATAGTTCAAACATCCCTCTTGTTTGGAAATAGTACAGTTGATAAACCCACACAATAATAAAATTCACAAGACTCTAGCAGCAGAATCTTGTATAAGATCTGCTCCCCACATTGTGTTAAAAAAAAAACCCCAAAAAACCCCAACAAACCACACACCACACTTGCTTTTGTGGTTGCCATGTAGTACCTTCTCAATAGCAGAACTGAAGGTGTTAGTGATGGATTTTGTAATACAACCAGCTGGCAGAAGCTAAGTTATAAATGAGCTCAAGCACTGTTCTTTTAACGGATTAAAAAGAGCAGAAACTTCATATGAATTGTGTGATACTGCACTGTAAGCAAGCTGTCAATATCCATTTAAGCTTTCTTCTTGTTTATTAAACTAGATCTGCTTATATATCCTGCTCTGAAATTTAGTTTAAGACTCTGAACATAAAATTAGCTCCACTGTTACTACTACTGTACCCCTGTTAAAGGCCACCTGTACATATATGCTTAAATGCACTAATTTTAGGATTATGTGATGAATGCCTCAGTAAGCAAGCTAAACTGTATAGGGCTAATTAGGTTGTTAAGGCTGATGAAGGAAATTAGCACAATTGAAAACCACACTCTTCCCTCCCCCCTATTTGCTAGGTACTAGGTTCCTTAAATTGCCTACCACCGGCTGCCATTCTGATTTGACATCATCTTAATCTTACTGCCCCCATTAAATCTTGTTACTGGAATATGCAGCTTGCCCAACAGTCAGATAAATGACATTACTGTCCCATAGAAAAATTCTAAGAAAAAAATAGCAAAGTATATATTATACTAGCGAAAATACCCGGCGTTGCTCGGGTCAGTCGGAGGTGGGGGAGGGGGCAGAGAGCTGAGCGAGTGCGGGGTCCGTTGGAGGGGGCAGAGAGCAAACCTGACACCCCCACCTCACCCCCCCACCCAAACCCAACACCCCCTGACCAACCCCAACACCCACACCTCACCCCTCACCCACCCAGACCCCTCACCCCCCCGACCAAACCCGACACCCCCACCTCACCCCCGACCAAACCCGACACCCCCACCTCACTTACCCTCCGACCAAACTCAACTCGGGTCCGTCGGAGTGGGGAGGGGGCAGAGAGCTGAGGGATTCTGGGGTCCATTGGAGGGGGGAGGGGGCAGAGAGCTGAGCGAGTGCGGTGTCTGTTGGAGGGGGTATTATGACATAACTATGTCACAGAGAACAGCAGCTGCCCAGCTGATGTGATTGGCCTTTAAAGAATTTCACCCCTGGGGGGGCGTCAGAGATGAGATTTGAAAATTTTTCGACCCTTATGACCATCAGGACCCCAACACCCCTAACTGTACCAAATTTCAAGTCTCTAGCTCAAACGGTGTGGAAGGAGTAAGCATACATACACGCATACATACACGCACGCATGCACCATTTGACTTTTATATATATAGATAGATATACATTTATATTTTACTGGCATTTAAACAGCCAACTCTCTGGAGACCTCCACTGGTTCAGAAAACCGCACATTGGGAACTTCACCATACAGTAGCATATTTTGGGAGCCAAAGGAGGGAAAAAACAAACAAACCATGTACAAAGTGACCCTTTAAGCTTGTCACTTGAAGCAGTCAGAAAATCACTTTACAATTTGGCTTAAAAACCCCATACATTTCTAAAGGTGACAAGTAAGTAACTGTAGAAGTTCAAATGTATTCTTTCCTCACTTGTAATACAATAAGCAGCTAAACTGCTGCACTCTTACAAAGCAACAACATCCTCACAAATTAGCAGCTTGATCTTGCAGACTCGTACCTATTCTCGTACTGGCTTTTAAAAAAAAAAATCAGTGGGAGTCCTTCCACTGGCTACCTTGGGCACTGCATTAGACACGAACAGCTTAGCGAGAAAGTGAATGGGAGAGGAGGGGACACAGCATCTAACTGGACAAATTCATTTGTTCAAACTAATTAAGAATAAAGTAGCATTATTTTTAGCAACCACACAAAAGTTTTCTGGCACTTTCTTTTGTATTTTATTAAGATTAAGCTTTACTGGGACAATTTTAAAATAATTTGCAAAGAAAATCATCTTTTGACTGTTGAATCATAACCAATTAATGTGTTTTAGATACTTAGCACAAATCTGAAGAAACATACATTTAAAAGAAAAGAAAAAAAATCTATTGGCTTCATTTGTAAGCTTCTTGAAGACAAAAAATAAGGAGACAAATAATGGTTACCTAACCTTTCATAACTGTTGCTCTTCAAGATGTGTTGCTTATGTCCATTTCATTCTAGGTGTGTTCATGCCCATGTGCACAATTGGAGATTTTTGCATTAGTGGTATTGGGAGGGTCCGCTGTTGCACCCCCTTGAGTGCTGCGCTTATGTGTTAGTATATTAGGCGTTGCCAACCCTACATCCTCTCAGTTCCATCTCGCTGGCAACTCCGACAGAGGAGTAGTGGGGCGGGTAATGGAATAGAGATGAGCAACACATCTGAAAGAATGGCAGCTATGACAAGGTAGGTAAGCATTTTTTTTTCCTTCGGGTGCTTACTCATGTTGATTTCCTTCTAGGTGACTCAATCAGTATCCTCAGAGATGGGATCAGAATTCACAATCTAGTGGCTTGTAGTTCTGCTCTGCTTGTCCTAGACCTGCTGGGTAAGTGCGTGATGGGACACAAATGTGTGGACAGACGACCAGGTTACCACCCTACAGATTTCCTTGATAGGCACCTGGGCTAGGAAAGCTGCCAAAGAGGCTTGCACCCTGGTTGAGTGGGGAGGGGTGTCAAAATTGCCAGAGGTGGCATCTTTGCCTGACTGTAGCAGAAGCAAATGCAGGCTAGAAGAAATTCTTGGAGCGGACAACCTTTCATCCTGTTGGCCACCATGACAAACAATTGTGTCAATCTGTGGAATGGCTTGGTCCTTTCAATGTAGAAAACTAGCACCTTCCTGAAATCCAGGGAATGCAGTCCAAGCTCCTCCTCCAACTTACATGGCTTGGGAAAAAAGACAGGCAAGTAAATAGCCTGGCTCATATGAAACAGACTATCTTGGGCAGGAAAGCTGGGTGCAGCTGCAGCTAGACTGTCTTTGTACACCTCTTTGTAGATGTAAGTGCTTTAATCTCAGAGACCTGGCAGGCAGATGTTATCGCAAATGCCACTAAGAATGTGACCTTTCAAGACAGGAGGATAGAGCAGGAATCAGGACTGGAAAAGACCTTTAGAGATCA
Source organism: Sternotherus odoratus (assembly GCA_032164245.1). NCBI lineage: Eukaryota > Metazoa > Chordata > Testudines > Kinosternidae > Sternotherus > Sternotherus odoratus. Next base: position 136,007,479 of record JAVMKO010000001.1, on the reverse strand, counting down.
TCTAGTCCAGTTCCCTGCACTCATGGCAGGGCTAAGTATTATCTAGACCATCCCTGACAGGTGTGTCTCTAACCGGTTCTTAAAAATTTCCATCATTGGAGATTTCACAACCTGCCCCTATACAATTTATTTCAGTGCTTAGCCACCCTGACAGTTCGGAAGTTTTTCCTAATGTCCAACCTACGCCTTTATTGCATCTTGTCCTATCCTCAGAGGTTAAGAAACAATTTTTCTCCCTCCTCCTTGTAACAACCGGTTATGTCCCGTCCCCCGCTTAGTCTTCTCTTTTGCAGACTAAACAGACAATTTTTTCAACCTTTCCTCAGAGGTCATACGTTTTCTAGACCTTTAATTTTTTTTGTTGCTCCTCTCTGGACTCTTTCAAATTTGTCCACATCTTTCCTGAAATGTGGCACCCAGAACTGGCCACAATACTCCATTTGAGGCTCAATCAGCCTGAGTAGAGAAGAAGAATGACTTGTATCTTGTTTACAACATTCCTGCTAATATATCCCAGAATGATGTTCCCTTTTTTTGCAACAGTGTTACACTGGCATAAAGCCTATATAAAGCTTGTAACTTGTGGAAGCCAGAGGCTCAAAGGGGAGTCCCTGACATTGATGTGTCGGGACGGATCATGACTCGACCAATGACCATACTGAGATTGCCCAGGTGATCTCCCCACCCTGTGAACTGCAGTGTGCAGCCCAAAGATATTATGTAGAGCACCCAACAGTCCAAGATCTACCACAACCAGGCGGGGCACAGATGGTTGAGGAAAGAGAAGGGAGGTAGATCCTGGGAAGTGACTGGGGTGCTGTCCTCAGGCACATCCTCAAAATGCCTTCTTAGAGGTAGGTAGAACGGAAGAGAAGGCTTGCTACACAGACTTGGCAATTTTAAGGGCTTCTGGGTGGACGGGAAACGTGACCAGGCAGGGTGGAGGAGGGTATGACATTAAAGAGGTCGGCTCCTTCACTAGCTGCTCGACTTCTAAATTCAGGTTCGCAGCCACCCTTGTGAGCAGGGCCCGATGCTCAACGAAGATGAAGTGGTGCCAGGCCCACTGACGACAAGAGACAACGAAGATGTCTGTATATCAGGAAGAGAGGCAGCTTCCCCTGGCTTGTCTGGAAATGGCTCCTTAGGCATCAGGGTCTGCTCTGTGGCCCGTGTTGGATTCGGTATTGTGCTCTGGCTACAGTGCCAGCTGTACTGGGGCAGCTTGTCCGATGTGGCCTGGGGGCGGGGGGGGAGGGGGGAGAATGGTGGGAGTATGGGACAGGCATAGAAGATGGAACACATGGGTTCCAATTCTATCAATGAGCAGACCATTGCCCCAGCCTTCACGCCAATGCTGCAGGGCTAGAGGTGATTCACCACCTTTTATAGACTCAGACTATTCACCCCTTCAGACTCAGACTATTGCCCTTCTGGTGACCAGGGCACAGCTATAGATGCTTGAGTCTACCAAATGACCCTCGTCAGCGACCAGCAAGGAGAGGCGAGGACTGGTGCCTGCCCAAGGAGCAGTACCGGAGAGCCAGAGACCAGTGATGCACTGGGAGGTATCGATGCCTGGGAGGCTGTACAGTGTGGTATGTCAGACTCAGACAGGTCAGAATCATGATGAAAGCACTTAAAAAAGAAAGCACAGTGATTCTCATTGCATTGTATTGCAGTGAGTGGAACATTACCAAAAGGCATGAAAGTGAAGAGTCAGAGGAACTTCATAAAAAGAAAATAAATAGTTCCAAAAGCCTCATTAGTTGAGGATTGTTTATCTTTGCTGGACTGAACAATTGAAAGATTTCACAATGACTGTCCTTCATTTGAAGGACAGCAGTAGAATCTGGCATACATAGCCTCAGGAAAGAAAATGTGAATGGCTGGCATTCTAAAAACTATTTCCAACCACTCCCCAAAACAACAAATGTAATAACTCTGAAATAGTTAAACATGACCTCTGTTATTTAGGGCTGGTCTCCACTACGGGGGTGTGTGTGTGTGTGGGGGGGAAATAGAATGCAGATATGCAAACTTCAGCTCCGTGATTCATGTAGCTGAAGTTCGCGTATCTGCAGCCGACTTACCGCTCGTCCTCATGGCAACAGCGGTCGGCAGCACGCTCCCCCGTCGACTCCAGCTTGCACCTCCCGGCAAGCTGGAGTTCTGCAGTCAACGGAGGTGCCGCGCGTGATCGATTTCTCGCGTCTTCATAAGACGTGAGAAATCGATCGCCAGAAGATTGATGGCTACCTGCCGATTCGGCGGGTACTGAAGACATACACCACATCTGCAGACTCAGATTGATTATCAAGTTATAGGCATAGTGTAAAATATAGATAATCTCTGTCCCATCTCTTCATGATGTCAGCATGTCTGAACAGCTTCCAACAAACAACTGGAGGGGAGAGGAATACCACAGTTTACCTAGAAAGTCAAATGCCCTTCTCCACCTTCTCTCACTGGTTTGAGCATTGGCCGGCTAAGCCCAGGGTTGGGAGTTCAATCCTTGAGGGGGCCCTTTAGGGAGCTGGGGCAAAAATCTGTTGGATGATTTAATTAGGGATTGGTCCTGCTTTGAGCAGGAGGTTGGACTAGATGATCTCCTGAGTTCCTTTGGAACTCTAATATTCTGTGATTCTAACTATAAAAAAGGCAAGGAATCAGGGTAGCTTAGTGGTTTAAAGCTTATGGAATAAAAGGTTCAAATTCCAATACAGTTTCATCCTTCATGGTAAACTGAGTTCAAAGTTGCATCTGATGAAGTGAGCTCTAGCCCACAAAAGCTTAAGCTCAAATAAATTTGTTAGTCTCTAAAGGTGCCACAAGCATTCCTTGGTCTTTTTGCGGATACAGACTAACATAGCTGCTACTCTGAAACCTGAGTTCCAAGTGAAAACTAAGGCCCCGTTTGCTCAATATTGACACCGAGGCTCCAAGTGTATTTTAGTTGGGGTAGAGATTTAACTCCCATGTCTTTGGACAAAATTTCTCTTTTTGCATGGGAAGTTTGCCACATATAGCTGTTCTCTCCCACTTCAATAGAGAGGGTGAAGCAATTCCTATATGAATTTTTTTCCCCCATGAATCTTCAGGATGAAAGGTGCTATATAAACATGAGACATTGTGGCAAGCATCCAATTTCAGATGAACATGAAAGGACTGTTGTTGGTTTGGTTCCGATTTTTATAAATAGAAGAATGAGGCTCTGAAATACAAGACTTGTTAAACTACAGTTTTGTTTTTCTTTTGTTTGCCAAACAAAACTGCATATTTTTCTATTACAATTACTATTTCACACAGTATAACTGTGAAGGCTTTTTTAACAGGACTAGCTTATCCTTTGAGTATTCACTTAAGCAGGCTTTAAGGAGGAGATTTTAGATGGGGCATAAATTAATATGGAGAAGATTTAGGAACTTTAGAGAGGTTTCTGTTTTACAGACTTGATAATTATTGTGCTTCACCTTTAGTACATTTTCATTCATTTAGTAAGTTTACCTTTCTTATGAAGAACTTCAAAAATATTGAAAGACAACACGTTTTATCAGCTGAATTGTATTTGGCAACCTCAGAAAGGAGATGCCATTGGGCACATCCATTAGAAATGCCAAAACATTAAAAATATGAAAATTACAAGAAAGGTTGCATATGGAACTTGAGATCAACCATAACGACCAAATCATGCACTCATACAATTAAAATTAAACATTTTAAGGTTAAGATAAGGTTGTTGGGGTAAGATTTTTAGTACTTTAGTATTTTTGGAGGTAGTTAACTACTAAGTCTAAATGATTGAACCAAATGATACATTGACAACATAGCTTTCTCTAAGAGCAGGGATGGGGAACCTATGGGCATGGGCCAGACCCAGCCCACTGCTTAATTTCATCTGGCCCACAACAAGTCTCCATACCTGGAAGTCTGGAAGCCCCAAGCCTTGCCTTGCCTTGCCGCAGGCAGAAGCTAGGGATACAAACCGTTAAGAAGTTCAGTTGGCTCTGCACAGTTCCTGGAAGCAGCCAGCATGTCCCTGCTCCCCAGGGACATGCTGCCGCCTCTGGGAGCGGTGCAGAGTCAGGGCAGGCAGGGAGCCTGTATTAGCCCTGCTGTGCTGCCAACCAGGAGCCACCTGAGGTAAGTGTCACCAGGCTGGAGCCCACACCTCAAACCCCCTACCTCAGGTTGGAACCCGCTCCCACACCCTAACTCCCTCCCAACACTCTGCACCCCCACCCACAACCTCTTGCCCCATCCCTTAGCCCCCTCCACCCACCCCAAATCCCTACTGAAGCCCACACCCCAAACCTTCTCCCACACCCCAACCCCTTGCCCCAGCTCTAAGCCCCCTTCTGCACTCCAAAGCCCTCATTTCTAGCCCCACCCCAGAGCCTAGGGGAAGCCCTGAGCTTCCATGCCCCCATCCTCCTCGCAGGGCAGTGTGTGGCTGGCAACTGATTCTTTTCTGTGGGTCAAAGGTCCCCAATAGAACTATATGTAAAAACATCCATACCTACTGTTATTTAAATAACCATACACAAACCACAAAATTAACCAAAATAAAAAGCCCATAACACACAAAACCATCAAATCAGCACTTGTTGACTATCTTTTTTCACAAAGCAAAATAATTTCACATACCTGCAACTAAGCAAGCATCGTTACAGAAAGAAGTATAATCTGACTAAACTAGGGATTTATTTACAGATGTAGGACTGAAACATTTTTCTTTAATTTCATTATTAGGTCATGTTACATGAAATATTCCTCGTCTTTAGATAGTCTTTGTAAAGACTCTTGGAATCCTTCTGGCATGAGAATCTTGTACATATGTAATAAAATTATTATGAGAAATTACCTTTACTATACTATTTATGTAAAGCTGTATATTAAGGAGCATAAGCAGTACTGTCATGTGCAAAATAAAATGTGGACTGCATATTATAAAATGTAATCCCAAACATTTTTTTACTCTGTCCAGCATGTAATGTTTTTATTACGATGGTAAACATAAAAGGTTCAGAAGAGCACAGTTAATCTTCCAGCTTTTGCCTACATCTTATAAAATTTGTGTTAACAGTTCTTTAGAGTGTCTGACATCACAGCCAAAAAGAGTAGATTAATATTAAAAACAGACACTAGCTGTTTAAATATTCTTTATTTACAGTGGTTTCTACCTAGTTTAATAAAACACTAGTCTCTCAGCAGAAAGTCTTCCAGAATATCACCTGCATGTGGAGCAATGTAAAATGTTATTTTTTTAAAAAATGTTAAGTACAATTCTTAAATAGTTCAATAAAAACACTTTAAACACTGAACAGCAGTTTCAGGATGTAAAGACAGTATTCCAACATACCGAAACCTAGGTTACAGTCTGACTTCCATACTTCTAGTATCGCAAATGATATCCCTTTTCAATAAAAGCTTTGTTCAAGCCAAACTGACTTACTGACAGCAAGATCTATGAACTGTTAGGGCTTCGCAACAGAGAAGCTACTCCTTATTCCAAGAGGGGATAACCCCACTGGTTAGGTTCTCAATGTCAGCCTCACGATATGAGGGCATCTGGTCATGTCTTGATTTGAGGAGGAGAATGCCCCACCACTCTTCCACTTCCCCATATCATTCCCCCTTTTCAGTCACCACACTTGCTCACTCTCCTTCTCCCTCAAATTGGAAATCATCCTTTTACCAGCTGACTTTGCTGCTCTACATGGTATACATTAGGACAAGATGAAACTTTGTGAAAAAAAGAATAGAGCAATGTAGAACTACTGATGGAAGGAGTAGATTAGAGGCTGAAATTAGTAGGAAAGGGAAATAATTAGATTTAACATCTATCGATATCGCTGGTTAAAAAACACACTGATCTTTTAATCATTTGCTCTGTGAATAAACATTGTTTATTCTTAGGGGTTCTCTTTGGGTTGCGGGGCTGGGGAAGATGGCATTTGCATCATCTTAGAGCAACAAAGCTATGAGCAGTTCCCTAGAACTTTCAAATGTTCTTCCTTTTACCTTTAAAATGTCTTCAAGTTTGTTAATAGCTACTACTGAACATGCTGTTTATTTCTAGAGAGTTTCGGTGGCTTTAGATGCATTTGCTTCTAAACTGATGTTGATGTCAGTCTATTTCTCTCCAACTGCTCCAGATTTGTTAAACAATTCAAAAACATTAAATAAAGGAATACTGATAGTTGTCAAATGCCTAGCATCAGCTGGGTTTTTTTAAAAAAAATGTATATCCCAGATGTTTAGGGCATAATAGAAAAATCTAGCCATGTTCAAAGTTGTTTGCTTTGTAAAATAGGAGCTAAGATTATGCCAGTCAAAACTCCTTTACTGTATCCAAGGTCACAGCTAGATCCCCAAGGAAACTTCTCTGCAAGAACATACAATGACATCTCAAAAGCAGAATGAACAAGAAACTGCTGAGATATGTGAATGTCTTCTTTGAAACCTTGCTTGCCAGCTGTTATATGCCTTCCCTCATCTCCTGCTAATTCTAAAAGTAATTCAGAAGATACAACAGAGCAATGCAATCATCGTTCAGTCTGATACAGATGTCAAGGGATCAGCTCCATATCCTTTGAAAGGCTTCAAGCATATTAAACAACCTTACTGTTTTCTCTCCTGGATATTGTGCAATCTCTGGATTTTATTAAGACTCCAGGTGTTTTCAGTTATAAAGTAGAAAATGTTTTGTCCATTTCTACAAGAAAATCAATTTTATGTATTCAAAATACATATTTGCTTTTTATAATATAAAACCTGGAAAGGTCTGGTTGTTGGAAGAATGTATTTCAAGCCTTTTCAATTAAGGATGGCTCAGACAAAGGCCTAAATCAAATATTGTTTAAAAAACATCAATGTTTGAGAGATGCTGAGTTAGGGCTCAAAATAGGTTTTGTTACATGACTACCGTTACACTCTTCCTTCAAGGGTGTTCAATTTAATCTTATGGTATATGAAGCATTTTCACAAAAAAGTGTTTAAAACTAGCTGTAAAAAGTTCACATTTAAGATTTAAGATCCTAACTCTCTGGCTCTTGACATTTTATTTCATGACTGGATTACTCAATCTCAATTTTGGGTGCAAAAAAATGGTTGAATTATTTTTTAAAAAGAGGGATTCCTCTGACTTTTTAAAGTGAACTCAGAGATTGTCAGAAACCTCTAGAAGCTGAAACCCCTCACACAACTGGAACCAGGCCAACATGCACAAAGCCAGTGCAAGCTCTCTCATCCATCATGTCAATGTTCCTTTACTTGGACAAAGAGGAAGGATCTAAATATTATGTTAATCAGATTATATCGGATCATTGTTGGACACCCCCCAAGGTACACTGGCACAATATGGTGGGGGAGAATTAGCATTTATTTTGGATTTTTGTTTTATGATGCGATATGCACATATATAGAAGTGTAATTCATCTTATTGCCAGATAGTGGCAAAAGAGGGGGGAAATGTGTCACTGCCATATAATTTGAGACCTGAGGTTTCTGTAAACCTACTATATAAACAGTAGTTCTGTGTGGTCAATTATTGGTCTTATTTTCTCATGCATTCCATCCATTTTAGAACAACTTCAAACCACCATAATATTCGTTTACGAGTATATAAAAGAATACAAGTATCAGGACTTTAAAATACAAAATAGATAGCCATCATCCTTTTAAAAAAGTACTTTTGCATATGTATGAACATTGTGTCCTCTTAGTCTTCATTGGCTAGATAGAATTCTAATATCCATAGCCAAAGCTATCTTAAAATTAGCCTTTGATGTTAAAAGAAAATTACGTGTAAAGCAAACAATTACAATACAATGTTTGGATCCAGGATTTAAAGCCAATGATGGTTATTCTGCAGGTTCTAGTGCTGCATATCAGCGCAAAAGATGCTGCATATTTAAACCCACAGTTAACAGCATATGAATGAAGTTACTTTATATTCAGATTTCCTAACAAAAAATGTGGAGCAATCATTTACAAATAGAAAATGAGGGAAGCACTCTTACTGCCAAACTGCCCTAGCTGCCATGGACTAAATACAGACCTTTGCTCTGAAATGAAAGACACACTTTCCTGGCAGAGAATTAAACACAAACACAGTGTAATAAGTCTTCAGGTATACCTCATTAAGATTTTTTGCTGGCAATACTGTAGATGACATGAATACAAATACAAAAACTATCCTACTAACTGTGATTTGATAAAGTGTACAGTTAGAATCATTCAACACAGACAGGTTCTTGGGTCCCCGTTAAGTCTTTATCTTATCACTGCCTGTGTTTGTTCTTCCATTGTGAAAAAATAAGTACAAAAACCAGACTTTATATACAAGACTTACAGTGATTTGCCATTATGCTTTGTTTTGTTTTTTCCCAGGCTTAGAGAAAATTAGGAACTTTATTGCTCACTTGAGCTCAAAGAGATCAGACTGAGGAATGAAGTGTTGCAATTACTAGAATTGTTACTTTAATGGAAAAATAGAATTCTACCATATTTTTAGTTTTCAACCCCCGCTGGTCAAGTAACCTTTCCAATAATCCGTAACAGAAGGTACATACAAAAACAAACATTTTATAATGTTATTTTCTAGATGGTAAAACCTTATAAAAATAAAATAACATGAATCTTATACTTCTGAACAATGGCAACCTACACTACTCCAGCTGTGTATTACCTCTGCAGATAAGTTAGCACACATTCACTCTTTAAATCTATTAGACTTTTTTCCCACCTGATCATTCTGTTCCCACTAACTACAAGGGTAGTGGTAAGAACAGATGCTCGTAAACAAAAGGAAAGCCATTAGGCATCATTTTATAATTATAAGAGGGCTTGACCCAGGCTACTTGAGAATCAGCTCCTCTTATTGGTTTACGAGGGCACAAAATGAACAAAGCTTTTTTCCAATGAAATGAAAAATAGCAGGGTGTTGCTTTTTTGGCACTCAGGAAATAAGCTGACTGCTTATTTTCAGTAATGCTGGGTACAAAGTAATAGATGAGCAGACAATATTTAGAAACAAAATTTATATATAGGGTCACTGCTCATAGGGTGCTGTTTTGGAAGTTTTCATTGAGTTCCTTTTATATTCCTAATTTCCTAAATTTATTTAGGAAAATAAAAAGCCACATATTGCAGCGGATATTGCAGCTTCTAACTGATGAAGAAAGTTGATAGGAAATCACACATCCTTCAATCCTGCCACATGACCACCTTCATGTGGACAAGCATCTAACTCCCATACCCATTTTCAAACTCTGTGTCCCAACGGTGATGAGAATTACCCCCATCTTATGATGAAGTTTCACAGTTATCACATTTCCCAAAAGCTTAGCTGCATAGGACATTCCAGGGTACATTCCATACTAGCGAGGGGCTGTGTCACTCCAACCCTGCAAGCTTGGTGTCTCACAATGCTTTGCTGTTGTCGCTTCTAACGTGGGTTGCTCACAAACAGCCTGACAGAATGCAGGTCACACCCCAAGTATCTGTGTACAGCTAGTCCTGATCCAGAAGCTCTGACCTCAGCCACATGTCAGCATACGTCAGCCATACTCTGGCTTCCACCAGCTTGTGTTACCAAACGCAGGGTGACCGCAACACACTCCCAGTCCTGGACTGTCCCCAAAAATGTGTGTTCTGCACTCTCCATTCCTCTCCAGGACAGTCCAGATATATTAGGGGATACAACAATTTGCCATTTTAAATAGAATTAGCCACTCAGTTCACAACTGGATTAGTTATGATTAAAGAACGAAAACATGTTTGTTTAACTACCGAGTGAAAGGTTTTTAAGTGAGTAAAAGTACTAAGGCATTAAAATAAAAAATGCATACAAAACAAAATAAAGAGAAAATGCTTCCTAATACTAAACTTAAGCTAGACTTGGCTCAAGATGAATTCTTATCACAGATTTTCAGTACCTTTGCTGACCAAGTTTCAGGTCAGGATCTGCCCCCAAGGTCTAATTGCTGCTTCTTTTGTCGTCTTAGGTGAAGAAGAGAGGGACAGACAGGAAGAGAACTTGGGTTGGTTTTGCCCCTCACTTTATAGTTCAGCCACCCTTTCAAAATGCATTTGCCTGAGAGCCACTGCCCTAGAAAAAGTTATTTCCAGCTGGGAACAAGGAGACAGAGTATTAAGGAAGAGGTATTATATCACTGCTTGCTAAAATGCAGATCTGTTTGTTCCTATCCCCTTTCCTTGACAAAGAATGGCCACTTGACGGGTGATGGCCAATCAGCTTTGCTGACACCTGGCTAGAATGTCCCTTGTCTTTGAGAAGCAGGTTTATACCCCCTTCCCAGCTATATTTGGTATAAATCTTATAAACAGTCAGGATTTATAAAGTTCTTGCATACATTTCACCATGATACTATTGACCAGTAAGTTATTAGTTCTCAAATGATACCCCACAAGGCATATTTTGTACAAAGACTATTACAATAATGTGTATGGTGTGAATACAGGGATGCATTCCATCATGCAGACACTGGAAAGAACATCCACCAATCTTAAAACGCAAATCAAAAGTTAGTCTCTACTTTCATTGGGGGTGGTGTAAAAGAGGCCTAGACATTTTCTTTCAGTCCTGGAAGATGCTGCAAGACATCGCCATGCCATAACACATGTATTGTAGCACCATGGGATATCCGCTAGTGGATCCTTACCACCTTCCACCTCTATAGTTTCCTTTCTTTGTCTCTCTCAACCTCATCTCCATTCCATCATCTTCTTCCTTCTTCTCCTCAGTTTACATGGCATAAAATCAGTAATTGTTTATCATTATCCAACACGATAATAAATTGGCAGTCATCTAAAATTGTGGGGAAGAGGGGGGTCTGAACAATGGATCTCTTTCCCCTAATTTGCAAGTGTACTTCTTTTCTTTAAAGTGACTGTAAGTATCAACTTTTGTTTATTGTTCTTTAATGTTCTCCCTGTCAATTATGCTCTGTTTAACAGGTAATTTCCCCACCCTTTTAACTCAGAAATGCTGCTCTGAGTGCCAAGATTGGTTCCTTTAATTATTACAGACATCACCAATAATTTAGGCTGAAAGCCAAACTGTGCCCTCAGGTGTCATGTGTGCAATCTTATTGTCTTCAACTGGTTTGCACACAACATTGATTCAAATTCCAATTTGGTGATGATACACAAAAAGAAAATAAATCCAACCTAATCCCTATCAGTTGGGTTGATTCTGCAGAAGAGAGGAAGAAAAAGCAGTAAAAAAGTTATTCTATCATTAAAGTAAACAGATATGACTGAACATACAACAGGAATAAAAGAGTAGGAATAGTGCCATTTTCACTCACTTTACAAAGATGACCTGCACCTTGAAATTTCCTGATCATTGTTACATATGCCTATATTGATTTATACTCACTATTCAATTTGCTCTTCCCGTATATTGTTGCAGTGTTTTTGGGGAAAAGATAAATAAAGTAGATTTAATTTAAAAGAAAGATGGTCTGATATCCTGAAAGGCATTACTAATGTTATAAAGTTAAGTGCAGACTGCAGGGTTTTGTGGCATTCACAAAACAATAGGTCAGATTCTCAGCTGGTATAAAGCACTGGAATTATGCCAATATACATCAGCTAAAGACTTCAATTGGTTGCTAGTACTTTAAACTTGTACAAGTGCTTATCTGTGATAAGCAAAGGATGGTAAAGGCAAAACAAAACAAAACCAGTGTTTAAGACCAACTCTAAATGAATGACAAGACAAAGCAAGGAAAAATCTTATCACTCAAAAGCTAGGAGTCTTCTTACTCACTTTCCTCATTTTCCGTATTGCGAGGTAAGGTCTCTTTGCATGGTACAGTAAGGTACACACCAGTATATACTGCCAATGTAGTTTAGCAGGATTTGGTAAGACAAAAAAAAAAAGTGCCATTTGAATTCTACAAAATTAAGATTTTTAAGAGCAGGAGTTTTTATAAGCACATTATTATTCTAAATCCACTTTTGTCACACACAGAAGAGCACATCTCCTCGAAAACATTGGTTTTCTTTTTCATTAGTGTCACTAAAATTCTTCCCAAGGGAAATTCAATTTATTTACAACCACTTGGTTATGTTGACCCAATATACTATCTAGTCTCAGATTATCAGTGGATACTTGAACTGGAAAAATAAGACTCAGTTGAGACCACTTCCAATTTCTAGCCTACAACATTTTAAAGAAATTCTGTCTGGGAGACTTCTTATTTTTAACAACTTCCACTTTATTCTCTACTACAAATTTAACAAAAATTGGTTTTTGCAGGTCACTGTTCTCTCCCTTGTTGCTAATTTTTCCTTGCTTAAAATGTCTGTTGGTGCTCTCTGAATTGATTCGACTAAAGCATGTTGTGGTAGACGTAATGCTTCAGGTAGAAGAATTATAGACCGTCAGGAGCACATTGTATGCCATCTACCTGTCATTTCAGAACTCAGTGTTGTGGATTTGCTGAGCAGATGTGGATTTATTTCAGGTTATCTTTCCATACTTTTCCCTTCCCCCTCCACCTCCAATCACCGTTGCTTAAAATTTTTTCGTTCCAGAGACTTCCTGCAATATTTCATCTACTTTAAGTAGCCACACAAGAAGCAGCTGCTTTAACCTAGTGTCCAATCGACAGGCTTAGTGGTCTTTTTCTAGCTCAGACATATGCAATTGGATAGGTTAGTGCCACTGCTGATTTTAGGCAGCGAGATATCTTTCTAAAATCATCACTGAATGGCAAAATATTCATAGCCCAGATCTATGCTTAGATTCCACATTTAAAAAATATTTTAGCTGTGTCTTTCCTCTAAACTCACTGAAATGTAGATTCATGTCCTCTGTTTCTGCTCAGTTGATAATACAATCAATTACATTTATTTCTCCTATATGGATCAGTGCATACCATGATCAAGCTTCATTTTCAACCTTCACCTCTCCCTACTGTTTTTAATAGATTTTTTTTCCAATGAGAATTCAGCACATCATATTACAAAATCCAGCATTATACAGCTTTTTTTGCACCCAATATGTTCACACATAAACCTACTACTTTCCATAGCAATTTTAGAACCAAAAAAAAAAAAATGAATTCTAACTAGGAGAAATCTAAATCCACAATAGTGGAATTCCAGATCGAAGAGATTGAGGATTTTATATACAATTCTTTTGTTCAGCATGCAAACTTTAATAAATCTGCTACTACTACTATTGGCTGCCTAGGTGCCAATCTTTTCTCTTGATGTTGCAGGCAGGTGGAAAGAAAGTGCAGTACCTTAATTGAAAATCAACTTCAAAATTTCTTCTGGTGCACGTAAGTGCTAACAGAACTAGCGAAAGCACAAATGTCCAGCTTGACAAACAAATTTAATTACAAAAAACAGGACAGCTGGTGAAGTTTTAATTTGGACTTGTTCTTTCTGTGAAACACCACACATACACCTATGAAAACTACATTAAAATGTTAAAATAATAATTTAACAAGAGAACACTAGAGTAGTTGTTGCTGACCTACATGGTATAGATTACAATAGCAAATCAAAAAAAGATAGGAAATGGGGGAGGGGGGGCAGCAAAGGAGGTTAGAGGGTCTTTTTGTATTTTAAGACATGGCTATTTTCAAATGCCCTTTATTTTTTAAGCAGATAAAAGCTGGGTGTCTTTAAAAGTTCATTACCTGGTACAGTCGAGCCCATCCATTTCAAAGGCTCACTGCCAGCACAGAACTGAGCTGCCCTGGCAACGGCCCTTTGAAGAGAAAATGCCACCAGCAGGACAAGAGGGCTGTGCTCAAACAGCCCCTAGTTTGCTAACAAGCAGCTGAGCAAATGTAATGGGAAAGGTGAAAGATGATTAATTTACCAAAATGAACCCTACACCTGAAAAAGTTCTCTTATTTAAAATAATAATTTATCATCAATATTTCATTTCAAAGAGCCTTCCTCTCAGCACCACTCCTCTTTCTTGGATGATACCATGCAGGTGTTTCCACAGCTGGTGTCACTGCCACTCTTCAGCTGGTCAGCAGGAGGCACCTGCTCCTTCTGTTTCAATGGGCAGATGATATACCGGTTTGTATTTTACTTGTTCTCTGCGGGCCTATTTGGAAGCCTAGGTGAGTGACAGACTACATCTCTTTCACAAGACAATGTCATGTGCTGACAGTCTTGTGATGGGCTTTTATTTCTGAGGTTATTACAGGGCCTTGCTTTGAAGATTTTTTTAAGGTCTGAAGGAGCCATTGGATCATTTAGTCTGATACCAAGGGCTGATAAATTTCACCCGGTTACCCCAGGATAGAGAGCAATTATTTGTGTGTGGCTAAAGCATGCAATCTAGAAAAGCATTCCATCTTGATCTGAAGACATCAAGAGATGGAGAATACACCTCTTTCCTGGGTTGTTTTTTCCAACCGTTACTTACCTGCACTGTTTAAAAATGTGTGCCTTACTTCCACTTGTTCTGTTATTTGAAAACTGAATTTAAAGAGGATTATTCACGTTCTACCTCAACTGAATTTGAGAGAATTCCACTCTCAAAAGCAGGTGGAATTCTAGGAAAGAAAAGCTTTCAGGAAACTGGTGTGTCACACCACTTTTTCAAACTTCCAAAGCCAACAATAAGAACTATATCCTACTCTGGGATACAGGCAAGAAATCTGCATTGTAGTTAAATGACAGATACCTATCCTTGCTTAAATTCAGCTTTAGACAAGCACCAGCTAGATAATTCTGGTTATGTTAAACAGTTACATAAGAATTTAACTTGGGCAAGAGGTTGGATAATATTGACATTACAAAGAAAAAAGACACTTTCCTCTAAACATTTCCATATGGAATAAGATACTTTATTGTAGCCCACAAGCTACTTAAAAGATATTCATATTATATCTATTTTAACAATATTGGGCATTTCAATATGGATTGTGAGCCAAGCATACGCTTTGGACAAATTCAGTCCTGGTGTAAGTAGGAGCGGACACCTGTTTATGCCTGGGCTTAATCTGATCTTACATATCCAAGAGCAAAATTTGGCCTAAGAAGGAACATGGGCTTCTGGATCTTATAACCAGGATGCCAAACCCCTCAGAGCTGCCTACGATAATCTTCAGAAGTTGAAGAGCTGGGCATGTCTGTTAGGGCTTGGAGTTTCTGCTCTGCAGTGGGATGGTGAGGCTAGAGGTTTCTGCCCCATAGGAGGTGCCTGCTGGGTTCAGGCAGAAGTCCCGAGCCCTGACACATACTTCGTGGAGAAGAGAAGCCCTGAGACACCTCTCCCCACCTCGCAGGGTAGAAGCCCTGAGCTGCCCTCCTTATCCCACAGTGTGTTAAATGGGAGGTGTGGAGCTCCATGAGTTGCACTTAAAACTGTCAAAGAGCCCATGTGGCTCATGAGACATGGTTTGGCCACCCCAGCGACAGAGCGCGCGCACACACACACAAGGGAAAATAGAATTTTCATTTTTTAAACTTCGTGACAAACCTGCTGATTACGTTATAAAATGAATACTGCTTGAAATATTAGGATACTCTTTTCCTCTCCATATTTTACATACATACATGGTACTGAATTAGACAATAAAGAAAAATATCTAAATCTCATGTAGTCTTGCTCATTTGTGAGGATTTCACAAATCTTCACACAAATATTGTTGCACAAATATTGTTGCCACATGTTATCCACCCAAACAACTCATTTGCCCACAAATTAAAAAAAAAATAGCAAAGGTTTTGCCCTGGTTCATGTAAATTTAAAGGATAAAACAACACAAAGATGAAGTAATATACAAGAGTTCAACGCATTATATCTGCTGCTTTGGGTGTTTGATAAATTAAGATGCACAAGCTAACTTATGTACATAACATTTCTGAAAGGATACAATTATTTACGATATTTCTAGCTGTAAAATTATTTGATGTTTTCTTCTAACTATGCCTATTACTGCCTGTAAACATCAATAAAGAATGTGAATTAATAAAACACAACATTTAGGGCTGGAAATCATGCCCTGCATGAGTGGCAATACAGCACTTTAAGAATTAACACGGTAGAATTTATCAGACACAAAACTAGAACAAATTCACAGGAACACACAAGAGCCAGCTGATAAAAGTGAGGTGATCAGTCTTTTGTGCAAATGTACTGTCACTGAAACTTTTATCATACAAGGATTAGTGCAAACTGTTTTTAACTCTCAGCACTAAAACTTCAGTGCTCAGATACAATGGCGACAGGTACTATCTAAAACCTTGGAAAGGACAAATTACAGTGCATTTCATACTTTGAAAATGGTGGTTAAATCAGCCGTACAGATATAAACCAAGGATATGGATCACATACGTAAAAAATATTTAAACAAGCAAATTATTGAAACTTTTTGTCAATAATTTTGATAGAATAGTCATACACGACATCCAGGATACCATTTTATCACAGTAATTTCATGGTAACATTGCTACATAAAATGTTGACAGTCCACTACCACATCAGCTCACTGGGCTTCCCTATTTATCATATCAGATCCTAAACAAGGTGGGTTTTTTTGTTTTAAAAAGCAGTATATCTAAAGGTGAAACAATTCACTGTATGTCAGCCTCAGTGTAAAGCAGATTTTCAATGAACTAAAGAAGATTCAGTTTGAAATCAGAACATTTCAAAGTTTAGCTCCTCAAGCCAGGGTAACAAATGTATTTA
This sequence comes from Sternotherus odoratus, assembly GCA_032164245.1. NCBI lineage: Eukaryota > Metazoa > Chordata > Testudines > Kinosternidae > Sternotherus > Sternotherus odoratus. The sequence continues at coordinate 135,990,777 of JAVMKO010000001.1, read as the reverse complement.
TATATGTAACACTGCAGCTAGCCACTCAATGGGATTTACAAGTGCCTAAATAGGTTAGGTACTTAACTTCCATTGCAGGCAATGGAAGTTAACAGCTGTACAGTTGAAATGGTATTATTTAAAGTGCCACTAACAAAAACAGAAATTTGATTTCAGTGGACACTTATGAAGAAAATTATATTAAGGAAACTTACTATTTCTATTCAATTTTTTTGAATTTTACAAAGCTCAGGCTGACAGATTATAGACAGATACAAATAATTCTACTTTTATGTTGAGTAAAAAATCAGAAAAATAGTTTTTGTAAACTATATACTGAAAAGACCCTGCATTTCCCATTTTACTGAGAGCAGACAGCTGTTAATTGGAAAGGGTTGGTGGGTCATAAATATGTCCCAATACTTGTTGGGACTTCTTCCCTCCAAATGGGCGTTTTAGAGGGGGGCATTTTTATTTAAACTTAATGGGGGTAAAAATTAAAAACACAGCAGCAGAATTTCACTCCTAAAAGTTTAACCAAGTTAGAACCACCACCTAACACTATGCACCTTGCGCAATTTTACACAATTCACCATATACCACTCTGAGTACTATAGTGGTTGCAAGGATACTTATAGAAAAGACAATTACTGAGTACCCTCTAGGTGTCCAGATGTGAGCACTACAGACTTTGCCATTGCTACATGTGGAATAAGACAATAAGAATATTTAACTAGTATATAATATTATTCTCTAATATGTGGTACTTGAAACTTTCAAAAGTATCTGAGTGATCTAGGAGTTTACAGCTCTTTTGAAAATGGATCTTAGGATCTTCTGAAAAGTTTCCCCCATTATCACTAACACGGTCTGTTAGCTAACAGCACATATTTCAGCTGTTCAGGCTCTTTCAAGCTCCAATTTTTAAAAGCTTATCTAATTTTGTTATTTTAAACTGGAGAGAGCAGACAGTAATAAGTAAATGGATACTTTTATCTCATTCATTCAAATGGAGATAAGACTCCTGGTGACACTGATTATGATTTTTTTCTAAGTAATACCAATTGTAACTCAGTGCTGTAAAAGTGATAGATTACACTAATACTGCAAGGGCATATTGCCTATGCACCATTAAAGCTTGTGAAAGTATTAGATTGGCAATATGGGGGAAAGGTCACTTACTTTATGTTGATGTTTTGTGACTAAACTCAAATAGCAGCCTATAATCAAATACTTTCCGGAGCAACATGAAACTATCCATTAGATGGCAATATTTGAACAGCAAAATATATTTTTAACTGCCCACCCAATATACATTTATGGAAAATGTCTTCGTTAAAATCGAATAATTAGAACTCTTTTGTTCATTTCTTTTTCCCAGGAGACAAAAGTGTGAGAGACAGCAAAAGAGATTACCTCTACTATGCACATTAAGGTACATGCACAGTTAAAATTTGAAATACAGATGGGGCCCTTTTGCTGACTTCTGATGTAAAGATCCAATTTGGGATCAATTTTTACACCTTCCAGCTCCGACGTAGACATACCCTCAGTCAAAAAGATATTTTCTTTTATCCAGTCAAGGGTCACTCACCACACCACTGCCACAAACTTGAAAGACATAACAGCTTTAGCTCAGAGTGCTATGTCAGAGTACAGGAAAGGACAAATAACACACACAGTCTCCTAGTTTTCCACGTCAGGGTGTCGGGTGACCTGACCAATAGGATTTCAATCGATCATTAGATAATGCCAAGCATTATCGAGTTGTTCATTTTACCCAAAGATGACCAATAACCCACTGAGATCTTCTAACAGCACAGCTACATTCCACAGACCTGCCACATACTTCTGAACAACTTGTTGGAATGGCTGTCCTACTTAACTACTGTGAAGAGTCCATTTATGCAAGTCATTTTACTTTTTGTGAGCTAACTCTGACACAAGCTATTAGAAAATAAGAACTGAGAGAAAGAGTGAGATGGGACCTATTGAAACCTAAGGCCAGGTCTACACTACGGACCTTACAGCGGCACAGCTGTAAGGTCTCCCGTGTAGCCACTCTTTGCCAATGGGAGAGCGCTCTCCTGCTGCCATAATTAAATTGAGCTTGTCTAACAACCTGGAGATTGTGCTACATACAACAAATCAGAATATTCAAGACTTTAATGGAGGTTCTTGGAAAGAGACAGAAAGTAGACCCATATATCAATTGTACCTCTGCTCCAGCCAGTTTCCCCTCTTCCACTCTACCTCTTTCTTCCCCCATTTGCCATATGTCCTCCATTTTTTCACCCTCATGCATCCAACAGTTATCAATGTAGTTAGTGGGGAAAAAATGTAGCAATGAGTAACAAGTTCCTTGGCCTTTCCCTCATTCTTTCCAGTTAATCAGCAACAGACCTACTTTGGTCTTATCTTCACTGTGTCATAAGTTGGGGGTAGAGGAGTGTGACTGTGTACCCCATAAGGCTTTATGGGGGGGGTGCCTGTAAATATATGTATGATGTTACTGGAATATGGTTTTGCTAAAAAGTTATGTCTCTGTGAAGGTAATGATCCACTGGATCTGCTCATCCTATTTGTATGTATGTGTCTATGTTGTATTCAGAGTTATGAATATTGACTATGTGCTTGGTTGGTTGTATGTGGACTTTGGAAAGCAGCTGAACAGCTCTCGGAGGGAAAAACTATTCTCAGTTAAGCCCAATTGAGAACCAATCAAGTAAACAATGAACTTTGTAGATGCCCGTCCAAACCCGAGCCGCCTCAGGAATGTGGCCTGACTGGTGGTGAGGGGAGTCTGGTTCAAACCTGCTACTTTGTCCATGTGCTCTGAGAGTCCATGTGGACTCTGGATAAGAAGGAGGAGGGGCTCTCCACCCACAGGGAGAAGTCTATATAAACCTGGGAGAGACCTCTCCATTTTGTTCTCAGCTGGCTCAAGCAACAGCCCTCCACTCCCCAAGGATTCCTGTAAGAAACTGGAACAGAGGACTGTGACTGCAGAGGGTGTGTGCGTGATTGCTGGACCCAGGCTAACAGAGTTGAGCCTGAAAGAAGGAATTCACTGAGCATGAGGCTTTTGCTGTAATAGGGTTAGATTTGCGTGTTCTGTTTATTTTGTTTGGTAATTCACTTTATTAGTGGTTCCAAGTAGTCTGTTACTACTTGGAACCACTTAAATCCTATTTCCTATCTTTATTAAAATCACTTTTTACTTATTAATTAACCTGGAGTACATGTTGGTACCTGGGGGGAGGGGCAAACAGCTGTGCATATCTCTCTATCATTGTTATAGAGGGCGAACAATCTACGAGTTTGCCCTGTATAAGCTTTATACAGGGTAAAACAAATTTATTCAGGGTGTGACCCCACTAGGAGTTGAGCATCTGAGTTCCAGAGGTAAGGATACCTCCTGCCTGTTTCCAGGAAAGCCCACAGCTGTTAGGGGACGTGGCTCAGACCAGGCAGGGTACTGAGGTCCTAAGCTGTTGGGGCAGGAAAACTGAGGCAGGAGTAGCCTCGGCACTTCGGGTGGCAGCTCCTAAGGGGTTTCTGTGATCCCAACGCGTCACAAGGGGATCTTGCCCTTTCCAAGGAGTATGCTCCCTTCCCTGCAAGGCCTCTTTCTCCTCTGCTAAAAAGTACCCAGCTATTCAAGTAACTCCCTCTCACCTCTCATAACACTGCTGATGTAGTAATAGTGAGAGGCAGCTCTGGGCACTGACTGCAGAGGCACAGAACAGAAGATTGGTTGAGCTGGGAGGAGAGGGAGCTTACTTCCTGTAAAAGGTTGGATGGCCTCCCCCAGAATGTAAAGAATTCAAGCAGGTCACTTCATCAAGAGATTCTCTCTATCTACATGGACTCTCTGAAGGAGGGAGAGTCTCAAAAGACTCTCCCCAGGCCTCAAAGGGGCCACCTGCAGAAGAGAAGTTTTTCCTCCCCTGCCCCACACACAGTAATGACTTTGCCAATGCAGCGGTACAGAACAGAATTTCCCCATACGGGGTTTGAAGAACACGTGGTGACAGCCTGAGAAGTGCCCAGACCCCGGAGAGTGCACAGAATAGTGGTCTAAATACCCTTCAGATAATTTGGGTCAAGCTAGTTTTGAACCCTGAAAGATTCAAGCCACACGATTACACAGTAAAGTAACTATTTTTCATTGTTAAATTAAGATATCAAACGTTCCTAGAAAAAGACTTTCATTTTCAGTTTTGTTACAGTCTGCTGCAGTGTGATTTACCAATGTGAAGTCACTGCTGAGAACTCACATAAGAATAACCACAAACTTGAAATGAATGATGAATCATTGCTGTACAGGTCAAAATACAATCCTGTACAAGAAAATGAAGTTCTGTTTAGGAAACCAAACAAGAATGTCAGTTAAGGCTTGTGAAAGAATAAGATCAGCAAAGGAGCAGAACAACATGTTAGCCAAAGTGGCTCAGGTGAATGAGAAGGGCTTTTACAAAAATATCAAGGGGTAAAATAATAGGAAGTAGGCCAGTTTATAAAATGGCTAAGCTTGCCCTTTAAAAATCTGTCTTTAACCAAAGATAGATAGATAGATAGATAGATAGAGATAGAAAGAATAATCTAAAAGGTGACAACATAACTGTTGATCAAAAGCATATAACAGCAAAAAAAACCTGAATAATATTCACCCTAGAATCTTAGGGTAATGAGCTAATAAACATTACTGAATCACTATTTATCAAAAGTCATGGAGGAACCCACCAAGAACAAAAGAACTGGGAGGAAAAAAGCACAAGTGTAATCACTTTCTTTCTAGTGAAGCTCAGTATTCTGCCATATCATCTAGCAAGTATTGTAGCTGAATATACACAAAAAAATGATACAGGATCTGGAGAAATAAGCAGCATGGCTTATAAAGCACAAATATATAGAATTTTCAAAATGTAAATACAAAAATCATCAGATGATGGAATGTGTTAGATGCAATACTTGGAACTTTTGCAATTTTACACAAAGTATTACTTGAAAAATTAATTCAAATTAGAACAGAGAATATGAAATGTCACATGAAACAGAGATTGGAGGACTGCAAATGTACTAATTTAAGATAGCTGTCAACATGATGCATCAGGGATCAACTTTCATCTGATTTTATATGGCATCTTTATTTAAAAACACAATAAAGAATGATACAGAAGATACTAACCTCAGCATCAACTACAATCATTAGCAAGGACAGAAACAATGTGCAAGAGCCTAAAAAGTTCAGAAGGTTCTTCAAGAAATAAAAGACTCAACTAGAGAAAATTATGCTAAGATACCTAAACAAAAATAAACAGAGATTCTATAGGAGGGAGATACTTCAAAACTAAGGCTAATAAAGACTATGAGTGACAGGGAATAGAAAATTAGATATGATCCTACAGTGCCATAGTCAGGGGGTAGGAAGACCTACATTTTTCTGATGCAGACACATCATCTTAGTCCATGGAGGCAACTGTCACCAGCAATGCAGAATCAAGACCCCCCCGCCCATAGTCACTAATGAATTCAAGGATCCCAGTGAGAGAAAAATTGCGGTAACAGGAGGATGATTTTTTACTCTTTTTTTCCTTGTCAAACCTTCTACGTCTATGCAGGTGTGGATGAAGGAATTTTGGGGAGGTGGGGTGAGGTGGATGAAGGAATTTTGGGGAGGCGGGGTGAGTAGCAAGATCATACAGATGAAAGGGGGCTATTGTGGTGAGAAAATAAGTATTTAATTCATGAGAAAAATACACCCATCATATTCATACTGGGCTAACCAAAAAGAGTGCACTGGAAATTAAGGGCTCAATCCTGACGCCATGAAAGACAGTTTTGACAGATTTTAAATTTGTGGACTCAGATTTTAAGGTGAGAAGGGACCATCATGGTCACCTAGTCTGACCTCCTGCACATTCCAGGGCACAGAACCACACCCACCCACTCCTTAATATACCCATAACCTCTGGCTGAGTTACTGAAGTTCTCAAATCATGATATAAAAAGACTTCAAGTTACAGAGAATCCACTATTTACACTAGTTTAAACCTGCAAGTGACCCATGTCCCATGCTGCAGAGGAAGGTGAAAACCCCCTAGGGTCTCCACCAATCTGATTCAGGGGAAAATTCCTTCCCAACCCCAAATATGGTGATCAGTTAGACCTGAGCATGATGGGAAGACCCAGACATCTGGGAAAGAACTGTTCAATCACCAGCCATTGGAGATAGAGAGAGAGCAGGATAATGCCCCAAAAGAGAATCCTGTAGAGCTACACTAAATCACTGCAGATATTTACTGAGAATTATAATAGCTTGTATCCTGTGGTAATAAATTGTAGGATTGGACATTTGATTAGAAAAAGTAAATTCAATTTGCCATTTGCTAACTTCTGATAAGAGATGCTATTACCATGCATCCAATTGCGTTGTTATTACAAGGCTATCTAAGAAACATAGGAGTTTTATCTAATGTGTATCTGTTTCACTGGCTACTTTCTTTGTGAATGAAAGATGGACTAAATATAGAGGGATAACCTTACTGCGGTTTACTTTTTATTGTCACTTTCCTTCACTCACTTATTCCTAAAAGTCTCTCAAACCCCTACTTCTTTTCTACTTATCTACAATATCCTCACACATTCCCCTCCCTCTACAACACCCCCCCCACAAAGCCCCACCTCTCTCAATTTTAACTCTCCTTTTCCCCTCTAGTTAAGAAAAAATTATAAACCAAAGGCAGCAGTTCCAGCCACTCTGTTCCTCCCCTCCAATGAAGAGCATTGCCTTGACTCCTGTGCTCTCTGGTTTCCCTTTCCTTCCTGTGTGAAGGAATATAGACATAAGCTTAGGGGTCTACTACAGGAGTGGGTGGGTGACAATTTGTGGCCTGCATTGTGCAGGAGGTCAGACTAGATTATCATAATGGTCCCTTCTGACCTTAAAGTCTATGAGCCTATGAGCTCGGAGGCCTAATCTACAGATCTCAGTGCTTTTGCTATTATCGTTTATACCAGTTCCCTGAAAGAAATAAGCTACAGCAACAGAAGCACTTTTTGCCATTATACATGTGCCTACACTAAAGCTTTTGGCAGCATAGAAATGTCATAATAAAGTCACACTCCAACCAACATTACAAAACTGGCAAAATGTTTCTAGTGTAGACCTGATTTAAATTACTCTAACTATTTTGCACATGCATGAAGGAGTCCTACCAGTTTTGCATATTCATCAGAAAGAAAACAAGCTCTCCGTTTCTCTCTGGGCTTATCTACACTACAAAATTAGATCAACTAAAGTTAGGTTGACCTACAGCCACTGAACTGTTGGTGTCCATACTGTCCTCCTCCTGCCAATGGCGTGTGTGCACACTAGGAGCACTTGCACTGACTGAAGTGGGGCCCTATGAGACTCTTGACAGCCGGAGCACAGGGTACTGACAGCCACACAGGCTCACAGCAGGAACCTGTTCTCTTCCACCTCCCCACCCCCAGCCTCACTGGGGCTCATAGCCAGAGCACCCAGCCCTGGAGTTGAGAGACAGGGCCAAAAATGTGAAATAGCAGCCATGAAACTGACAAGAACGTCAGTTTTACTGCTGGTAGGCTCCCTGCTATGAAACTGAGCCCTGCCCCAGGCTGAGAGCTTGGGCTGTCAGCCCTGGGAATGGGGGGAGGGTGTACAGCTGCGAGCCCCTCATGGGGCTGACAGCCAGACATGCAAGTAATGCAGGGTCTACATGAACACTGCATCGCCCTAACCACGTTGACCTAAGCACTATACCTCTCATGGAGGCGGAGTTATTAAGTTGACTTACATGGACGGGAGCACCACTGTAGTGTAGATTAATGACAGTCAGTTCAACATAAGGCATAAGGTGGACCAGGTGTCTGTGATGTTATACGTGGTATGACAAACATGCTAAAAGGGAGCTATATTAAATATATTTAAATTAAATATATCCTGACCACTAATAAAGAAGAAAATCTTGTTTTACACAATCAACATGCTAACATGGCACAGGGAAAAATGATGACCCTGTGTTAAAGGCCAGAATGGAATCAGAAACAAACCTCACTTCTTAACAGCTACACACCTCATTTTTGATATAAAGCAGGTCACATAACCTCTTTAGGTACGTCTACACTGCCGCTGGGAGTGAGCTGGCCAGCTCACCCAAGCAGGGCTCAAGCTAGCACAGGTGTGGACATTGCAGCTCAGGCAAGCTCACTCGATCCCCATGGCTTGAGAGCCTACGCCTCACTCACAATGCCCACACTGCTATTTCCTGTACAGTAGCTTGAGCACCACTATCATGAGTCCATCTATACAGCCAGCCTGCAGTGTAGACATACCCTTTGGTGTCCCAGTTTTTAATGCAACTGGAAAACCTGCACACACTGTTTGAGATGACCAACCACATCCTATCAATTAATAGATCAGTATTATCAAGCGTTGAAATGCAACATATTAGTGGTTAGAGCAAGCACAAAAATTATCGATTTACTTCAAATAAAAAAAGTTTAACCTAGTACAGATCTTTGCTTTCATTCTTCCATTCCACCTGAGCAAGACTTCACAAGTAAAAGGTATCACAGTTCACTCTAGCCAAGCCTTGAATATTTTCTTGGCCAAATGTAACACCCTTTTAATGTCTGAGACCATTATGCAGAGAATAGAGGGCTTTCACTGACACTTGCAACAATACATCTGTCACAAGTGTAAAGGCCTGGGTGGGGCTATGTTATCTGAGACAGCAATGTCATCAGAGCCTCAAGTCCATGATGGAAGGGAGGAGGAGTTAAAAGTCAGTTCCATCTTGGCTGGCCATGAGGCCGGAGGCAGGAACTAGGGTCAACTAGCATCTCTGGCTATGGAGATATCTCAGCTTTTCTTCTTTTATACTTCTACTTAGCTGATGTAAGTGATTTTGATTCTTCTTTTAAGCCTGTGCCTTTTGGGGTGTTCTTTCCATTTCAGAAGGGAGCTAGAGAACCCCAAATTGTAAAGTATATTGTATCTTTGTTTCATTCCCTTTTCTTTATTAAATCTTCTAGTTATAAAACCATCTGGTTTATTTCCCTTAGGGTTTTCTCTGCTTCCAGTCTGGGAAGGGGGAAGGGAAGAGAAATAGGTACCAGGCCAGCTAATTGCACAGCTGGAGTGAGAAGGCTGCCTCTCGGTGGAAGGGAGCAGCCTCTGAGGGTCTGGCTCTCAGGTAGAGAGAGACAGGGTTGGGGGGAAGTCTGCCTTCAGCCGGGAAGGGTGAAGGGAAGCAGCCCCCAGGTGTCTAACTTTGGCTTCCAGGGAGCAGGGCCGGCGACAGGGGGGTACTACGGGTACAGCTGTACCGCCCCCCGACTTTAGGGGGGCCCCGGTACACAGCTGTATCCGTTGTCACCGGACCTGGAGAGGGGGGAAGGGGCGGGGAGGCGGCCCGGCTCTCCCCCGGACAAGCGAGCCTGGCCCCAGCAGGAGCTGTGAGCCCGGCCCGCGGCAGCAGCGCTGTCCGGGGAAGGGGAAGGGGAAAGGGGGAGGGGGGGGGAGCGCCGGCTGGTCTGGGCTGGGGGGGGCCGAGGGGGAGGGGGGAGCGCCGGCTGGGCTGGGGGGGCCCCCGGCTGGGCTGGGGGGGCCCCCCGGGGGCCCCCATCCGCTGTCGGCTGGGCTGGGGAGAGGGGAGCACCGGCTGGGCTGGGGGGCCCCCCCAAACTATCAAAGTAGGGGGCCCCCACATTTCTGTCGCCAGCCCTGCCAGGGAGGAAGACAGAGTTGGGGTAAAGGGGCCCCCAAGGTTTTGGAAGTATACCCGAATGGTGGCAGCGATTGGTAACCCTAAGAACCCCACTGGTAAAAAGGGGGAGTGTCTCGTGGTGTAGGACTTAATTTGGGCTGGGAAGCAGATTGGTTAAGTGGTTTGGCTAGTGAAGAGTCCTTTTCTCGGTGCTCAAGAGCACAGAGACCAGGGTACCCCTCTTACAACATCATTTTTAGTTAGTTCCATTTTCCCTAGTAAATTTTGCAGCGATCAAGTTTCCTATCACAATTTCACTCCATGAGAGCCAAGATTTTATAGTTTTCCCCAGATAAGTTTGTGATTTAAATCTCCTTTAGCTACTCATGGTGATCTCTCATTAGCTTGCATTCTGTAGATTTACAGTCTCTGTGTCCGAAAAGGACTCTCAAAAAAAGGTAGAATATACATGAGAGTTACTCACAGCGATCTAGCAAAAAATATGCTTCACTGAAAATTACTCACCAAGAACAAATTTTAATGAAAAACTCCCAGGATAGGTTTTGGTGCTTAGTCTTTAGTACACAAAAGAAAACACAACTACCTCAGTTCAGGGAAAAAAGGCATGTAGCACACATGAACAGGACCATAACTGTATTAATTATAACTGCAGCCACAAACGGACAAGTAATTAAATATATCCTGATCTCTAAACTAATAAAGAAGAATATCTATAAAGATACATCTTTCACAGTAGTCTCATTAAAATAGTTACAAGAGCAAAAATCTGTTTTAAAAGGATTTCCTGGCATTTTAGTCAGCAATTAGAAAAGCTGAAGAGCTAACTGAAGGGTGTGTCTACATGGTATTTTAGTTCTCACCAGGGGGATGTAAATTCCAGTCCACACTAGTGTGTCACATATTAACTGGCCCAAGTGGGCCCTGATGGAGCACACTAAAAATTCCTAGTGAACATTAATGTAATTCCATTTCAAACAGTACCACATTAATACACACTAGGGAAACTTTCAGTGTGTCCAGTACAGCCACTGGCTGGTTTAGTGCATGCTAGCATGCCATGCACTAGAATTTACACCCATCTCGTGAAGGCCAATGAACCTGGTAGACAAACCCTTAGAAGTTTGTATAGACCCATTTTTTCTCTAAGTTACATTCACAGGCGAAAGCTTAATAAACTCCCTACTCCTGGCTGACCGAAGTGTGATTGTCCCTGTATCTTGCATATTATATTGCTACATGTGCAAGTGTGACTGTAATATAAAAAAATACTCTGAAGACCTCAACTGACGAAGAGAACCACTACTCGCAACATGCATTGAGAATATGTCAGAGTCAGAATGGAAACTGATGAGAATCCTATGCCTGAAAATCTTTAAAGCAAGTTTCAGCCCTCTGCCATCTCATTAAAAGGCACCTACAAAGGGAGCAGAGGGACAGTACAACTCATTATACAACATGCCCGTGATCCCAACAGCAACCTGAATTTATTTTTATTTCCTACACAGGTTATCAGCTGCAAGACTACTGCAGGTCTCACTGATATATCAAGCATGATCAATGGGAAAGGAGACATGCACTAAACAAATAAGTTTTAGGTAGTGATCAAATGTGAAATCAAATATTGACCATCACATTTATAAACCAAGACATCAATTAAGCAATGTACATAAGAATAATCCTGTTGAAGTCAAATGCCTAAGAAGCTGCTAGAACAGGGCCAAAAATTGTTACAAAGTTATAAATTGACACCAAAATGTAAGTAAGTCATACAATTCCTCTCATACAATTACAAAAGTTTATTTTAAAATAAAACGTATCAAAGCTAATAGAGCCAAAGGGTTTATAAATGTTCATTTTTGCAGTGATTTGACAATGTGCAAGTTAAAGAAGGAAGGTTGGTTAACCCCGATAAGCTAATTACCTTCGCATTAGTGGGATAGACAATTATATATTTACACTAGTGTTTGTATTAAACTACTCCGACAAAAAAAATCTATCATACAATCATAGGTCTTTTACCCAAGAGACTAAAAAGCTTGAACCTCATGTTGCTAATTAAGAAAAAATGAAGATGTATGTTGCTCCAGAGAAAGTTTGATGCTCCAACCGGGGGCCCCTCCACACAGCTCCCAGAAGCTGCAGCATGGCGCCCCTCTGCCATGCCACCAGGAGCAGTGCCTGTAGACGGGGCAGTGTGCAGAGCTGCCTGACCGCACCTCTGCATAGGACCCAGAAAAGGGACATGCCAACTGCTTACAGGAGACTCTTGAGATAATCCTGCATGCTCAAGCCTCTCCCCACGCCCCAACCTCCTGCTCCAGTCCTGATCCTCCTCCCACCCTCCGAACCCCAAGTCCCAGCCCAGAGCACTCTCCTACACCCCAAGTGCCTCATCTCATCTCTAGTCCTACTCTGAAACCAGCTCCCCCCTCAGGAGCCCTCACCTACCCCAGAGGCCCCACAGCTCCGTGACCTCCTCATTTCTGGCCCCATCCTCAAGCCCACACCCCCTCCTGTTACCAATCCCTATTTTCTGAGCATTCATCACCTGCCATACAACAATTTCCATTCCCAGATGTGGCCTTGGGCCAAAAGGTCCCCCCCCCCCCTTCTTCTACAGTAATACAAGTAAATTGAGCACTACATTCCCATATTTATGGCAAGGATGAACTAGTGGATTTTTGCCAGTGTTTGTAAATTTTCTTGATAATTTTGCAAGGCTGCTTTAAAAAGAAAATTATCTGCACTGTGGACCATAAACTATTTCTCCTTGTGCATGCAGTTCGTGGGTTTTGTCATATCTGACATCAAATGCACAAGTATAAGAAACAGGATCTCTCCACTCCAGTCTTAGGTGTTTCACAACAAAACGAATATACTGAATGCTGAGGCAAAAGCCACTTTTATCCCTTGAGCTGTCAAAGCATTACTCTGAGTGGTTATGCTACTGTAAATTGCACTTTGAGATATTTACAGGTCCTTCCCTAATCCTGCCTCCTTTCCACTGTCCAATAAAACTCTACATAGCAGCGCATTTCAGTATGTAGAGATTTCCCAAAGGGTGAATAGTTTGCATGTCCTGAATGAGCAGCAATGGTTTTAAGTGTCTGTCATTTAAATTACATGAATGTCACAGATACATGGTGTGGAGTTGGGAGAAGAGAATGCATACTCTTTAGCCACGATTAACAAAAGCTTTCGGTCCTAAAAAGGGTTCAATCGAGTCAGAGTATCTGCAACCCCAAGTTTCCAGAGCACAGTGAAGTGGATGCTAGACAACCTTTTTCTAATCCAGCTAGTCTAAAAAGTTAACAGGCCCTTTTTTATTTCAGCTAGTCTACAAAGCCAGCCACTGCCCACTTCAGTATGTTTTGGGCTTTGGAGAACCCTAAGAGCTCCCCAACTCCTCCAATTTTCCAAACCTCCTTTTAACCAAATGTTTTGAATGTCTTCATCCACCAACCCCCGACACAAAAGGTATTTGGATAAATTGAGCTGGGGAGCATGGTTAGTTTTTCAGTACTACAATGTGCCTTATGCTGTATTCTATGCACAAATACTGTAGCTCTTTTACATTTGTGCCAAAAATTATAGCTTGTAAAGTGATGGCGAACAGGATATTCAAGTTGTGGCTCTAAGAACAGAATATTAACTCAAAAGATCTTCAGTTTAAAAGAGAGGCATAACACCAGAATTAAAAAACAAAAAACAAAACAAAAAACAACACAAAAACACACGCTACATGTGAAACATTTGAAAACGGAACCCAAACTGTCACATCAGAGATTTAAATAATACTGAGTTGAGACCTTGGGCAAAAGAGGGTCAAACAGGTAAGAAAGAACAGAATTTGTTCCATAATGTGTTAGCTTGCACCTTTTAGCATTTTTTTTTCAAACTGGCTGTAAAGGCTTGACAAGCAGAGATTCGATAATAGAAATGCTGAAAGTACCTTGGCCATGTGGTTCTTCTGACAAACTCTATGAAAAGGAATTCATTCAATTACTATCCAGAAGAGATATCAAGGGTATGAATTAAGATATGATTGCAGGCAGCACAGGTAAGCAAATGCACACACTCTGTGGTCTAGCTGGCATGGGAAATAGTGGTTGTGAGGATATGACAGTGTAAGCTAGCGGCCCCTGTACAAGCCTGCCAAGGACTGTACATACTCAGTAGGCTAGCCCCTGCCACCCTGTCATCACTGTTCTGGTTACTCATGCTAATTGGAATCAAGATAGTGAAGGTAACGAACACCCAGTCTGCAATCTCACCATCTGTGGTGTCAATATAGTTTCAGACTGGGATTTTCAAGAGAGCTCAGCACTGGCTTAGTTTTCCACTGACTTTAACAAGAGCAGAATTAGGCAAATGCCACATACTTTTGGAAAATCCAAACCAAAAACTTTGTATTTTTAGTTTGGGATACATTTTACTCCTGAAACTCATGCATATAACCTCCCATGTAATCTTTTTGCCTTATACTTAGGTGTCTGGAAAAGTTAATATTTTAAAAACTTTCCTTTGAATGTAATTCACTGAACAGTTGATGGTATTGAAGAAAAAAAAACCCAAAAAAACTAGGAAACCACATCCAACTTTTAAACACTCAAAAGAAAGCCATCTTTCCTTATTTTGTTTAAATAAGTCTTGTCAAAAAGAAAACAGAAAAACATTCGTGACACTGGAGTATACACAACAGATATTTTTGTATTTTCCAAGTTCCTCGGTTTTGCTTAATTATTTAATTCCCTACATGCTGCTTTTGCCTCTATTGTACTTTAAGATTAGAGAAGAATGGACACAGATTATGGCATTTCACACATTTGTTAAATTTCTATAGTTAATCAGGAATATTTCATTTTCTATTCTCCTACCATGAAAGTAAATGTTGAGGATGAGGTTTAATCCATATTTTACAAGTTAAACTATAGTACTAAGTAGCTTAAAAAAAAAGCCTATTTTACGATTTCAGTTCCCAACTCTTGCAATTTTACCACAACTCTTGCAATATTTGGTGTATTTTTCTTAACACACCAGCTCCCAAAGTCAAGTTGTGAGGTGAAAATATCAGCTTTCATTAAAAGAAGAGTTTTGTCCTTCCTATGACTGTGATTGAAAACATACCCTAAATACTGGAAAAAAAAAAAATTAAAGAAGAAGAACCTGAAATTCTTTTTAAGGTCTCATGATTTTGGGAAACCCAATTCATTTTTAAATACTTGTGGTTAAATACTGTGTTTTGAAGTTCATTATCAAGCTTCCTGGAATAATATGGACAAGCCCTAGTGGCAGCAGCAGAGAGCACATAGACTACTCATTAGGACCCCAATGCAACTAATGTTATCAGCACTTTCAGACAGTCTGCCTCCAATGCAACTATCAGAGACAGGAAACAGATGGCGGCGGCCACGGCGCTGGTGCGGGAGGGTGGGGAAGACGCCTTTCGTTGGCTCTTCCATTTCTACCGGCGGCGGGACCTGTGGGGTGGGCCCGATTTGCGGGGCGTCATCGATTTCTCCGCGCCGGGGGACCAGGGACTGTCCAGTTTGGCCGATGGATTGAACAAGGATCTTGAATGGCTTGCTAATTACAAAAACAGCTTTTCCTCTCTCAGAGTGCACACTTGCAATTCAGCTGCTAGAAGAATACCCCACTCTCCCTGATTTAAGTTAACAAGCTGGTTCAGCCTGATTGGACTAACCTTGTTACCTCCTACCTGGTTCTTGCCTACTTATCTATACCTGCCCCTGGACACTTCCACTGCTTGCATCCGACGAAGTGGGTATTAGCCCATGAAAGCTTATGCTTCTAAACTTTATAGTTAGTCTTTAAGGTGCCACAGGACTCTTAGTTATCAGAGACAGGTTCGTCCAATGAAGTAGCAGCACACCTAGTCCTGTGTCATTTGCACGACTTGAAGGGTTGCAAGCGTTTTTAGTGGTACTGAAGAGTTCTCTGCTGTCTCACACTATACCAGGAATGTTCCATTCTGTATTCTAACAAGTTTGATGAAATAAGAAGCCGGATTTTTTTTTAAAAAAAGAACACCTTACCAGGTACTGCAGTTTGCAATTTAGACTGTTCAAATATACTCAGTAGATGCTTATGGCTTTCGAGGAAATCTCCATCCTCACCCCAGTTTCATGGTTGGGAGTTTCTTGATCTGCCAGAGGAAAAAGAAATGAGCCTCCTCCCACCCTCTGCAACCCGATCAGTCTTGATTCTCAAGAGTTTCCTATATATGAACAGTCACTGATGGGACTGGTTTCCAAATAACAGGGCTACAAATATGCTACTGTTAATTCACAGATAGACGTAGCCTTTTACTCTTCCTTCTCCCTTCAAACATCATCCAGCCATTAGTCTGCCCTGAGCAGAAGCGAGTAAATAAACTCAGAGGTAACAAAGTCCAGTGGCACCTTAAAGACTAGCTATAAAGTTTTGAAGCATAAGCTTTCGTGGGCTAATACCCACTTCGTCAGATGCAAGCAGTAACACGGCTACCTCTCTGATAAATGAACTCAGATATCTCAGAATCTGCCATATTGCTAGGACATCAGGGAACTCATTTGGGGACCGCACTGCTGAAGGGTTAAGGAGTTTCACTGGGAACTGGAAGACGTGGGTTCTAGTACCCTTTCTACAAGTGATGTGCTGTGCATCATGGGACAAATCTTTTAACCTCCCTGTGCCTCAGTGTCCTCTATAAAGTAAATGATGCCTACCTCACGGAGGGGGGGGAGGGGGAGGGGGAGGGTGTGTGTGTGTGTGTGTGTGTGTGTGGAGTTTTTTCATTTTATCTGGTATTTATCCAGAATTTTAAACATCTCTGGAAATTTAACATAATTAGAAAATCTGATGTTTTCAATGCAGTTGTCTTGATTCAAATGTCCAGTTTTCCAATTAATAGACTTCCACAAAACAGAAGCCAATCTACCCACGTCACAAAACATGCTCCAAATCCTCCTTCAAATGTAAGACTTCATTCCATGAATCCCCGATATCCCTCAATGTCTACAAGAAAAGTTGGGTTCTGTGGTATATCTTGAAGGTTAACAAATGCAGATTCTGGCAGATCGAGGGAACAGAATTCTAGAGAACAGGAACCCACATGGAGAACATCCTGACCCTTGCATCTAACTGAATGAACAACCACCTTGAGCATCTCTGCTACTCAAACTAGCAATGTCTCACAAGCCGAGAGGCAACCATTCAGGTGACCACCCCAAAACTATTTAGGGCTTTATAAAATAAAATAAGCTTCTTAAATTTCACTCAAAGCTATCAACAGCCAGCATAGCATCAGGAATACTGGTGTTATCTGCTCTTTTGTAATGTGCTGCTCAATAACCAGGAGACCCCTTCCTGCACAAACTTTACCTTGTATGTGGTCTTTACGTGCAGCCCATACAAAGCATATTACACAAGTATAATCTCAACAGCCAAACGTACACATGATGATAGCAAGAATCACTTCTGACCAGACAGATTGAAAAACAAGCCCTCTTGGTTACACTACTCTAAAGCAGCTCTGAATCTAATAAAACAAGATTGTGAAGCTGAATTGCAAATGATGAATGCTCTTCATCATTTGCAATTCAGCTTCACATCAAGGGTGCAGGTATCACACTTGATAGCATTCCTGGATACTTCCCCCAATAAACCAACCAATCCTGACTGAATTAAGACTCTGCCAGATCACCCATTTCATGAAAAAACAAAAAAACAAACAAAAAAAAACAACAGTGGGTTATTCTTTCCAGTACATCAGACCAGCCGGGTCTGATGCACTGGAAACAGCGAGCTGTTTATCATCAGCATACTACTACCGTGTTTCCCCGAAAATAAGACAGTGTCTTATATTAATTTTTGCTCCCAAAATTACATTACATTATATTACAGCGAGAGGCAAAACTGGAAGTACGTCTTATTTTCAGGGGATGTCTTACTTTCGGGGAAACAGGGTATGCTGTAACCCATGCATACTAACTAGCCACCTCATGTACACATACAGGAAGGGTCACAAGGAGACCCCTGCAGTACTTCATGTGACAACACACTTCGGACAGAAGAATAACTGCTCAGAAATCACCGTTGGAAACTTCAAGCAAAGAATGTACACTGCTCAGCAAAGCCCTCCAATAGTCCCAGGAGCTGTACAGCAAGAAAACTCCATAGAATCATGAACTTCCTGCACTGGAAAGGGTACAGTGGTCAAAATGCAGCATTCCATGGAGGACTACAGATGGAAAGTTTCCTTCCACAAAACCTCTATGGCTACACAGGACTCTCTAGGTAGGACTAAACTTCAATCCTGCATACACAGAAGCTCCAATTAAGTCAAACTAGCTCTGCATGGGCATGGAGCCTGCCAGTATGGAGTATTGTACACTGTCTGACTGGGGGCTAGATGTCTATAGCAAAGCAAGGACTGTCATTTCCAGTTGTTCAAGGCTACCAGAGTGAGTGAAGTTAAGATAAATCAGCTGGCAGTTATCCTAAAGAAAATAATGGCTTCTGTAATAGGGGCCATTATAAGAACTTGATAAGTAATTCCTATTGAATCTTTAAGCCACTTGAGGGGGTGGTGGTGGAAGGCAACCTATAACAGCATGTTAGGTAACCTACACATCCATAATGGAATAATATATTTCTGCTAATTTAAATGCTCAAAAAATAAACTGATGCACATTCTTTGCTTAGATAACAATGTCTATTTAAACTGTAAAAACAATACCTGCAGAATAAACTTTATATTCCAGAAAATTCCTTCTATTTGTGCAACAAAACTATGGTTTGGAATGTGGCTAGATAGTACGAACTGGCACCGTCATGAGTCAATATTATGATAGCCACTGTATCACCCCAGGCAGAGAAAGTCGAACATTAAAAACAATTATGCAATAGTTTGAGAACTGAATGTTTCATTCAAATGGAAAAAAACCTCAGTAATGCACACAAATTTGAGAGATTATTCCCCTTGTATGGTTTGCAAGCTACCACCAGGGAGTGGCAAATGTTTTTCATTCTCTCTTCCAGCCAACCTGTTCCTTTATCTTCACCAAAGTGGGACAATGTTAGCAGGGACTGAAACCTCCAGTTTAGTAACCAGGAAGCAAGTCGCATGATATTGTATTCAGATTCACTTGAACATTAAACTGTTTTATCTGATCACTTTTCTCCATATTTGCATGCATCAATTAATCAACTTAAAAAGCTAGCATTCAGTATCAAGACAGAGGAATCCAAGGACTTAAAGTTGCTCATTTGGGATCCACCTCATGGATTCAATCATAAAAAAGCTGGCCTAAATAGTCAGTATGTTTTCTCCAATTATAAAATGGCAGACATACACCCATTGAGATTATCTCTAGTCTCAAAATTAATTAGAATTTACCAATAGAAAATTCTATCTTCATTTGGACTAAGTGATATAGAACCCAGACAGGAGAAGGGATGGGGAGCAGGGAGTACTGTTTCTGGCTACCATGAAAGTCTTTAAAAAGTTTTCTGACACTGCAAGGCATTTTGTTCATTGGGAATAATGTAAAAAAAAAAAAAAAAAAAAAAAGTCATATAGAAACAGACAAGCCTGCTTGCACAATCAACCAAAACCAAACACTAGGTGAGGGTGGGGCACAACCCGCCACCCACCCCACAGTGCTCCTAGCTAACTGTCTAACATTTTTACCTTGATTTTGGATCCTCAGATACCAGACATCTCTAAACAAACAAAAGAAAAACCCAAATGCTTCTTCTAATGTGAATTGTTACCTAACCATTAGTTTTCACTAGGTTAAATTGGAGCCTTAGAATTCCACCTGCCCTGCAGGATGAATTCTAACATTGCGCTCCTGGAAAATAATAAATCACTTGTTGCTTGTGGGATAGATGGAATTTTAAGGCTCCACACCCACATATTTCCAGCTTTATAATTCTAAAGTCTTGGAAGCAATGGTGCTTTACCCATTCCCATCCTCATCTATGCATATTAAAATCAGTTCAGCAAAAACCATCTACTCCTTATCAAACTTCCAAGCACTGAAAATTATTTAATAGGATATGGTTATATAAATGAAAAATGATCTAACTCCAGCCATCTATAGGATACAAGAAGTTATAATATTTTAAAAAACCACATACAGTTACTTCCATTTTTGATCAATTGAAATTTTTTTTTAAATAAAAACCCAGCAAATTAACAACTGGAAAAGACACTTGCCCAGCATTTACTGATAGCATGCTATTCTTAGAACACAAACAGAGAAGCATTGAGTTCACTAATGAATTTACTCCAAGTGCATCATTTAATAAGACATCCTGAATAAAAAGAAAATTTTATTAAAAGAGGCTGTTGATCTCGAATGACTTCATAATTAGCCAGAAGATACTATGGTGATGGACAATATAAATATATCTTAGAAGTTCTTCTTAGCGCCTATATCTGGATTTGCAGGCAATTATCTGTTTCTTGTATTTAATACAACTCTCTAGAATATACATTTATTTCCAAATTAAACAGGCAGAGCTTACTAGTATGCAAACCAACGAAGTCAAAGTTTGCCTAATCACCTCTTAAACAGAACTAGGATTCTCAATACCATATCCATTTTAATTTCCCTTTGTACTCTAAAAGTAGTAACTGCAAAATTGTTATTTCAAGTTAAAACTTTGTTTGATAAAGCAATATAATAAACAAAAGCTTATTTCTACCCTCCTCTTGCCCCAGCAAAAAATCCTGTGTAATCATTCCCATGTTATCACTCAACCACCAATACTCCTTGTACCTTACTTCTTGCAACACTCTATACCTGGTGTTCTAATTTCCATTCTAGTGTAGAGATAACCATCCCTTCTTCAATGAAATCCCTCCTTAAAACTCCTTTCATCCATAAAGCTTGGTCAAGAAGATCCAATTCAGTAAAAAAGGCCACCTCCTATGCACCAAGAAAGTCACAATCAGTCAGCGCACTATGTTGGTCTCTCAGGTTAGACTTCACTAGTAAACTCCTTGACTTGGAGACTATCCTATTCCTCTGTGTCTTGTACAGCACCAGGCACCCTGCTGATGCTGGCCAATACTGCTGGCCATCCAAAGCAGTATCTTGAAGCATGAAATGCTCCCAGAAAACTTTTCACTCTTAAAAACAAATGTGGAAGCTTAATTTTCACATGGAAACCAGAGGACTGATGCAAAAAGTACAAACATGAATAATGCTGCTTTTAACAATAAAGTAGTGTAGCTCCCTCTATTGAATACATTGGCAAAATCTCATGTTTAAAAATCACGCTGTTGTCAGAACCACTTTATGTACAATGTTTTATTAAACTTTCTAATTAAGATTTTCAGGGCCTGATTATTAGAGGCATGCTCTAGCTTCTGCTGAGACTAACAGAAGCAGCAGGTATTCAGAGCCTGGATGTGCTTTAGAATTCCTATGATAATTCTTTAAAGACCTGATTCAAAAGTTCTGTATTCAGGAAAGTTTTCAAGTCACTGGGACCTAAATACATGTTTAACTGCTTTTCATAGTAAGGGCCAAACTTAGGTAACATTTATTTAGCTAACGAACTACAAATTGAATTAAAACAATGCATTTTACAAACCTCATTTGTAGTTAGTAAGGGTAGTTCCTTGTGTAAAAATATTTACTGTATTACTATAAACAAACTGAGAACAGTTAACTTGGATATAGATTGTGTCAGCAATACTTATAAATAACTGACTTTTGTGAAATGAAATAACCAAAACACGTTTTGCTTGTTATCACGAGAGCAGTTTACTATTCCTTTAGCAAACTCCACTGAAAACATTTCAAATACTTTTAAACCAAACATTACAGAACTCTTCTAAACTATGATAACCTCCAAATCATACCCTGCAGCTCCACCAGTCTCTTCACCGATTTATCACTTCCTTTACAAAAGAGAGAAGTTTCTTATCTGTGAAGGAAATACCAGCTGAACAGATGTGGGCCTTGTTTTAATAAGCAGATACTTATGTGCTGTTCTGGAGACTTACACATATGATAAGAAAAGCAACCTAATCTCAAACTAGGCAGACATTCCTCAAAGAGCCACCACATCAGAGAACTAGATTAACATCCAACCAAGGTAGATTTGAAGGGGATTAAGCCACCCTCAGTGAAACTAACATTCGTTATTATCTGGTTGTTGGTATGTGTGCTAATAGTATGAATGTAGATTCAAGATAGACAGTTTACTACCATCCCTTGTCTCAGAGAAGCACCAAACTTATTTGCAAGTTTATACTATACATTTCAGAAAGATCTTACCATTACAATACACATTTTTAATACAAGTAGTAGGACAAGTTAAAATATTACAAATGTTAAAGCCGGATTTTCAGAGGCACTAAGTGCCCAGTAATTCACCTGGAGTCAACAGCACAGGTGCTTGCTCAGCTCCTGCAGGGATTGGGGTGGGGGGTGAGGAAGAAGAGAAGAGTAGGGCGAAATCAGGCCTTAGTCAAATCTCTAGTAGTTCTAATCACAATCTACAGTACTTGCTATTTTTGAAAAAGCTTTCACTTGATTATGGTTACATACAAGCATTTTTTTTATTATTATTATTTTGCGTCAAAGAGAGGTGAGGACACTTGGCAACTCCACTCGTGATGCTCAGTTTTCTCACAGGATTGGGCTCCTGGTTTAGATATACACACTACAACTTGTTAAAAACTACCACCACAATAAATACCCCGTGTTAATCCTAATGATGAAGATTCTCGAGCAGGGCTGAACACAGTTTCAAAACAATATGCTTCTAGAAAATGTTGGTACCTTTCAAATCCCACTAAAGACAGGAGCTAACGATATAATAAAATGGCTGCAATATGATTTATAAAGCTATAAAAGATGCAAAACCCACATACACAAAAAAGGCCATATGTTAAGGAATCCAATCACAACATTTTCGCTCCTGACAAAATTAACACTATTCAGTCTGCTAATGATGATGGGACTTAAGTGCCATTTAACTATGTGCCTGGATTGTGTGCTAGTATGATTGGTGAGCAAAATTAACACTTTTTTCAGTGCTGTCTACACAACAAGAACAAGCTTTATTTTAACCATGTTAGTAGGCACTTCTGTTCCATATGGTAACCAGATCTGGCAACATGGTGACTTCTTGCAGCATCTAACACAGGTGAGCTGCAAAAACAGTTCAACCCATATTAAGACATTTTCAAAAACAATGTTTCATTTTCATGATAAAATGGAAAGGATATAGATTACTCTTGAAACACTGTTGCCTATGTAAGGTGTTGCATATGAAAGGAAAAACAATGAAATATTTATCTCATGTTAAAGTGTTCAGAGGTTTCTCCCAAATTTTAGGAGGAGATAAGGCAATCAATACTCTCAATCTAAATCACAGACCGCTTATGTTGTTTATCCTGGCATTACTGTGGACCAAGTTTAAATGCAGGGGAAGACATTCGGACAAAAGGAATATGAGGTGTTAAAAAATAAAAGCTGCTATTCTTTAGGGGAAAGGGTTGTGGGGAAGGGGGGAGAAGAGGATGATGTACCCTGGAAGTAGCTGAGATGTGTCAAGAAAACATGTGTTGTAAATAATATGGATATAATGCAGTGTTTCCTCCCATAGAACAAAAGCAAAAGGTTGGGTTTGGAATGTCATACACACCAGAAAGAGGTACTTTGTTTTCCCCTCAGCCACGAAGTTCATAGATTTGCTCTGATTATGAGTGTGATTTCTGTTATCCTCTCCTGTCAAACAAAACCCCTCAAAAGTAGAATCTCCAAAGTTACTGCCAAACTTTTCTAAAAAGGGCCTCCAAGAGAATTTCTAGCTTGCTCTTCTTGTCATCCTAAAGCATAAAAATAATTATGAGTTTTTGGACCAGGCAAACAGTTTCCAAATTTAATGAGTGACATCTAAATAGCTCATTAAAAATTAGCAGTGTGTGTATTCAGCAAATACACACAGCACATAAAACTGAATCTCTGTACCAATGGGAGTTTGTCACTTCAGTCCTAAAAGCTGAACTTCATGATGGCCTAGTAAAAGAAAAGGGAAAGACACTGTAGCAAAATAAGATTAGAAATGAATTTTGGAATAATCATATGAGCAGGAACTCAGACAAATGTAAGAATATCAAACATTTCTACAGAACCCAGCCTCAAACAAACAAACCACATTATCTGCCAGGGAAAAAAAGGGACTGTAAAGATGGAACTGAACTCAAAATTATGGGACCTACTCCACGTTAAAAAACAAACAAACAAACAAAAAACCACACGAGGCACCCAAATATTTTCATTTAAAATTACTACACAAAAATGCCATTTCATGTTAGAAAAATTACTCTAACACATCAGGTAGACAGGACCAAGTAGAAATCAAACAATTTTTATTTAAATGAATCTAAGAAGAAAGCAGTCTGTCCCATAACTCAGTTTATTCTCTAAATAAATATTCATGGCAGGTTTATAAACACCATATATACCAGATAGAAATCCTTATCTTACACATCTACACAGTTACAGTAATGCATGTGCTAACGTGATTTGGGAGCTTCCAAGACTCAGATTACTTTGATGGTGCAGTATACAATAACTGGACTGTGTAGGGTAATTTATTGTTGGGAATAGTAAAGATACAAAGTGGCTGAGGACAAACAGAAAAATCAAAATTCTAGCAACAATGGCAAAACAATTTTACAGCTACGAAAGCTTTTTTTAAAATGTTAAAACAAAGTTATTGTTTTTAAAATAAACTAGAAATTAAGAAGATTTAGTAAATTTTCCTCCCTGTATTTCAATCCTCAAAGAAGGGGAGCTAATCTTTATCCTACCAATTTTGATCCCATTTCCCCCTCCAACCACAAACCCACATGTATTTGCTTGTGTTTCAAACTGAGTTAAAGTGAACTTTGGGGAGGAGGGGCAGAAAAGCACAGCAAACTAGAGGAATGGATAACAACTTTAACCTGTTTATACAGCACTAGGTCATGTTCCATCCAGTAGACCAGCATCAGTATAGTTCTGTAGGTACAGTATCTGCAGGTTAATTGATGAGACAACAGAAGAGGGAAAAGAATAGCACAAAATATTAGGGCTATTAAAAAAAATTGCTGAGGGCATGATGAACTTTGTCATTAAAAAAAATTAGAATTATTCAGAATTAAAAGTTTTCCCAGTATGCTATGAGGCACCTGAATATTAGGGACGAACACCTGCCTCCTTCTCTTTCAGAGAGTTTTAGCTTACTCTCCAATAAAGCACAAGAAACAAGGTTAGCATCACTCTCAGTGCCTGGAGAGTCTCTCTCTGTCACAAAGTAATTGGTTTTCCAGTAAGTTTTTTACCATTGCTACTTAAAGACTGGCAATCATTATATACGGTGTTTAATGATTTGCTAAGGCAGAAAACAGCAATATAGTTCAATGTTTTGTTTTCAACGGATAGCTTGTTACACTCATTTTAAAAACAGAACTTCCACTAAGATGATATATTGCTGACTCTGTTGAGGTACTTGTTTCACTTTAGAAAATTCACAGTAGACAAATATGAAAATTATGCAAGATAAATAATATTATACTGACATATAAATATCTTTCATTTCCTGTATGGAGTATTAGGCATAAATAGGTAACTAGAGAGCAAACCAAAGTGTAGAGCCTAGCGCTGAAAACACAGCGATTCCACGGCAACGCTTCCCTAACCTCTTGACTGCTGTAAATGCAAGCACACAAAGGAAAGGCGGTTTCTTAAAGCAATGCAAAATGTCACCACAGGCTGACGCTCTTTCTACAAGAATAATGAGACAATCTCTACCTTGAATGCAGAACACACACTTGACAGCTTTTCCTTGGACTTCAGTTTTCATGTTTAATGTTGACAAAAAGAGTATAAACACCTCCCAGCCAAGACGCTTAAAGAGAATGTTAATATTTCCCATGTGTTCCTACTTCCCTAATGCCTAAAAAAAAGGAGGAGGGCGGAATTTACACACAGGAAACTGATTTGTCATCTCAATCTAATCAAACACCTGTTATTCCTCCTGGGTAGTTTTTATCCGGACTTTGCACCCACTGTATTATGGCAATCCCTCAATCTCATTCACACAGCCGGGTCCGATCAAAGTATTTAGCTGCTATGGAAGTTTAGATCAGGACTCTGACACTGGACTACTCCTCTGGGTTTCGATCACGCCTTTGAAAGAGAGATGCAAAGAACAGACCGCGTGCCAAGTAACCCCATGTATAATCGCGTCCCTCATCTCCCTATTCCAAGCCGGCAACGTTTAAAGAGAAGCCATCCAAAGGCAACAGCGAGTTACCCGCTGGAGGCGTATTTATTGATGTGGGTATTACTAATCACGGGCATTCGTCCAGCGTGGCATATTCTGCTACTAATACAACGCCGGGGGGGGGGGTGCATTTATTAGTCCGAATCGACAATGAGGTGTCACATACACAGCGTGGGGAAAGCTTGAGGCCGAATTTAAACGGCGGAACCACTCCCTGAGAGGAAGTCTGACTCCGGTACAAGGCAGGGGAAAAGCCATCCAGCCGTCCGCGTACGAAAGGAGGAAACGGCCCCAATGACACGTTGTTTTGAAGGGGGCGAGCGAGCCACCGCTGTTGGAAAGTTTAAGGCTGTCGCTCAGACGGACGTGCAATGCAACGAAAACAGAAAGCGTAACTCGCGACGTGCATATTCCCCAGCCGATTGCACTTCTCACTTTTAGGAGGACGTAATGGGCTGGACAGAATGACACCAACATCCCTTCCCCCCCCCCCGAAACCGGCTCGTCACCGTTCACTCATCTCTCCAGCCTCTCTCATAACTGCCGGTGAGGTCACCTCCACCCGCCAGCTCTGGTGCAACCAGAAAAACAACTTTACAAGGCAGGTGGCAGCCCACCCCGATCCCCGTCTCCCCCCCCCCCCTCGGGAGTCTTTTCAGCCGGCTCAACGCGGCGGAGGGGTCGCTCTGGAGGGCGAGTGGCACAGACACAAAGCAGCCGACGGGGTTGGTTTCACACTAGGACCAGCCAGACAATACTCCACAGCGGCCCGAGGCTGGAGAAACCGGGGGACGCGGGACCCTGGGGCGCAAACGGTCCCCGCCAAGGGGCAGATTTTATGCTCGCAGCCACAGAGCCCCGACGTGACAAGAGCCAGGGCCGCAAATACGCGGCGGGGGGAGGGGGGGTGTGCTGCCCCTCTCTGAAATGCCTGTAAAGGGCGAACAACCCCCCACCCCCGAGACAGCGAAAAACGCCAGCGATCGCCCCCCAGGCAGAGGGACACAGACACCTCCCCCCACCCCGCTTCCCTACGCCAGAAGGAGGAAGCGCCCCACGCCCGCTCCGAAGGGGGCTGCCTGGAAAAGAGGAAGAGGCAGCGGGACAGAGCCAGGGGAGGGGGGGGGCGGGCTGGCGGGGGGCTGCGCGCCCCCTCCCCGGCCCCGACCTCCGCCCTGCAAAGTTGCGCGCCGGGAGGGCAGCGCTGCACCCGGGGAGCGGCGGGCAGGTGACCGCCGCCTGCCGAGCGGCCCCGACGCGCCGCGCTCACCTGGCCGCAGGCAGAGGGCAGCGAGCAGCAGCAGCAGCGGGCGGGCGGCGCAGGAGGCGGCCGCCGGGGTCTCCATCGTCCCGCCTGGCCGCGGGGATCTGCTCCTCCCGGGACGCTGGCGGCGGCGGGTTTCCCCCTCTCGGCTCCGGGCTTCCCCGCGCGGGCGGCTCGGTAACTTTCCAGGCAGCGGCGGCGGCTCTGCGAGCAGCTCAGCACCGAGCAGGTGGCAGCTTCCCTCTGGCAGCCTAGCGGCGCTCCAGGACCAAGAGCGGAGGGAGGGGGCGGGGCCCGGCCGGAAGACACGCCCCCCTCATTGGCTCACTCGCTGGCTCGCTCCCCCCCCCCCCCCTTTTCTCCGCGCGCTGCGAGTGGGGCTCTCCGCGAGAGCCCGGGAGCGGCGCGTGTCGGGGGCTCGTTTAGAACCTGAGCCCGGGAGGGGCGCGTGCTGCGGGAGCTTTAGAACCTGAGCCCGGCAGGGGCGCGGGCGGGAGATCCCCTAGAAGCTGAGCGGGGTGGGGTGAGCTGTACATTAGAACACAGATCCAAAATAGGCCCCTGCAACTGAGCACCTGCTGTCGAACTTGTGTCGGGGAACCTTACACCAAATATCTGTCTAAAGCTGGACTCCCAAAGCATCCAGCCTGAAACTAATTAAAATAATAGATTTAAAAAAAAAAAAAAGAAGAAGAAGAAAGAAAATGACAGATACCTAAAACCACCTTAGTGGCTATTTCACAATACCGATGGTAGGCCTATTCCAGCTAGCCTCTTGCAAATGCTAATAGTTACTTACAGCTTCCCTTTGTGTCAGTTTGTTTATAAGCAAAAAAATTAATGTCAATGCTTCTCAAAGTAAATAAACAGTCCCCAGAGGATGAATTGCCTGTTCTGACAACCACCTGCTTTCAAACCATAACAGGTCTGTGTTAACCCTCTCCCCCAAACAAAATTACAGCAATGCAAAAAAGTATACAAAATCACTCAGAATTATGTAGGGGTGACTTTGCAAGATATTGCACACATTTTCATTGTGTAAAGTGGCAAAGAAAGTATCACCATCACTTCTGGGAAGTCAGCTGACTTGAACCTAAAGTTAAAAAAAAGACTCCTCTTCAAAGCTATGATATGCAAGAAGAGTGATTTCTCTTGTGCCCTTTTTACTGGACTAAGCAAGCAGTGGTGCTGTTTCACAATGGGAAACATAAGTGGTCTAAAATTATCATTGCAGGGTTCATGACTAATAAAAAACATGATCATCCTGCAGACTACATCATAGTCCAAAACAAGTCCTTCAGACTATCAATGTGCATAATTCACACCATGTGGTTACTCCAGTGGGACTTTCTAATAAATATAAACCAGCAATGGTCATATATCTCTTTTCCCCATGAGGAAGTGAACCGCAAAAATTGAACTCTACAAAAACTCCCACAACCAATATACACAGACTCATCCAATTTATTCCATAAGTGCTTTCAGTATCCACAGAACAATTTTCACAGTGACAAAAATAAGGTGAAAATATTTAAAATATAGTTACCACAGAGAGACTTCTTGAATTTCAAATAGGACAAAATTGATGCCTCTTTTTTTTCTTTTAGTGCTGTACTTTTCCAATGAAATAAAATTAGTATTTCTAATCTTCATAATTCTATATCTGTGGTATTGTCCTCAAATCAAATCACCTTTTTCTTCTTTCATATGGTGCAATTAGTTTAAAACATATTTTATTTTGTTTACTGCTAATCAGAGACCCACAATCTTTTTTCCAAACACTTTCCCCAGCAATCCACTTGAATGCCTCACTAAGCTCATTTTAGAAGTGCACAGAATTCAAGACAATGGAGCCTATCCTGCTCTTATTGAAGTCAATGGGTATTTTCCACTGACACCAATAGCAGGATTGGACCCCATCACTGAGAAAAACAAAAAATTCAGAAGAACCATTTTCTCCCACATTTACAGGTATTGAAAAATAGTTGGCGATAAGTATATTATTGTAGAACCTAGAGGCTCCAATGAGATGCTCCTTGTGCCAGGTACTGTAGAAACTCACAATAAAAAGACAGTGCCCCAATAGGGCATATATTCTTGTAAAAATCCTCTCACTCCTAATGGTATTAGGAATGTGCGTTACTTTGGTGATATCTCCCTCTCCATTACAGCATTAAGGGCCTGATCCTTCATCCTTTATTCATAGGAGCAATGAGATTGAAGCTAGTGGGATATGTATGAGAGAAAGAATTACAAGATCAGACCCTAGAAATTGGTCTGAAAGACTAATAAACCCAGAAATGGAGGTTTATAGACACCAATCCAGGAATTCACTTAAGCATTTGCCTAACTTTAAGCACATGCGTAGCCACACTGAAATCCATTTGTATAAGTGATTTGCTGGATGAAGACTTATTTCTTAAACAGCTTCCTGTTAAAGCATGTGATCAATTATATACCTCAATTACATCAAATTAATGAACACTGGACATTTTGGGAGGGCCTGATAATCTCCTGTAAGTAATAATTCCAAACTGTAGGATGCTGAGACACCCTAGATTGTGAAAAGAAATGTATAACCAGGGATTTCGGTCAAACTTCAAAAACACAGGTTGAGGAACTTTACATCTTGTCCTTGAGGTATTCTGTAGCTATTTTATTCTGAAGTCTATGCAACTTGTGTCAAAAATACTCAAGATATAAAAATCATAACGATAAGTGATTACATGAAGGGCCCAAAATTTAATTCAGAAGCATGCTTTGTTCTGGATTTCCCTCACTATCTGGGCTTTTCTCTTCAAACATCGTTGTGTGTTTTCAACTTTCATTTGAAAGAAGTCATAAGTTTGAGCAAATAGAAAAAAGAAACTTTAATGTGATTAAATGTTGTCAAGATTATGCTTAGAAAAATCATTATTTGGTAAGATATTCCAAATATTCTTGATTTTGGTGATTGATAATGAAATCCTATATTGAATACAGGGGTGGCAGATAACAGACTTGTGAAAAAATAAGTTATATATTTGGGACATACCCCTGTTCCCATTGAAGTTAATGGAAGCAGAACTGAGTCCTTGATCTAGTGAAAAAATAGCAAACTGCATATTTTAAAGTTCTCAATTAAAATCTACAAAACCAGACTAATTACTATTATACATTTTTTTCTGCTGTGAGAAATAATTATATATAAAACAGAGAAAATTCTTTGATATTTAATCTGATCAAATCATGCCTTTTGCAGTTATGTGACAAAATGGATTAATGATGTAATCCATTAATGATGAATTATGCATAATAAAATAGTTTGTTAATCTGAAATGTCACTTTCAGTTTACAAGTGAATAAAACACTAACTTTTGACAAGAAAATTTGTAATAATAATAGGGAATGTTGTTGCGGAGAGCACCATACAACACTATTAATCCATTAAATTCTAATTAAGTCCATTGTCTATACTGTTTTTAGTGGGAATAAACTTTAAGGGTCTATAATAAATGTAATGTCAATGAAACAGTGCATTTCATTATGGTTCAGTATTCCGAAAGGTGGTATGAAGAATGTTTTCCATTTCTAACACTGCAAGTAGATTATAGGGCAAATATTTAATGTTCAGCACTGTAGAACATTGTTGATGTGTTTATTTTGCACTGTGCATTGAGTAATCATGTTGGATTTTACTTTTACAAGTTAAGGATTTCATTGTTTCTAGTTGCCTTTTTGTACATCTATCTCAGCTACTTTACATACCTATTGTTATGGCAAAGGTGATAATTCAGAAGATTCATGAAATATTATCATAAGTACTCAGTATGAAAGTCTCCATAACAAGGGTTAACATCAGTGAGATCTATGATGGCTAATTACAGGCAACAGGACTCACAAGCTCATTAGAGGGACTGTGTGGGTTAAGCACTTTCTTTTGTCTGGATAAAGATTAGGGCAGATTTTAAAAGGTATTGGGAGTTAGACACCCAGGCTGTCTTGAAAACCCACTAGCACCTGCCTGAATCTTTAGGTGCCTATATAACTTTAAAAAATTGGCCTTAGGAGCCTGACCCAAAGCACACTGTAATCAATGAAAGTCTTTCCATTCATTTCAATGGGTTTTGGATCAAACCCAGGCAGAAGAGAGCCAGCTGCACTGAACACTGAGTATATAGTCAGATTCATCTGAGATTGCTTTGCACTGAATAGCAGCTGCATAAAGAGGGGAGTTTATGCCTAGGGCTGCCTGAATTAGTCCATTAGATATAGGAATACAGGTTGTGTGTGACCAAGGGAGAGTGACTGGGGTTAAAGGATATCTCAGGTGAAAAGTACTGGACGTAAGCAGGAGAGAGATGAACAAACAACCTGTTAAAAACAGAGATCAGACCAAGTGTGAGAGAGAATGGAATGGTTTCTTGGCAACAGGACTGACTCACTGGTGTTTTAGCTGGGGTTTCTGCAAGTGCCTGCAGTTTTGATTACCCCTGTTCAAAGTAAGTGGGACACTTACAACATTTGGAAAATAATTAAAGCACACTAGAAAATACCCTGAGTCTCTGTTACCAATTTCTCCTCCAGTGAAGAAAGTGACCTACTAAAAGGCCTCAGAAAAAGAATGACAGTATTTATACTAAACTCATCAATATGGGTATCTGAGCTCCTAAAACAAATTTATTTTTGTGTCACTCATGTGCAACACACATTTTTTTTTGATGAGTTAAATGAAGGACCTGTGCTTTATAACTGTCTGTGGAAAATGACCTGACATTTGCATTATATTCAAAATATGCACAATGCCTCCAGATGAGAGTAAGTTTGCACAAAGCATGAGCGGGAGGAAGGCGCATATCCAAAGATAAATTGTGGATATTGACTAACCGAGTTTGCAACTTACTTCAAAAAGGAAGATACAAGAATACAAGTACATACTGTAATAGAAAATAACCCAAGGGGGCCAAGCATCTTAACAAAGAAGTATGAAAAAAGCAAAGTGCCAAGACTAGCAAACTCTTCTTTTAGGCTCTGCTGTCAATTTGCCTGTCTTGTTAGCCACCTGTCAGTCGTTTGTCATATCTCAAATATAATGTCCCTGAATTTCTTTAATGTGATTGCCAAAGAAGAAAAACATAATCAGAGTTTCTAGAGCTGGTAAGTATCACTTTGTCTAAATGTCTTCCTCCATTATCTAGGGGCTATACAAGGAAGTGGGCAGCTATTATTTTCATATAAAAGCTTATGTGATGCAGGAGGGCAGAGATGAAAGAAGGAATTGGCTATGTATTCCTTTCCCAGATCAAAGATTGTTGGGATACAAAGGATGAGATACCTGGCTTAGTAATGTTAGCATCTCTAAAATCATTGTGATTTTACATCTAAATAATACCATTTCCCCCTCAACCAATCAGACATGCTGCATTGCTAAGTATAATTCATAAATGAATTACATTTGGATAGATTTTTAAATACATTTTCTTTTTAAATCACTTTATTTAAAATTATTTTAAAGAACTTTTTGACAGAGGCTACCCCAGATTTTGGTCTAAAGTTTGACTTGTATAACAGATTTCTCTTCTGGTGAGGAAAAAGGTGTTAGTTATCACTCTTGAAAGTGTGGTGCATATACCTTCAGTGATGGCCACTGTCACTTTAAAAATCTTTCCTCAATGCTAATCAGAATACTTATATAGCAACTGACCCAGAGTGACTGACTCCTGTAATTAAAGTAGATCCAATGTGCCTGTGCAGAGCTGGTGCTCACAGTTGGGCCAGTTAAGGGGGCAAGGCTGCACCTGGGCTATAAAGGCTTCAAAGGCACTTCAGGGAGGGACAGAACTGACTGAGAGAAGACCAGAAAGCTGTAGGAGTAGGAGAATTGCCAAAGCTCTCTAGGAAGGGAGATAGTAAAAGCCTGCTTGCTTTAAATTTGGACAAAAGCCTTGCCTAGAAGGAATTCTGCATGCTGCAGTGGATCATTTTCAAGTTTGGGAGAAGCCCTCGCTTGTGACCCTGAACTTGTCCAACAGAATCCAGAGTTTCTGACTCTGTCTTCTGTTCTAATGACTTAGTATGCTGCTTGATGATGTGTCTAAACTTTATTAGCAAGGCAGAGGTAATGAAGAATTGGAATATTATAGATGGATGTGATATGGGGGAGGGTATATGGGGTCATGTCCCACCCCTAGATTTGCTGCCTGGTTTGTGCTGCTGAAGCCATCAGGCCTAACTCAGCTCCTGCCCCTCATTAGCAGGCATGGGTCATCTGTAGTCCTAGAGTAAGGGTATGTCTGTAGTATGAGGACCATGTGGGCAGATCAAGGTCACCATACCTATGCCACCATAAACCTGTCTTATAGCTGTAGCCTATGCTGATGGAAGGGGCTTTTCTGTCTGTGTAGGAACAGTGCCTCCCCAAACAACAGAAGCAGCATCAATTGAAGCATTCTTCTGCCTGTACAGCTGTGTCTACAATGGTACTTAGTGCCCTCTATTAATTTTAGCAACTAATCAGGCAATTCATGCAGAAAAAGTCATGTATCAGATGGGTGTAGACACTGTATTGAGCATTGTAAAGAGACAGGGAATCGATAGAAGATGGATGGGGAAGGGCTATAAAGTACAGGACATGGAGAGTAAGGCAAGGGTCTGGTTCATGGACCACAGAAGTCAATAGAAAGACTCTCACCAAATCCATTGAGGAAAGCAGGAGAAGCATTAGAACAAAGACTAGGTGAAAGGACAGGAAATGTGAATAAAGAGGAAACAGAAAATAGAGGATAAAAATGGAAGATATAGGATTAGAAGTACAAAATGGAAATGAGGAAAATGAAGAGAACAGAAGAGGGAACGGGCAGGTTGTAAAAAGGAAATAAGTGTTCAGGGCAATATTCTGTCACCTTTTCTCATTTTGTTCAGTACCTTACTTTACTTAAACCATTGGGAATACTTATGGAATAAGGGATTATACCATGTAAGGGTGGCAGAAGCCACTTGGACCAAATCCTCATGTGCACCGAGCTCATACTTTGGATTGCTGAGGAGAGGAGTTGGTCGCTTTAAGCCTGGGACTGGTGGAGGCTAAAATACTCTTTTATTTAATTTAGAGCAGCTTAAGGGCACAAAGACCAGGTGAAACTCCGGGCCCTGCTGTCCTTCCACTTTTCATGCCAATGCACCCTATGTGGAGTGTGACACACATACCTCAAGTGATGACCTCTGTAATTATAATAATGTCCTTCTTCAACTTTAATCAGAATACTTATAGCAACTGTTGTAGGATGGCTGGTCCCTGTAATTAAAGTAAGTCCAGTGCCTCTGTGCCAGAGCATCTATTTAGAGGAGGTGGAGCCAATTATGCCTATTGTATACCACTTGAGGCTTCCCCTGTGTCAGGAGGAGTCCATGGTGGCAACTTTAGAACAGATTTCCAACCACTTTGCATTGCCTGCGAGACACAAAGTAGTTGGGCCAAAGATCCAAGATTGAGCCCTTAGTGTTTAATACCACTGGTATCTCAGCTGTACCAGAGTGCAGAGTTCAGCTCCTTTGAAGAGAAGAGTTTCCTGTCAGTGATTGAAAGGTCCTTCTTCTGATGCAGCACAGTAAGAACTAATGGGCTGCAGCTTAGTCTACATGTAAAACTTAAATTGGCATATGTACTTTGGTCAGGAGTGTGAAAAAACCCACACACCTGACAGATGTGGTTATGCTGAAAAGCTCCCCAATGTAAATGCAGCTATGCTGAGAGCTATGTTGACATAAGCTAATGTCATCCACCGGAGCATCCCTAGACCAAATGGCGCCCTAAGCAAGGAGCATCTTGAATGCCCCTCCTTCATTTGTTAAACTTTTGAATACCTTGTTTTTTATTGCATTTGTAGCCCATTTCATGACTTTGATGTATGATTTGCATGCATGATTTATCTCTGTCATATAAGATGATAAATTTGCATGCTAGGATCTGTAAATATGTATTTATTCATGCCATTATAAGCAAATAAAAAAATTCTCATCTAAGCTTATAGAAACTTTTTAATATTCAGAATAACTGAAACATACTAACATCAAGAAATTGAACTGTAGACCAACATTGAGTGGTCCAGTATTAAATAGTGTTGCATAAGTGGCAGCCTTTGAATGTTAACCATAGTCCTTTAGATAAAAAGACTGGCCAATGGCATTTTCAAGTGTTAAAATAGCAAGCAATATCAGTCTCTCATCAGCCATCGTTGATCGAAGATGAACCTGAGCTTCTAAAAGCTGCACTCACCACTCGCGACTGTGACCAGCAGCGTGAGGAGAATCCTCAAAGCTATCCACACATTAGAAAAAGTGTCCTTAAGCTCTGCATCATGAATGAACTGGAGAACTTGGAGTTGAGTGCTTCCTATGTGACAAAAATGTGGCTAATGTTGTCCAATTCAACATAGCGGTCTTTATCATTGATGTCCGAACATTCCCCAGTGTCAGTGTCTGGTGAAGGTCCATACAATTGTCCAAGAATGTTTTCCTGTCTGCCAGCAGCTTATTAAGGTAATTCAAAAGCCCCCAGTTCTTTTCATGGTGCTTCATATGTCTGAACCTTTCCCGATGGTCACTCGAATAGTATCAACAAACAAGCAAACAAAACTCCCTTTTGAATTTTTCTTCTGAGCTGCCCATTACTTCATCTCTGCCTTTATAACCAAACTATCTCTTCTCCCAATGAATATGAGTTTCCTGGGAGACAGCCTTAACTCCTAAGTTTGCCTCACATTTCTTTGGCAACAATGATGGCATCTTCAAATCCGTTGTCTCTGTAGGCCACTATGAAATCAAGGCAGCTTTTCATCAAAGTAGTAGTGGTCGTGATGTCCATGGACTGAATTTGTAATGCCTTGCTTACAGTGTTTACATGGAACAGGGTATTGTGCCAAACACAATTGAGACCAGAAATTTGAAGTCAGTGATCTGGTTTGCAAGTCTTTGCACCTTGTATTGGATTCCAGCCTAGCTATACTTCATTGTACCAGTTCCATCAGAGTGTTGTAAACCTCAGTCACTTAGAACCTCACTGGCCTTATGCTGTCAGTGCAGCTCTCCCAGCAAGCGTCACTTAGAAAATTCATGGTCAGATTTCAAGAATCAGAGAGGTAGCTATGTTAGTCTGAAATAGCAGAGGTAACACAGAGTCCTGTGGCACCTTAAAGACTAACTAAAGTATTGAAGCATAAGCTTTCGTGGGCTAATACCCACTTCATCGGCATCCGACAAAGTGGGTATTAGCCCACGAAAGCTTATGCTTCAATACTTTAGTTAGTCTTTAAGGTGCCACAGGACTCTTTGTTACCTTGGTCAGATTTGTAACATTGTCCGTGAGAATCTTCCACCTGATACTTGATGCTGTAAACAAAATGTGCATCCTTCGCAGCACTCTAAAGAGAGACACTGAATCTAGAGAAGATAATGCTGCATCTGACACAACAAGGTTGAGGCAATGGGAGTCATAAGGCATGAGAGAAGCTCTTAGATTCAGAACCAGAATCCTTGCCTGGACACCACAGTTTCTTCCCTTCATGTTTGTGCCTTGGCCACAGCAATCCGGAAGCTTTATTTTATTTTCATTCAAAACTTTCATAAACAGTTCTGTGAGGACTTTTCCAGTAGA
This sequence comes from Sternotherus odoratus, assembly GCA_032164245.1. Classification (NCBI taxonomy): domain Eukaryota; kingdom Metazoa; phylum Chordata; order Testudines; family Kinosternidae; genus Sternotherus; species Sternotherus odoratus. The sequence continues at coordinate 135,953,843 of JAVMKO010000001.1, read as the reverse complement.
GTTGTCGACTTGGATACAGCCATCCTTGTCAACAAGCCTTACTGTAAATGACATCTTTTCACAGTGGCTATGTCAGGAGTGCAGCCCATTATTATAGCATAGTACTTCGCTTTGCCAAGTTGCATCAATATGTTGCCAAGCACCTTCCTTGCCATAAGATCAATCAATTTGTTTTGAATTGTTTTGCTGCAGTAATGGCCCACAGCTTCTTTACCAACTACTTGACTTCATCATGTTTCCCAAGGAGTTCTGCCAAACTGAGGAAATGACTGTTGCATTGAGTGAACACCTTAACGAATGACCCCGGAAAACCAAATTATTCTTTGCAAGGAAGGGGGTAAATGAGATTGGATGCTCGGGTACCTCCCTCCAATACTGGGTTTCTACATTAATAATTAGTTGGTTTTCTGGGTCTATGCATTTATTGAGTTTGTGTGTTGACTCAATCTCCAATCCATTTGGAGTAGGCCATAAAATGGCTGGGTGACTTTTCATGTTGCTTCTGAGCATCAACTAAGTTATGCCAGTAATTGTACTCAGAAAGCGCAAGCAACGATTTGGCATTCTTGTCAAATATTTTGCAACAAAAACAATATTTTGTCAGTTGATTTTCAGTAAACTAGCCCATGTCAGTTCAGTTTCTCACCATTATTAAGCACTCTTTCATGGTATGACTTTGAGAAGTGTCACTTTTGCTCATTTACTGGAAATGTCACATCCTCAACTTTGCCTGGTCCATTCAAAACTGTATGATCAATATTGGCAGAGTTTAGGATTGGTGGCCATAAAGCAGCATCCGATGTATCAATCTGGGGGGTACAATTTTTCTTACTGCTGTTTCTGTCACCATGCAAGGCTGATTCCTCTGTATTGTTTCTCTCTCTTTCATGTAAAACAGATTTTTTTTCTTTATCATTCCTTTCCTTTACTCCACCAGGAAAACTTGACAATTCTCTATCGCTTTCCTCACATTTTCATTCCTTATCTTCAGGTAAATCTGCTAATTCCTTAGTAATAAGACTACCATAATTTACGCTTGGCTCCTCGGTTTCTTCTACACTGTAACAATTGCTATTGTCGATCTGTTTCAGATATTTTCCCATCAGATTCACCTCTTGCTGTAAACTAGATTGCAACTGAGCTTTTTGCTTTCTATACTGAGCTCCTGAAGGCTTCTTCGTGGGTATCTTTTATTTTCTATAGGGAAAACAGACAATATGAGAGAAAGCAGAACATAGACTTTTTCTCTGTCTTAGAAAGTCATCAGATATTAACGGGTTAAGCATGGCAAAAGAAGTAACTATTTCTTTTTATATAGTTCGGTAGATGCGGTAAATATGTCCACTGTCTAATTAAATATGTCCTTTATTAGTTGCAAATTACACTCTTTAAGTCTTAAAACACAAGTACACTTTCCCAATTACACAAAAAAACAATATTATAGCTCAGCTTTCACTTTGTTCTTATATCTCACTGACTGACTGGCACCTCCTCATCCCTTATATACCCACAAGACATGACTAACAGGAGGTTTGAGGAAAACGTAGTTCTCAGAAAGTCTGGAAAATTCCATGAGATTCTACAAAAGTCCAGAACATTCTAGGAGGTTAGTGAAAAATGAATTCACATGTGGAATACCTGAAACACTTCAAACCTTCTGTTTTCCCTTTTGTCACTAACAACAAAAATGGTACCTAGAACTCGGCACCTCCCACACCGAGTTCTCTGGGTCGTCACCTGCCCCTAAATCCAGCCCTTGTCATCCAGGGAGAAGGTGGTCCTCCAGTGGCAGGAAAATTTTGTTGGTATAGGCAGCACCTTCTGTACTGAAGATGTATCCTAAGTAGTGTCATCAATTCCAACAGGGATCATTAAGAAAAAGGTATAGCCCCAAGACTTCCACTAGTATGCAGTGCTACCAGAATAAATTTGATACTATAAATCCTAAATCAGTATGGTTGGCAATTATGATTGGAGCCACCTCAAATCCTAAAGTTTGTCCTGCTTTGCAGTTTCTTCCCTGCTACGTTGATGGTAATAGCAGATCTTTTGATGCAGCCATTTCTTTTAACATTAGTAGATTGATTTCCTGCTGATCCTCCTCCTCCCACGTTAATGAATTCAATGTTGCTTTTTTAATCTAGCCTCATGCAGAACTATGTAAATGAATCCAATGACTCATGTTCCAACATTGCAATTTTTGCCTTACAAACTTTGTTGTGGATCTGTCTACCCCTGATTGTACTACATAAGCACTTTCAGATTAGAAAGAGCTGATGCTATCTACATAAAAGGAGTTGCTTATTCTCAATGTGTCAGTTATATACAAGGTGAGACTAGGCCTGCTTGAAGGGACCAGCAGCACACATGAAGAGTTGTGGCATCAGATAGATAGAGGCATCTTCCTAAATAACAATCATACTCCAAAATGTACAAGATCCTCCATTGTTTAACGGGGTTTTTATGCCCTTATTGAAGTTATAACCCAAATTTAAATTCAAAATGCTTGGAAACTGAAAGGTTTCTAAGGGAAAGTATTGGAACATACCTCTGTTTATCTGGAATGAACTTCTCCGAAGCTACAACTAGGCCTTGATAAGTAGGAAGTATTTATTAGAAATGTTGAAAATGTAGGTTTTATTATTAAATAAATGGCAATGTGCCAATAGGCTTGAAGGCAAGGTGGGATATGATTAAGGATTTTGAGAGAGCAATTATTATTGCATTACAGTAGCACATTAGCGACCACAAAAGTGATTGTGGTCCCATTGTGCGAGACTCTGTGGGAACGCACAGTGACAGAAACACCCTGCCTTAAAGAGTTTACAATCTAAATAGACAAGGCAGACAAGGGATGGTTGAAATAATTATCCTAATTTTACAGATGGGTAACTGAGGCAGAGAGAGATTGATGTGACTTAGGTAGAGGTGGAAATTCTTGACCTGAAACTGCCTTAAACTGTGTTTTCACATATGTCAAAAATCATAGGGATGATATCTTATAAATAAGACTTTGCGGAATAATTCTGTGAATTAAATAAGAAAAACAAAATCGGTAGGATACATCTGAAAGGGTTATTTAAATCTGTGCCATTTCAGAAGTGGTAATATTTCAATATATTATTTTTAAAATGTATCTACATTAAAGAGTCAGCCAATAAAATAGAATCCCAGTTCATACTGTTAGGTTACAGCATTCCACAGCTGAGATTTCAGGTGTGTTTAAAGTAAATAACCACGTTTGATTTTACTCCTCCTACAGTATTTTAAACTTTGATTAGCAATAATAAAAGTAGGTTTGGAGGAGATGAATTCCAGCGAAAATGACACTTTCATTACATCAGGCAGCTATGAAGACTCCTGTGGAAAGCACTGGAAAGGAGATTTCACACGCTAGATTATAGGGACAGTCCCAATATTTGGAATTTTTTCTTATATAGGCACCTATTACCCACCAACCCCTGTCCTGATTTTTCACACTTTGTATCTGGTCACCCTAGATCTATTGGCAGAATGTGTTGACATGACCTCTTGGTTGGTGGACTAGTGACAATTTGAGAGAGAATGTCATAGAGGATAATAATCCATGGGTGGCTCATCTTTACTAGGTAGGTAGCAGTGTCATTTGTTTGCAGTTGACAAAATGTTTATCCCAATAAAAGTAGCAGTGCTGAAGCAGTATACATCTCACAGTGGACTGAGAACGACACAATTGATGTTCCCTGCTCACTGACTGCCCCAACCCCTATCCAAACCACCAGCCACCGATAGACCCCTGGGACTTCTACACCCTATCCAACTCCCCGGTTCCCTGTCCCATGACCACCCTCCCAGAACCACCGCCCCATCCAACCACCTCCGTCCCCTGACTACCCCCTGGGACTCCCTGCCCCTTATCTAACCCCCCAGTCCCAGCCCCCTTACCATGCCACTCACAGCAGCAGCCTGCCAGAGCTAAACACGCTCTGTCACAGCAGCTTACAGCCCCACCCCCTTACCATGCCCCTCAGAGTAGCAGGAGCTCAGGACCTGCCGGAGCCAGCCATGCCACTGCAGCACTGCCCAGGAGCGGTGGGCCAGAGTGCTGGTGGTGTAGCTCCAGGGGAGGAGGAAAGGTGGGGAAGGGCCTGGGGCAGCATTCCCGCCGAGAGCTCAGGGGCTGGGCAGGATGGTCCCGTGAGCCGGATGTGGTCTGTGGGTCATAGTTTGCCCACCCCGGCCTAGATTCTATGGTCTGTAGCCAGTTGAGGTTAATACTCATGACTGCCATACAGATTTATCTCATTTACATGCAACCCAACTCCGCCATTGCTTGGTCCCAAGCCCAGGATGTGAAAGGAGGAGGGTTTTGCGTTGGGCTAGCAACCCACCATGTAAAAAACGAACGCTACAGAAACGTCGACCAAATTTTCAGAATGGAGAAGAATGGTTGGTGCCTTATGCTCCACTAGGAGCGAAGAGGAAAGAAGAAGAAGAAGACATGCAACCCATATAGGGTATATCTGCACTGCACAAATCTTATGCCAGGGCATAAAGAACATATACTGCACACCCACCAGCAGTGTAGACAGGGAGGCACTCTTTAGGCAAGTTAAGATGCACTGGAAACTTAGGATATATATCCTACAGGGATCTCTACACATCCAAGCCAGGTCTCCTTCATCTATGCTATTTTTAGCGGCATAGTGTCCCACGTCCTTCCCACTGCTGGTGCCTTTCCCTGCCACAGAAAAGGCTCTGGCAGCAGGGAAGCAGAGGGGAAAGGATCTTGCAGCAGAGAGCCACTGGAGCCTTTCCACGCTGCTTTGCCCCTGCCAGAGCCTTTCACTGACACATCTAGCTATACACTGAAGTGTGGAGGTAGCCTGCCTTTTACTGTGGCATCTAGCTATGCATATCGGGCTTGTACCCTATACGTCACTGCAGGTGTAGACAAGGCTTAAGTGTGATCATTCTCGTATCTCAATGCCTACCAAAAAGGTGGGATCTGAATGATGGTGAACTGCCTGAAGCTCATTCCAGCTAAGATAGTGATAATGTGAATATGTTTCAAGAAGCACCTCTAGTATGGATAGTTGATTACTCCATTATTAAGGATGTCTTACCTCTCGTCCTTCTTTGTCAAAATGGTACACAATTTGGGGAATCTATTTAATGTCTTAGGTAGTACTGGTGGTTAAATATAACTTTTTAATCTGAGTCTGGTTAAAATTTATTGTTTCTTTACGATAAGTACCTTATTGCAATTATACATGTCTTTGTTATCTCCAGATGAGCAAGGCTAACTTGAAGTCACAGGTAGGGCAGAATGACAGCCAATTTATTTGATAGTTTCACCATCATATTCAGATACTCGCTAAACTAATAATAAGTGCTATGCATTATAATGATATTATCTAGCACGTCTTGTCAGTAGATCTTAGAGTGCCTTTCAAATGAGGTCAGCATCATTATGCACATTTTACAGGTGGGAAAATTGTGTTGGTTTCTCAGTACAATTAAAGTTGTTTACATTGTTCTATAATTAAGTTCTATATACAGTAGTTGGATTCTAGCTATGTGAAAGACTACTTCAACAAGCAGAGCAATTCCTATTGCTGAGGTCAGCTGGACGTTGAATGTATGGGATTGTAGTGGCAAAATTTATAATGGCAGGGTGGGGGAGAGGAAGCTTTAACTTTGGAACCTCCTTCCCCACTGGTTGATGGAAGAACAACTATGAACTTCAATTAAAAATGAGCAGCTATTAATGAAAACAATGATTAATTTAGAAATGATATCATCCCATTTATTGCCTTCACCTCTAATGAGTTTTAAGAGGCACACACATTCATATATTCTTACATCCCAGGCTCATGTGTTTTGTTATCTGACGTTCTTTTTTGGGGGCAGGAGGTTATTTAAAAAAATATATTAAAAAAGGGGAAATCCTGATATTAAACACCAGGCTTCAATCGGTGAGATAAAGTTTAGCATAAACTCTGCTAAGGGTTAAGTTAACTGAAATTGACTCCAATGGTATATTGAAATGTTATTGTAATTTAAGGCTTATTAACATTCCTGGAGAGCAAATGGATACCAATTATGGTGAAACACAGATATAGTGGGATATTCTTTGAAATTAAGATTTTTAATGTTCATTAATCTGCCTATATTGAAACATTCTTTAAGTGAATTCAGTGCTCAAAAGAAAAGCTGCAATTGTACACAAATAGACCCTGATTCAACAAAGCACTTAATCATACTCTTAATTTAAGAACTATGCTTAAATCCATCCTATTCATCTTAAATTTAACATACGCTTAAATGCCTAGCTGAATCCAGAGACATTTTCTTTGAGAGGCTTCTTTAAGTAATCAAATTAAAACTCTCCTCCTATTACTGAATTTTATAAGGCTTACAAGATCACGAACATTTGTTCATTTATAAACTGTTTTTAGTTTATCTATAATAGGAAAAACATGATTCACCTACTTTAAATAAACTTCCCTTTACCATTAGTAAGTGTCTGCAGTGGCCATGAAGTTATTCAGCAGGTTCCTACCTCAGATCTAGGCTACACGGTTACCTAAGTGTTATATAAATAATACATAGTGGGCCAAATTCTGTGGTCCTTAACCAAGCAAAGCTCCCATTAAATGGGACTATTGCTCAATTAAGTATTACAACATTTGGCCCAATATTTATTTTCATAGCATTGTTGCTTTCATATCATGTCTACTTTTGCTACATGTTTGAAATAAGGTAATACAAAGAAAGTAAAGCATAAGAAAAGACTAAGATTCTCTAATGTATGTCTCTGTGATTGGATACAAATCTTAATTTTTCATTCAGACTGATATTTTATTTGAACTCTTCACTATCTCTAAATCCATAGTTATCAAACTGCCATTTTACTCTGAGAGTGGATGAGGCAACTATGTTCTTGAGATATTGCTGGAAGATATAGGAATATTAGTACCAACATTCATATGATTTGTAGCTCCTTGCTAGTGTCGAGAGTTCTCTCTTATGAGGTCAATGAATTAATACAGTGATCCATAATTTATTATTCTTTCCTATGCTTCTATTCTACATTTAGGGCATGTCTACACTACTGCACTACATCGGCACAGTTGCACAGATTAAGCTGCACCGCCTTAGTGTGTCTGGTGAAGATGCACTATGCTGACGGGAGAATGTCTCCTGCTGACATAGCATGGTGTGAATAGCACTTTAAGTGGATGGAATTTACGTTGCTTTGGGGTATGTGTGTTTGTTTTTTTCACACTCGTGAGTGAAATAACTGACATCACTTAGGCCAGCGTGGGCAAACCTTTTGGCCCGAGGGCCACATCGGTGTTGCAAAACTGTATGGAGGGCCAGGTAGGCAAAGCTGTGCCTCCCTAAACAGCCTGGTCCCGTTCCCTCCTACTTCGCACCCCCTGACTGCCCCCTTCAGAACTCCCGACCCATCCAATCCCTCCCCTCCTTGTCCCATCACCGCCCCCTCCTGACACTCCCTCTGACCCGAATCACCACCTGCCCCCTGGAACCCTCTGCCTCTTATCTAACCCCCTGTCCCAGCCCCCTTACAATGCCGCTCAGAGCAGCATGTCTGGCAGCTGTGCACCCCAGCCTGGCTGGAGCTAGACACACAGATCAGCAGGAGTGCACAGCCCCGCCCCCCAGAGCACTGCCGGCGCGGCGGCATGGCTCCGGGGGAGGAGGGGAGGCGGGGGAGGGGCTGGGGATAGCGTCCCAGGCCGGGAGCTCAGTGGCTGGATGGTCCCGTGGGCCAGATGTGGCTCTTGGGCCATAGTTTGTCCACCCCTGGCTTAGGCAGCAGTGTAGACGAGCCCTAAGCTGATAAAATGTTGAGTGGTGTAGAGACAAAGAGGAAGATGGAGTAACCATGAAATTATAAGACTTGATTCATATAATTATAACCCACCCTACCTATCTTGCTGTCTTGTTTAAAAACTGACCTCTCCGCTAAAATATAAAAATTCCATTAGCCCAGTCTTACATTTCTCCTACAGTCAAAGTGGGACTCCAGGGGGAGAGAGTTCAAAAGGATGGTATATAGCTATTAGTTTAAGGTGGTTACTTTCCTATCTTTTTTACTATGGGTTTACGTGCATTTTTTAGGAAAAACAATCTTCAGATCCACTGCATTTGCTAGTATTTGGTTCTATATGCATCCATTAACCATTGCCTTAAATACAATATTCACACTTATTTAAAATCTATTAACTATGATCAGCTGTTAAAAATTGAGGCAGACATTATTGGTTTACTAAATATAACTTTTCCAGTAAAGCAGTAGCATATTTGACGTATTAATTTACAATTATTAAAAAGCTGGTGCAGCACTTTGAAGATGTAAATCCACTCACACCCACACACAAGGTATTATTACTGTATTCTAGCTTGCGCCTGAGGAGAATAACCTTAAAAAACCCCTAAACTGAGTTCATGTGAAGTTCTTGAACTTGACTAGCAGATGATTAACTGAAGTTCACCCCACTTGGGGCTTCATCCTGTAGATATTATTCTAGGCACATTCCTATGCAAATACCCCTCTAATTTCCCCAAATTTTGCATCTGAGGAGTGATTTTTCTGACCATGTTTCATTCATGTTCACAAATCAGTTTCTGGGCACCTGTAAATATAACCAAAGGGCTCAATTCTGCAAACACTTATACACATGAGTAATTTCATTCACATGCATATGTGTTTAACAGATCAGGCCTTAATTTTGTTGGTCATCAAGATTTCAATAGATTATGAAGTTTCATTAGTCAGCCTGTTCTAAATGAGCCTTGACATTTTTATAAACATGATATGATATTTTATGAGTGGGACATATTTTGGTTAATGTGTTTCTTATTTATTAAACTAACAACAAGAGGCACCCGTCTGAACAGTCTAGGTGCCTTAGACAAACACTTAAAAATGCAATAAATGTGAGAAAGAAACAGCAGCTCCATAATATATAACACTAAAAACCAGGCAGCCCCCCAAATAAACCAAAATTACCCATTTTTCTTTAAGTATTATTCCCAGCAATGTCTGCTCCAGCAACTCTTCTAACAAGATGTGCTTTGCAGCATGCCTTGAAGAATGGAAAATAAGGGCTGTTTCAAGGATGGAGGTGGTGACCTCTTTTCAAAGCAGAGCCTGCCAACTGCCCACTCTCTTGAATACCAAGGGTTGTCCAGCTATAAATATATTCACCTTGGTAAATCTCAGCTGTTTCACAGTATGCCACAGGAAGAGAGGCGGTCTCTCAGATAGGAATGTCTTACACCATTTAGAACTTTATAAGTCAATGTCAACACTTTAAACTCCATTCCCAAACCCACCTGCAGTTAGGTAGATCACAGCACACTGGCTAGATATACGTACAGTGGAACATTTCATTGACCAAGTTGCCTGCCACATTCTGCTCTAATTTTGGCTTCCAAATAAATTTAAGCTGTAACCCTAATTAGATACAATCAGTGTAATCTCAAGGTGACAAAGGCCTTGATCATAATAGTGATAACCATATAAGGTCCACCTTCCAAGCCAAGTACAAATAATAAAAAGTAGTTCTATTACTGCTGAGACATAATCATCCAGCAACAGCTGGGAATTATATATCATACTAATCATATATCTCCATAAAAGAAGGCCAGGCTGCTCCAGGACATTTTGCGTTGTCTTGGTTGTTGTGTGTGACTGTTTCCAACATGCCAAATCTGACAACTCCCAGGTCTGAAGATATATCTAGTGCAGATGAGGACTTCCAGGGTTGAAGCAATAATCTCTTTGAAAACATCAGTCCCCTTTCAAATGAATGAGTAAAACAAGAGGTTCTACAATAGATTATTATTTTTTAGTCTTTCTGGTTGCAGAGGAAAGCAAGACAGCAGTGCTCTTCACAAACACTAAGAGAAGAAAAACTGGGTTATGAGGGCTTTTATCTAATTAATAAATTTTTAGATTTGGAAGAACATAACAAAATTTGTGGAAAGGCAGGATGTTTCTGTAAGGTAATCTCTTGATATATTATTTGAAAACAAGGCTTCTAATTTATTAGACATTATGTACTGATGTCTTTTTGACCTCTTCAGATATTTATATATATTTAAAAAAAAATTCCTCATGGTGAAGGCCAGATAAATAAATTGTATTAATTAGTACAACGTGATGCATATTATAATACACCTTCACAATAGTCTGCTTCCTCTCTTCAACCCCAAAAAATGAACCCAAACCCACAAACCTACATGTTTTTCATCAAAATTTAAAAATTAGACTACATACATAGTTTTTGAATTTGAAGAGAAGCTGATTCTACAGCTGTAGAGAATAATTTTTTTAAAAACTCTAGCCCCAATTGTTTTTGGTTGATATTGAAACCATACTGGAGCAGATATTCAACAGATGCAGTCCTAAGTGAGTGACTAGGAACATATGGTGAGACAGAATCTGAATGCTATGCTAGATAGCTATCATTAAAGCATTTGTAAGTGAGGGGAAAAAACCTTTAAATCAGCATGGGTTTTTAAAGGAAGACAGCAAAAAGATTATAGAATAGAGAAGATAGAGTGATATTATTTGGAATGACTGAAAATATGAGTTGCTGCCTTAAGACCTAACTGAAGGATGTTGCTGGTGAACTTTGCTAGACCTTCAAATAAGACTATACAATAGTGGAGCCTTAAGATTGTTATGCTCTGACTAAAGATTACATGTCTTTCTCACGATAGCAATATTTCCAAGAAGGCAGAATGAAGCTTCAAATGGTGCAACTCCAAAAAAGGTATATTATTAACCCAACATGCCATGACACAGTTTCTGCCTTTTGAAAACTAATTAACTGCATTCCATTTCAGGAATGCAAATTATTCTTTGGAGGAAATAACTCACCCTTTGCCGCCTTGTCTGATGAGAATTGTCAATATCTCATTTCTAGGAATATATTATTGAAATATAATCCTCCATCTATTTTATTGTACATATCACAGTACAAATAGTTGCAAAGACTATCATATGGATCTTCGAAATGCTGTAAGGAATTATGCTTTTAAAAATAAAATTATAAACCAGCTTCTATATGCATCATGCCTTTAAATTGATAACATTTTTATATGACTGAAACAAGTGTTTAGATCTCCAACAATAAGATACATCACAATCAAAGACATTTCACATTGAAAAAATAATTCGGTGTCAGATGGGGAACTATTAGATATTAGGGATGACAACAATAGCTCTATCTACCTTCTATCTGAGCAGAAGAAAAGAACAGAACACAGTAGAGAATGCTTATATGGAATGCCAGAGATGATTACCACATTCTGTGAATGTATGTAATTGAAATGAAAGGCACATCACACCTGCCATTCAGTTGAGGGATATGCCACCAATAGCAGTGACATGGCAGAGCTTGATGGCACACCACAGCTGAAAAGCAGTCATGTGACATTCTTTTACTTCAGAATGTGGCAGTCCCTACTGCTCTCTCTGTAACCTCTTGGTGACAGAAAACACAAGCTGATACAGGAATTACATAACCTTTAACATGCTTGAGATATGTGACATTTTTCTGGAGCATCTTGGAGGAATCACTCAGATATCCTGTTAAGATCCTGTGTTTTTCAGCAGAAATACAAAAATGTACTTCAGCAAATTCTGTCTCTTCCTTCAAGTTAGGAAGAGATGATCACAATTTTAGGTAATAAAACAATTAAGGACCTGTTCTGTGTTTGATGGAATCAAGACAAGACAGTTTGAGCTAAGTAAACATGCTTAAATACTTATAATCCATTTATTTAAAGCCCCCTTAATGTGTAGCTGGATACTGTACCATCTCAATTTCAAAGTGAAGCATGCAGTATGGAATGAAAGGCAGCTGAAGAAAAGAAACAAGTTTCCCCTAGTTTGAGACAGGTAAGAGGAAATCCTGGACATGGAAGTTCCACTGTATACAGATGCTATGTTCAAAGAAGAGTCAAGTACAGTGCACAAACTTACACATGAAATTGGATCAAGTCAGACTGGAAATTGTTGCCCTAGATATTGCACTTGCTGTGATTAAAAACTGACTAGATATGGGCTAATGGCAAAAACCTGAATTGAAGCATTTCCCACCATTTGGGCCTTTGAAATCTGGAGCTGAATTGTGCTATGAGCATACCTCCAGCCTTGGTGGTGTGTTTCTGAAGTGCTGATTTGTATCTTTCTTCTGCATTCCACTTATAGATACATCATCGGCAATGTTCCCTCTAATTTTTGACAGGCCATGGTGCAAATTTTTGTGCTTCTGTGCAAATTTTTGTGCATGTGGTGTTTCGCTGTGTGCATGGGGTTTAAGATCTGTGTGCACGTGCACATCTGCACAGCTTAGAGGGAACAGTGATCATCAGTAGTAAGAAGGTGCTTTCCGATAGGCCCAAAGCCCCAATCCTGCAAATGCTCATTATCTTTATGTATATCTGATCCATGGACCATTTAAGTAAATGGAAAGATTCCCATAGACTTCAGTGGGGGTTTGGGTCATGCCCAGGAGTAGTCCTACTGAAGTAATATTAAACACTTATATACATGTTTGAAGGATTAGGGCGGAAAGCTGTTAGATGCTGTGCTCATGTAGACATATATGAAAATTTAGAGTTAAGAGTGGAGTCAACTTTTCTTTGAAAACTCTGCATTCAGACTGGCTTAGAGAACAACCTGCTTCTGGATGTCAGCCAATCATAAATGAAGTTAGTATTTTATATTGAATTAAAGGTAAACTGAGATATATTATAAATAAACAGAACAATACATTTCAGCCAATCTGCTTTCAAGTGAACAGGACCTTTTTCATTTACATGCAAGTTATTTATTTGTTAATTGGGCTTTTGACCTCATTCATATCAAGAAGATATAGACTGATAGCCTAGGCCTCTTCACACTGGAAAAGTTCTAACATTCTTTGTAACATTATGCTTCAAGTAAACAACATACCTTGCAATATTACTAGTTCAGGGATTGTGAAGTTCATAAATCATCCAAAGATGGTGGCAAAAAGTGTTGAATTTTCTAAAGGGAAACATTGTTTAGAAGAATAATGATTAAGTGAGATGAAAATGTTATTCTTAACAAAACAATTTACTGAACCACTTGGTAAATGGAAATGCCAGCAGGCAATTTGTTTTGTTTTGAAGAGTTTCAATTGCTTTCTACCAGCTTGATGGGGCTATATATATATATATATATATATATATATATGAGAGAGAGAATAATGTTTTAGATTGTAGTATGGAATAATTGCTTTATCTTTATACATTTCACACTCCTATTAACATTTCTGTATTAATGTTTTTTGCTAATTGATTAATGGAAGTAAATAAGGTACCTGTTAGAAAAATCGTAAAAAGTAAAAGTAAATATTAAGGGTCTTCATATTAATGGGAGAAGAAGGTCATTGGCTCCTTGCAAAAAAAAAAAAAAGTAAAAAAAGTAACATTTTTACTACTGTGATAGAGGAAGGTCAGGGAGCTGTGGCAGAGTGTTTGAGGGGAGATATATCAGCTCCAGGTTCATTAGGGCGTGGCTCCCTGTAGACTAGGGAAGCAGGCAGCAGGTTAATTAGGAGCACCTGCTGTCAATTAAGGCCTTAATAAAAACTCCTGCCTCAGGCAGACAGGTGTGGGTGTTTGGAAGGAGTTTGGAGGCGTTGGAGCAAAGAGCAGTTTGGAGGCATTGGAGCAGAGAGCAGTTTGGAGGCATTGGAGCAGAGAGCAGTTTGGAGGCGTTGGAGTAGAGAACAGTTTGGAGAACTGCTGCGGTAAGCTAAGAAAGACCCAGACCCTAAGTAAAGGAACACCTGGCTTGTGTAGAGGGAGGGCAGGAAGCCCCCCCCCCCACAAGCTGAAGAGTAGGAGAGGGAAGTAGTCCAGGGGAAGGAGTAGCTAATCCCAGTGGTTTACCACTATCCTCAGGGCCCCTGGGCTGGGACCTGGAGTAGAGGGCAGGCCCGGGTCCCTCCCTCTCCCCTTCTCCCCTCTAGGATACTAGTGGGACAATTAATACCCTGTTCAGAGGCAAGAAAAAGACTCCCTGAATTCCCCCACAAGAAGAGAAAGCGCAGGACCCATCAATATCGTGGGAGTAATTTGCCACACTACATACAGTGAAGATCAAGCAAATAGCAACAAGAAACAGAAAACTTTTTAGCACAGATTGCATTGTATGGACTATTCTGCATTTGAGTAAAAACATCTAATTAATTCATTAATGATCGGGGATTAAGTGGGGACAGGACAGGGAGAGGGAATGAAGACCATACTGCATTTTCATGGAATAATTTTCAGATGGAAAATACCAGTGATGTAGTCTGTATCACCATTAGGGTAGGATTATTCTCTACAGTTTTTTGATTCAGTTAATTTATTATAGAGAACTAATAGTTACTCTCATGCTTTTAATGTCTTCCTAGCCTGACAGATTATATAAAACTAGTCTAAAAGCCCGTGTACACGGGCCAACGGTAACGTCTCGTGCCCCCCCACTCGCTCAGCTCTCTCCCCCCTCCCCACTCCAAGGCCCCCCCCTCCATTCACTCAGCCCCCGCTCCCCCCTACTCCAAGGGCCCCCCTCCACTCGCTCAGCCCTCCTCCCCCCACTCTAAGGGCCCCCCCGCTCACTCAAATCCCCCTCCCCCTCACTCCAAGGCCCCCCCGCTCGCTCAGCCCCCTCTTCCCCCCACTCCAAGGCCCCCCTGCCTGCGCCTCCTGCGCCCAGACACCCTCCTGCCCACACTCCCAAGCCTCTGATCCAGACCCTGCTTCCCTCTTGGCGGCACACGCATGGTGGCCATGTTGTGCTGCTGAACTACACCTCCCAGCATGCCGTTCGTCTGGGCCATCTCTACTGCGCATGACGGCTTCACACACACTTCTCTAGCTGATTATTATATAGGATATGGCAGTTGGGCTCTTGAGAAACACATCATGAATAATTTACACCCCACACTTTCTAAATTCTAAAGGGTTCTCCATGGGACCAAGTCTTCTATCCTCTTCCAGAAAAGTTGGTAAAAATATGTTCACTGATAAGTCTAACTATCATCTAGATCAGTGGTTCTCAAAGTGGGGGTCGCGGGCCACTTTTGTGGGGGTCGCCAGCCCCTACCCCAGTAACTCCCTGCTGCGGCGGCCGGCGGACATGGAGGGATCGCGCCGAGCCGCCAGAGCCGAAAAAGGGGTCGCGGTCTCAATAAGTTTGAGAACCGCTGATCTAGATAAAGTACTTACATGGTTTCTATTACCATAGCATCTGAATACTTTTGTTCCTTCATAGGGATGATATGAAGTGTTTTCATTCCACTGAGTCACAGATAGGAAGTCATTTGAGCAAGGTTGCAGAGGAAGACTGGGGTAGAGCAAGGACTTGTACCCACATCTCCTCAGTCCTTGGCTGCTGGCTTAACTCCTGAATTTATTCTCTTTAACCAAGAATTATGATAAAGTCACTTTTTCAGTAGGGGGAATTGTTACCATTCAGGAAGTTTACCTGAAAGGACATGAGAAAGATGGCAGAGAAAAATATATACTCTGGGCTAGAGAGAAAGCAAAATTGTGTGCACAAAGCCTTCAGTACATCTGAAGAAGTGGATTTTTTACCCATGAAAACTTATGCCCAAATAAATCTGCTAGTCTTATGGTGCCACCAGAGTCCTCGTTTTTGTGGATACAGAGTAACAAAGCTACCCCTTCTGTTACTTGACTACTAATAACATTTCCAGGGCTGGCCTTGCCCTGAGGCAAACTAAGGTGGCCACCTCAGGTGCCAGACTATGTGTGTGTGTGTGTGTGGGGGGGGGGCACTAGAATCCAGAGTGTAGAAAATTGTGTCTACTGCTCGCATATATGTATTCTCTCTAATCTAGATGCACAGAGATGGTGGAGTGCTGTGCTGGAGGAAGGAGGGCACAAGAGACATAACACACAGGCAGGAGAAAAGGTGAGAGGGAATAACAGAAAGCAGCAGGTAGAGAGAGGAGGAGGAGCCTTTTATGTACCTCTCTAGCACCCGCAGGAGCCTGGATTAACACCAGCTTCTCAGGGAGCTTCCTGTTTCCTGCTGCTTCCCTGAACCCACTTGAGGAGAACAGGCAGGCAACTGAAGTAGTAGGAGCCAGTTAGGCCCTTAAGACACTGGTATCTTCCCTCATTCAGGCCCTGCTACCAGCCTGCTTATTTGTCCCTGTAACGGGGTCGGTCACTCACCCGGCGGCGCCCCCGTCTGGTCGTCAGGGAATTAGCTCTTTTTGACCCGGGAGCGCCCTCTGCCGGCCGACGTCCGCTTCTCCACACTGGCCCCGTGTCCCTCCCGGACCCCGGAGCCCCTTGCTGGGGGTGCTGCACCCCTGCAGTACCCACCTGGTCTTAGGGTCTCCCCCTCCCTGGGGAACCCACCACCCCCTATCCCCAACTTGCCTCAGATACAGCCACTGCCAGTCACCACTGCCTCAGTCTCTCTGAGGCTGACTGCAGTCTCATGGCTACTCATCACCGGCAAGAAGGGGTTGGCCTGCTGCTCTTATCAGCCCAGGGGCCACCCCCTGGCAACCCCCAGTACCCCGTGGGTCGGGCCTTCCCTAGGCTCAGCAAGCTGGGGCCCTCCAGCTAGAGCTAGTCGCTCCCTGGCTCCCAGCTGCCTTGCCCTCGCCCTGTCCCAGTCCAGGTACTTTGATAGAGGCTCCCTGCAGCCAGGCCTTGTCTCCCTCTGCTTGCAGAGGAGACTGCCCCCTTGCAATCCCCAGTACCCCGTGGGTCGGGCCTTCCCTAGGCTCAGCAAGCTGGGGCCCTGTCCCTAGAGCTCAGGCTCCCAGCTGCCTCACCCACGCCCTGTCCCAGTCCGGGTACTTTGCAGCCAGGCCCTGTCTCCTGCTGCCTACAGAGTAGACTGACTTCAGAGTCAACTCACTCTCCCTTTCTCTCTCTCCCTAACTCCTGCCTCCCAGGCTTTTATACAGCCTGGAATGTTTGGGGCGTGGCCACACAGCTGAGCCTGCTTTCCACTTAAGCCTGCTAGCAGGTTCAGCCAGCTACAAACCCTCTTTCCAGGGCTATTCCAGCCCTGGCCGGCAGGGAGCGGGTATCACCCCACTACAGTCCCCTTCAAGTGAGTGTTGAGAGCCACTATAGCTGGCACAGAACAGCAGTCATGAGTGAAAGAAGAAAATACCCCTCTGGGGCAGCATTTGGAAAAAAAAAAGAAAACAAAGGAAGCTTTTCTATCCAAGCAGGAAGGAACTCTCCTGAGATACATAGACCCAAATGTTCACGGTGAGCCTTCCAGCCCAAGTGAGGATGTGAGTAGTGAGGAAATGCCCGATCTTCCAGTGCGGGTGACCTGGCAGCTACTGCAGCATCCATGTCTCCATCTCAAATGGATGTAACCATGCACATTCCTGAAGAAAAGTGTAGATCAGAGAAGAGTGCGGTAGAGGTGTGCAAGAAACAGCTGCTGCTGAGTTTAGTTCCTTAAGTCTAGATGATTCAGGACTGTGGTCCGACTTGAGCAGTAGCCTGAAGGACTTCTTATACTGCATGGGCCACAGCAAGTGAAAAACTTCACGTTCCCCAAGACAATGAAAATAGAAGTTTCCATCCAATACATTACTGGTGTGAAATCCCCAACGGTGACAAAGTGGAGAGGCCATGGATTATGTACTCAAAACCCCAGAATGCTGCATACTGTTTTTGTTGCAAACTCTTCCAGTCTACTGTTCCAGCCACATTGGGTTCTACAGGAACAAAGGACTGGAAAAATCTGGCTAGAAATCTGGCATGCCATGAGAAGGCAGCAAATCACCAGAGAGCATTTAATAGGTGGAAAGAACTTGAGATGAGACTAAGGTTAAAGGTCACCATAGATGATCAGCAGAAGTGATCCAGACTAACACGGCTACCTCTCTGATTCTTGACACAGATGATCAGCATCATGAGAAGATTGCATCAAAGTCTCTTTACTGGCAAAATGTTCCACTTCAGATCAGCTGGATGTGCCAAACCACAGAAACTTTCTTAAAATTGTTGAGTTGATGCTGAGTTTGATGCTGTTCTCCAAGAGCATCTAAGAAGAGTCACCACCCAAGAAATGTACACACACCACTACCTTGGAAAAACAATTCAAAATGAGATCATACAGTTATTAGCAACAAAAATCAAACAAAAGATTGTGGCAGATCTGAAGTCAGCAAATTATTACTCATTATTCTGAACTGCACACCTGACATCAGCCATACAGAACAAATTAATGGTGCATTCTGTAATGACACAGAACCTAGTGAAAATGTCCCTGCAATGGTGACGGTCAGAGAACATTTTCTAGAATGTATTGACATTGATAGTACTACAGGAGCTGGCAGGGCTGGCGACAGCGGGGTACTACGGGTAGAGCTGTACTGGGCCCCGGACTTTAGGGGGGCCCCGGTACACAGCAGTACCCGTAGTCATCCCCCCTTGTCGCCGGGCCTGGAGAGCTGGGAAGGGGCGGGGAGGCGGCATGGCTCTCCTCCAGAGCGGACGAGTGCGCGTGTCCCCGGCAGGAGCAATGAGCCCGGCCGGCGGCAGCGGCGCAGTCCGGGGGAGAAAGTGCGGGGGGTGGGGGTGGGGGCAGCAAGGGCAGCTCGCGCCGCAGGACCCCGCACTGCCGCCAGACGCTGTCAGCTGGGGGGGGGGAGCGCCGGCTGGGCTGGGGGGGGGCCCGGCTGGGCTGCGGGGTCCCCCAGCCGCTGTCAGCTGGGGGGGGGAAGTGCCAGCTGGGCTGGAGGGGGCCCCCAAACGATCAGAGTAGGGGCCCCCCAAATTTCTGTCGCCGGCCCTGGGAGCTGGTATGATAAATGTGCTTCTTAAAAAGCTGGAAGATACGGGAATTGTGATAGCTAACATGAGAGGTCAGGGCTACGATAATGGTGCCAACATGAGAGGAAAAAACAGAGGAGTGCAGACATGGAGCGGAGCGTTAAACCCTCGACTCTTTTTGTCCCATGCCGTTCTCATTCATTGAACTTGGTGGTCAGTGATGCAACATCATCTTCTAGTGAGTCTGCTGAATTTTTTAATGTAATTCAAAGCATCTATGTATTTTTCTCTGCATCAACTCATTGATGGTAAATTTTGAAGCAACATCTGGGAACATCCTCTCTGACACTGAAACCACTGAGTGCCACATGATGGGAAAGTCAATTAAAGGCAATAAAGCCTATAAAACACCAAATTGAGAAGATAGATTATGGAGATAATGCTTTGACAGGAACCGTTAGTGGGAGAACAGTGGCAGTGGGAAATAGAATCACCAGAAACATACATAACTTCAAATTTCTGTGTGGCTTAGTGTTGTGGCATGCCATACTGTTTGAAAGGTGTTGACGTTTATATATCTGGAGCTGGAGAAAGCAAAGTCCTACCTACAGTCTTACCAGTCAGATTAGGGATTTCAAAACATCCTGAAGAGTGCACAGAAGTTGGCAGAGGAACTTCACACTGAAGTTATTTTCTCACCCATTCAAGAATACAAGTGTTACCAAGGAAGAAGACATTTTGATTACGAGGCATGGGATAATCCCATTAGAGACCCCAATGACAATTCAAAGTTGAATTCTTTAACCAGGTGCTAGATTGCACAATACAATCATCCAAAGAACGTTTCATGCAGCTCAAGGAACACAGCAGTATATTTGGGATGTTGTATGATATTCCAAGACTCCTTACTATACCTGAAGACCTACACCAGCAATGCAGGGCACTAGAGACAGTGTTGACACATGATGACATGCGCGATATTGATGCAAATGATTTAGGTGATGAAGTGAAAGCCCTTTCAAGATACATTTCAGCAGGATCAACTTCAAAGGCTGTTCCAGAATATATGTGTACAAATAAGATGACAATCTTCTTTCCAAATGCTTTTGTTGCTCTGCGCATACTTCTAACACTTCCTGTAACCGTTGCCAGTGGTGAATGTAGCTTCTCCAAGATGAAGTAAATAAAAAACACATCTATGCTCCACAATGACGCAGGAGAGGCTGGTTGGCCTGGCAACCATCTCAATAGAGCATGAGCTGGTCCAGACTGTGGACCTTCAGGAAGCAGAAGCAGTTCAAATCTTTGCAATTAAGAAGGCGTGGAAAGCACCACTTTGATTATTCAAACAGATAAAAATGCCAGTGTTTACTATGCAGATAAGAAAAGTTACATTTGTTGTTTAGGCATCTAAGTTAAGTGTTACTTAAAATTTTTGAACAAGGCATTTTAAGTTGTTTTCTCCTTTATTGGGGTAGGTAGCAGAACGGTACCATGAGAGGATTAGAACAGGAAGAAGGCAGAATTGAGATCTTTCAAAGTTTTGGCCCAAGTCATGGGCCATTGGGGCATCATTTGAGCTCACTGCCTCAGGTGCCAAAATGTTGTGGGCCGGTTCTGAACATTTCAAAAACCATTTCTATGAACTAAATAATGCTCAGATACTTATATTACCACAAAATCAATAATGTATATTTGTCTATTATTTGCAAATAAATGCAGAATGCTTGGTGACTAGTAATTTAAGATTTGATTCTCATTTGCACTATGGCTCCTTTACGCTGGTCCTGCAGTGTAAAAGGGCCTTAAAAAGGATGTACATTATGTTTACTCCCAGTTTAAGATTCTCTGTTATCCTGATCAAAGAGGGAAACAGGGAAAACCCCAATTTCCTCTCCCCACCATGGTAGCTCCCATTACCTCTTCCTTTCCTCCCAATGTTCAATCATTTCTCTCCCCCAGGTGTGACCTAGTCTCTTCCTTCCTCTTCCAGTTTTTCCCCTGTTTTCTGGTGATTGTAAAATACATGCTGAGACAGAGGCTTTGTTTGGGGTTTTTTATGCCTCCATCCACATTTTCAAGGCTTTTGGACACCCCTATCCCTGCGTCTCAGAATGCATTATTTACCCCATCCTAATATGTCATGATTTCCCCCCCACCTGCACTCCGGAGACTTTTGTGGATGTCACCTCCCCATGCACATGGTTCACAATTTTGGGATCTTTGTGTGCATTTTTGCCATGTACATTGCCATGTACATTGTGATATATAGTATTATATGGTATATAATATTATTTACCCACTTGCTCAGTTGGTATGAGTCCTTCCATAGTATAGTTACGCCAGACCATACTTTTAAGATCTTTGTGTGTATTTCTTTCTCACCCGGGTGGACTGATGTAGTACTGCTTATGCTGGTCCATAACTTCCAGATCCGTTTCACTTAACTATGAATTTCCCAAATGAATTGTGTCCTACCCAAATTTACTTAACATAGATCGTCGGTGGAATCAACTGTTGTCATTGGCTAATGGTCATCTGTTGCTAGGTGAATGTCAAAGCCAAGACTGGTTGGGGGATAAAAAATAAAGAATAAACCCAGATAGTTATAGAAGTGGAAGACATTTATCTTGTGAAGACATTCAGTTCTAGTGACTTTTTTTTTTCCCCATTACACTGATGATGAGGCATTGGTTTAATAAAGTGATGAATATTCTCTCTCTGCAGTGTTACTGGAAAAACTATATTATCATTGGCTTAGTAATGACCAAACATCCTGTTAAGAAAGCAAGGAATACTTGTAGCACCTTAGAGACTAACTAGTTTATTTCAGCATAAGCTTTCGTGGGCTATAGCTCACTTCATCGGATGCATAGAATGGAACAGAAGTAAAATGCATTTCTTGGGTTAATTTCCCTGACACAGAAATCCATTTCAAAAGAGATTTTTTTCTCCTACTGATAATGATCCATCTACATCTAACAGCCCTCTTAGAATTGATATGCTAATGTACAATTTTTTTTTCATTTTTTTTTCTTTTCTTTCTTTCTGTGTGTATAAATGTATCTTACTTCTTCTGTTCCAATCTATTCATTCGACGAAGCGAGCTATGGCCCACGAAAGCTTATGCTGAAATAAACTAGTTAGTCTCTAAGGTGCTACAAGTTTTCCTCGCTTTCTTTATGGATACAGACTAGCACGGCTGCTATTCTTGAAACATCCTGTTGTGTGCTCCGGCTAATCAGAATCTGGCCTATTCGGAAAAGTGCGGTTTAATATAAACATATAAACTAGTTTCTGATTAGCTGAAATAGTTAGTCCTGAAACCTAATAGGTAAAATGTCAACTTTCTCCTGGTTTGACTTAATTGTCTTTGGCAGAAAGCCAAAAGAATCCCTTTGGCACACATCAAATTCTTGCAACATTTTTTCATAGCATATCTGATCAGTTGCAAACTTTGTTTTAAAGCAGTTCTCACCAGTGGCTGCATTTTAAAGTTCTTAATAACAGAGTAATTTTACCACAGGTTAGGATTATTTCTTTTAATTAAGTTACTTTCTGGAATTGTGACTGTTGACTTTCAGATATCTTTGCTTCCACAGTATAAAAACTGGACTGTAACAGGATTAATAGGTTGGGGGGGGGAGGGGAAGTATAAGGGTTAAGTTTAAGAAAATTGGGGGAGATAAAAGAACTACTTGTTGGCCTGTGAATGATTGATTCTTGTAACACCAGTGTTGACCAGATTAGCAGTGAACATCTTTGTGTAATATCTAGCCATGTTCATTTTCTATGTGGAAAAATTGAGCAGTTAATTGAGGCACAATGAACTGGGATACAATTTGCTTTATTATTATTGCAGTGTGTAAACACTGAATGGAGTTTTTGTATTAATGTATTTTGATACATTTGAGTTTTTTAAAATGGTGCGGGAGCCCCAATAAATTTTAATCCATCTCTGCCAGGTGGCACAAGTCACTGGTATTGGTTGATTTACCAAATGGCACAGAAGGAGTCAGAGTCAGGACTGGAATTCAGACATTTCTGTTTCCTGTTGAGGTATTAATCCTTGAGATTTGAAGCAAGATGGATCAGTAACTTCCTGATCTAAATCCACCTATCTTGGAAGAGAGTTGAAGGGAACAGACCTGAGAAAATAGATCTTTTCTTCCTGTCAAAAATGTCACAGGGATATTCAACTGCACTCTATGTTCTATATTTCCAGACGCATTAGCATGAATTTATTTCATTATTTTCAGCTTGCCTTTCTGAATATTTTACATAAGCTCAATAGAGTGAGGATGTAATATCTATGGGCCCCATCCTACAAACACTCACTACTGGACATAATGCTTATCTCTGTGGGTGGTCCCACTTACCTCCTCTAAAGTTTTGTTCTCTCAGATTCAGACAAAGTCTACAGAATGTGCAGTTCATGCCAGCACTTACCAAGAATTCACTTTGTTTCTCTGACATGCAGTGTCACATTTCACCCTTCATTAGCAATAACTTGGAGATGCAATTCTCTCTAATTATGGCAGTTAGTGGCCAGCAAAAATAAGAATATCTGATATATAATCATGACACTAGGAAAGGTTTCTTTTATGCCAAAGTCTCTGATTTTTCTTAGATACGGTCTCTATGCACACTGCCTGTTTGGACTCACCCCCAAATTCAGCAAATTAAGCAAACTCCTAAATTAAAGCAATTTCCAGGTTCAGATTTGGGGAGGGGAAGGACTTCTTATGGCATAGTGCCCCTCAAATTTGAAGACTGGTTTCTTGGGAACCCAGGGTTTCTCACTGACAATGCTGTAAGTGCTTTGAGAATTCTACCCACCACGTCTTAATAACAGGAAAAAATGTACCTCACCAAAACATGACTATTGGGACCACAAGGATCCGTCCAAATTTCACATCTGCAGCTGCTTCTGATTGAGATGATATATTCTGCTTCAGAAAGTGATGTTCTTGTCAGTACACAGACAACTTGTTCCAGCTTTTTGAACTTATGGAAAATTCAGAACTCCTACAAAGAAGTGAGCAGTACTGATGCTCCACTCAAGGCAATAATTGGGCTCTGCAGCTGCGTGTTCATTATATGATATTGAAACAATGAAACATGCTATGTGAGAGACTTAAAAGCTATTTCTGGATTTTTTCCTACCACTTTGTCAACACCTTGACATGAGTTTTGTTGAAGTGTGGGGTGGATTATCATCTTCCTCTTCTTTCCAAAGAGTCATTGTCGTTTCCCAGTTAGATTTGGAAGTTCTGCACGTCATGAGCACAAGACGAACACACAGTATGTGAGAGTCTTTTGGCAGTTCCATCACCAGCAACATTGAGAGTAGAACAGACATCAAAAAGAAGGTGAAGAATATCTGTGTGAACCGAAAAAATGATATCTCTTCCATATAACACATTATAACATGCTTTCACATCACAGTGAAGGTTTAGACTGCATGTAGACTGCTTTGTCATTAAGTTACAAGATGCTTGTATGAACATCACTGTAACACTTAGCTATATTGCTTGTACTCATCTTTCCCCTCTGATATCTCAAAGGGTAGTATCTAATTCTTCCAAAATAACAAGACCGTGTGACTGAGAGACTAATGTGAGCATACAGATACCAGACTGGCTCCATTAAGTCAATGAGAGTTCTGCCATGGATTTCAACTGGATCACAATTTCATCCCATGTGCTTCGGTAGAGCTCTAAAGGATAATCTCCCATCCAGAAGTCCCTCATTTTATTAAGTCCCTCCTACAACTTATCCTGGCCCATTGTGGTATCTCGAGGATCAAGAACTCTATAAGCTTTTCCCATGCAAACTGACATCAGGTATCAAATTGTTGACAACTCTCATGATTTTATTGGTTTTTTTCCCTGCTGTTTAATGTTTTACTTGAAGCTCCAGTGGTTAAGTGAGAATTTCAGCTTTTGTTTAAATAAAAAAATCTAGCTCTGGTAGTTGTGGAAAAAAGCTTCAAAAATAACCCCAATGCACCAATATTTATTATTTTGTTTAAATATCAAGGTTTGGTTTAAATATCAAGAATTTTTGGTGACTCGCATATTTAAACACTTGGAGTTAGTAATACAGAGTAACATTAGGAGAGACGGCGGCAGGGTGTAGTAGTCTGAGCACAGAGCTGCGAAGCAGAAATTTAGAGTCTTAATTCAGTATTATACTTCTCCAATTTTTAGTGTTTGGGAAGTTTTCATCTCTTTCTCTGGTTTCCCAATCTGTAGAAAAGGGATAACATCACTTGCCTGCCTTAGGGCAGATCTTGTGGGAAATAATTTATTTAAATGTGTAAACTGCTTTTTGAGGGTTGAAAGTACTTTACAAAGTTGTTAATATTAACCTCTCTCTACCCACCATTCGTGGTTATTCAAGAGCAACTGCCTCCCACCCACAAATGCCCTAAGAAACACGAAAGTACTTTACACAACCATCATAAGCAGCTACAACTTTTAAGGGATAAGGTAGTTTTTGTTCATTTGTAAATGAAATACCATTTGCTGGTTTACCCTGAAACTGCCTCGTTTGCCTCAGAGATCATTTGATTAGATAAAAGAGATATGGCTAGATTGTACCTGGACTCCACATGGCTGCTCCTTACCACTCAGTTTAAGGAGCCGGCACAGTTGTGGTCCTTATACTCCACTGAATGCAGGGACTACCCAAGTTCAGTGTTGATATTTATGCAGGGCAGTCCCACAACATTTTGGCACCTGAGACGGGGAGCTCAAATGATGCCCCCAGGCTCCCCTCACTTGGGCCAAAATTTTGAAAGGTCTCTTGTGCCCTCCTTCCTTCAGTGCAGCACTCCACCATCTCTGTGCATCTAGAGCAGAGACAATACATATGCATCAGCAGCAGACACAATTTTCTACACTCTAGGTCCTAGTGGTGTCCCTCGCACAGTCTGGCACTTGAGGCAGCCATCCAGGGGTGAAAGAAAAATTTCCCTTTTACTGGTACGGGCAGGGGGAGATCCCCCCCCCCCCCCAGGAAGGGGCAGGGCCTCGGGCAGAGGAAGCAGAGCTGGGGGAGTTTAGTGTCCCTCTGCTCAAGCTCGGAGGTAGCTTCTCCTTTTGCCCTCCTCCCCCCGCCAGCACCTGGGGGGGGAAAGGGGCATGGATGTTAAAACACTACCAGTAGGGACCCGGCAGGGCCACCAATGAGGTGGGGGGAAAAAGAGCAGCACTTTAAAATAAGGTGGTAGGGGCCAGTTACAGGCCGCCATTTTTTACTGGCACTCCGTACCAGCCCGTACCACCTTACTTTCACCCTGCGGCCGCCTCATTTTGCCTCACGGTAAGGCCAGCCCTGTTTTACGCTAGACTTTCCAAGGGTGTCCGGAGGGGGTGAGTCATTGCCTTGCTCCCTTACATTGGCCATCAGAGCAGGGGTGTACATTGCTATTTTTAATGGTGGTGCAACAGCTGTGCTTCCCTATGGTTCCTAGGGGCACTGTGTCTGTCTAAAGGCCTCCATTCACACGCCACTATTCAATTAGCAATTCCTCTTAGTAGTTCTGATTCACTGTGCTTTAGCTGGGGTTGTTACTACTTATTCATGTGGCTGCACTTCATACTCATACATCTCTGACTTCTAACTCACACTATCACAGGAAGAATATATTTCTGTGCCTTGTTCATCTTCCACAATGTCCAGATGTAGTGCATGGGATTAGTACCATCTTTTCTGTCACCTCAAGCAGCCTTGGTTGTGTGCTTTTAAAATTTTTATTTTCTGTTTTTCTCTTTCCTCTGCTTCAAAGCTCCACAGTTCTACTTTGTTGGGCAATTCATATTCTATGAAAAGTTAATGAAAGATACAAGCTATTAAAAAAAGGTGTATCTTCTATACAAAGCCCTCTGACTATTGTATCTTGATAGCACATTGCTTTGGCTCTCTGAAAACTTTCTGGGTAGGTCAAGCTGGTCAACAATTTTCTAATGGAACATTTTCCAATCAGAAAATAATTATTTGAATAAATTGAAATGTTTTGTGGGGATCTATCAACTTCATCAAAAATATGGACAAAAATGTTGAAAAATATAATTTTGATAAGGTTGAAGAGCTTTGTTTTGACTATATCTTTTTGAGATTTTTATTATTTTATACGATATGAAGTTGAAAACGTTAAAGTCAAAATGACCGCCCAGGGCCCTGTCCCCACTCCACCCCTTTCCCCAAGAACCCATCTCCGCTCTGCCTGTTCCCACCCTGTTCCGACCTGTCCCCCAGGTGCGCCCCTCCCCGCCCTACCAGCCAGGGACTGCGGTTGAGCAAAATGAAAATGTGCTTGTGGGGGGGGAAGGGGCTCTTGCTCACTTGTCCCAGGTCCCTGGCACCCGTGCAGGGAACATAAGTCACCTCCTCCCCAGCCAGTGTCTCTCAGGCAGCCGCCAGCTGGCAATGCTGCAGAGCAGCATCCCAGTGGCTGGAAGGGAGGGTCCCAAGTGGATTCCACCTCTTTCACCCCTAGCCCTGGCCCTTCTTCTCCCCTCCGGTGGGTACTGAGCACCCACTATTTTTTTTACGGGTGCTCCTGCCCTGGAGCACTCACAGTCAGCACCTATGATTCTGACCTGATCAAAACAAAATGTTTCAGGAAAGTCACTTTGATATTCTCTCAATAATTTTTAAAATTTCCTTTTGTTGGAATAAAGTTTGACCTTGTTGAGAGACAAAAGGAAATTTTGAAAAGTCAGAATTTCCCACATTTTGAGTAGCTAGATTTAAAGTGTCCAACTTTTGCGAGTCATAATTTTAGTCATATATTGCTAAGGGGATGTTCTAGATTGCAATGTTACATGACTTGAAAAGTTCATGAAATTTCAGACCTATTTTCCCATTAAATGATGGTTTATATACAACTTCAGATACTACAGAAAATGCTAGAAAAGACTATGGTATAATATTTAATATAAACACTTTACACATTGTTTAATAATATACTATCTTGGGGAAAATAGATGACCTAATACATCTTGGCCAACATTAGTCTGACATTCTATTAAATTAAAATGCAGATAATATTGTGTATATTGCAGTATATAGTCCACTGTCCAAATCGAGAGCTCCTGTGTGAATCCCCTTATGCTGTAAACCCACAGATCCAGATTATGATTTAATCTGCAGCGTTTTACCTGCAGTAGGTTGGGGGAGAGGGAGGAGAAGTGCCATGGGATGAAAAAAAATCTTACTTATTAGCAGATTTCCCCGGGAGAAAAAATCACTCATTATTTCACTCTTGCGATAAAAGTGATCCAAAAATTAGAGGGGATAGACACTGGAAACCTTTAAAACCAGTTTTGTATTTGCAACTATAACCTCTAAAATCTAAAGGGAAGTGAATCCCAGTGAGGAACTTAATTTTTGACCTTTTCTCTAGAAGGACAACCTCCGGCTTGGTCCACACATACAGCTACCTCAGTCTAACCGATGTAAATTTTGCACTCATGTAGTTAAATGGGTGGAACTTTGTATGTGGACACTCTTACATCAGTTTAAACCTGTTTGACACCAGTTTAACCTGCCCCTGTTATTTAATTGAATAATCAGATATATTAAAGAAGGGGGTGAAATATATTATCTCCCATCTTGCCTACTTTGGCACTTAAAGGTTAACCTATTTGCTAAGGAAATCCAGGGAATTCTTGCATGATATCAAGAATCAGAGAGGTAGCTGTGTCATTCTGGAATTGCAGAAGTGACAAAGAGTCCTGTGGCACCTTAAAGACTAACTAAAGTATTGAGGCATAAGCTTTCGTCGGATGCCAACAAAGTGGGTATTAGCCCACGAAAGCTTATGCTTCAATACTTTAGTTAGTCTTTAAGATGCCACAGGACTCTTTGTCACTTCAGGGAATTCTTGAATATTTATGAACTCTAGGATGGATCATCTGATGGGGACAGTATGATTGAGGTATAGAAATACTCATTGTGACATCCTGATTGTATTTCAAAATCCAATGGAGTTTGAAGACCGAGATCTCACAATGATATTGACGTAGTGTTGCGCTTGCTATTTTTGTTAACTAACGTGCACATTTTTATCATATTTATTGAAGGTTCATCTGATCTTGATTTCCATTTTAATGAATAACCATATTGCTTCCTGGGTGATTTTAATGAGGACCTGAGAAATTTGTTTGATTCTTCTGCTATGTTCGTTTTTTCCATCTGAGATTTCCTGAAACCCATTTTTACACATTTTAAACACTGTATTCTATTGACCATTGACTATTAACTCAGAAATAGAGAGAAAAGAGAAGGATAGTATTCTCAAACTGAGTCTCTAACATTTTTGCTATAAATATTATCTGTGTACCACATGTAGGTCTTTGTGGCTGTTATTTTAATCCCTAGTACTCTGCAGCAATTTTACTCACATCTGATTTAAACAGTACAGTGTTTACTATGGCACCAATGGTGCCGTTGCACTAAGCCCACACTGGGAAGGTGCCCATAATGACTACTTGGAGGGAAGGAAGGCACCAGCTGTTGTGGGACCTAACAGTGTCTGGTCAGGCGCAGTAACCCAATCCACCACTGAAGGGTGGGAAGAAGAGAGCAGAGAATTCGAAGCAGGTTGGCTCCGGAGGAGAGGTAGGGATCTTGACCCCGCCGTGCCCCATTGCCTCCCGCCAGCCCCTCACTTTGGGGAACAACCCCTCCTCATTCCTTGCCCCAATGCCCCCAGCTGGCCCCTTGCGCCAGTAATCTGCTCCCCCATGCCAATGGAGGCTCACAAATATGTTTGGCGTCGCGCTTACAAAAGCTTAAACCACATAAGGTTAAACCTTGTTGGGTGCCTACAAGGTTAACGATGCAACATATCTTGTTTCAAGCTCAGATGAAAATGAAGATAAGATCTGAATTATACATTATTTGATGTAAGATATTAAGTGTTGATAATTTGTATAACTGTGGTTTGTTTTAAAAGAAAATGGCCCAGCACTTTTGTCTGAGAATATAAAAATGCTTTAAACACATTACTTACTTTTATTCATACTACTAAAAAGTAGGTATAATTATCTGTCTTATACATGGAGGAATGGTACCACAAAGGGGTTAATCCCCATTACCTGTAAGGCAAGGGAAAGACGCTAGTTAGTCATGCTCTGCACCTGGGAGGAGAATCACTAATTGCCTCCTGGACAGAGGTGGTAGGGCTAGGCTGTATAAGGAGCTGAATGAGGGGCATTGATGGGTTGAGAGGTAGGAGAGGAGAACTAAACAGTTTTCTCTCCCTTGGAAGGACCTGGAAGAAATTTGGGATTGGCTTTGCCCAGAAAGCAGATTACATGAAGTCCTGCGGTGGAACCCTAGAGTGGAAAGGAGCCCTGAGCTAGGGTCAATGTGCACCTGGGAATGAGACAGAAGCCCATGAGAGGTGAAAGGCTAGTTTTAGTCGTACTTTCATTCGCTTGAGGGAAAAACCTTTGGGGTCAGTGTCCTGATAAAGGACAAGTGAAGTTGAGTACAAGAGGGGCAAAGGACCTTTGGTTTAAAACTGATTCCCTGAAAGGAACTGAAATGTTACTTGACTTGGATAGAGGGATAAGCCACAGAAGACCCAGTGAGAGAGTCCAGAGAAGAGACTGATGAATACTGGTCAGTGTGGTCAAGAAAGTGGCCCCCAAAGGGGTTTAAGAGGCAAATGCTGTGTCTGGGCAGGAGGGGGTTCTCTAGAGATAACAACAAACTTTAGCAGACCCTCATTCAGGAATATAGTTAAGCACATGCTTAACTTGAATCATGTCCCATTGAAATCAAATCAAGCTATGCACATGCTGTTGAATGACCCTGAATAGGGATGGATGGATGTGCTTTCCTAAAGTAGGGCAGGATTTTCAAGGTATCCAGGTACCTAAAGATGCAGGTAGGTACTTAGTTGGATTTTCAGAACACCTAAAGAGGCTAGGTTCCTAAATTGTATTGATTTCAGAGGGATTTAGGAACCTAGGGCCTCTTGAAAATCCCACGAGCTGTCTACTGCATCTTTAGGTACCTAAATGTGGCCATATGTGACTTAATTAAGGGTGTGCATTGAGTCAGGAACAGAGCCAGAAAGAGAATTTAAGTTTCCAAGTCCCCTGCTGTAAGCACTAGATAACACTGTCTCTATTTTTTCTTTTTGTAATCTTAGTCTATGACCCAGTCCTACAAAGGTTTTGTTCTCATAATTAGTCCCATGAAAGTCAATGGAACTGCTCATATGAGTAAAGTTATTCATATATGTAAAGCTTTGCAGGATCAGGCCTATTCGTTACAGGCCACCCTTTCTCCGTTTTGCTATACTTCTCATTTCTGGGGTTGAGCAGTGGGCAGGTGTTTTTAAACTGATAAAAAAAACCTTGAGAAAGAAATTACCTGACCACCCATGGGATAATCAGAGGAGGTGAAATCACAGTAAAGCTGAGCTTCCCAGCTTTGCATTAGGACAAATTGAATGTATATTTTCTGCCAGACAACTGTGTTTGTCCTGAGGAAAGCCTTAGGAATGAAGCTCTGGCATTTTTCCACATGGAATGACTGCATCTATGGAAAAGCATGAGTACTCAGCTTGCTTTCTGCTTATATGCAGCGTGTTGTGTCCCAGATTACCGTGAACTTCCTTTTAAAATCAAAACACTGAGGCTTCACTTCTGCCTATGAGCTTTATTAAGCATATGGGCACTGTTGAGCTCACAAAGTACTGTCCCCAGCTTTTAACATTGATCTCAGTGCAGGCTGGAAATTCTCAGTCTTTCCCTTGGTTGTTTTCCAACTACTTGCTGGGAAGCTAGAGGGTATATGTCCCATTGGCATTAGACACAGACCATTTACAGTCCAATGCAGTTATGATGGGGAAGACTGTCCAAGTTTTCAGTGAATTGTATAGTTCTTTAAAATGATACTACCGTTTGATGTGATATTGTCTATAGAAATTCATTTGTAATTGGGTATTTTTGCTTCTAGAACTATCATCAATCTGTTAAAGGTGGCCTGGAAAAGGATGGACTTGTGCCCCTTTTTAAATATCAGAAATCCAAGACTTATCATACCTGAAATACTTTATGGATGATTAAAGACCCAATAAAACTATGACAACAAATATAAGGAGGGGAAGTGATTCTTTTTTGAGGGTACTTTTATTTGTTTTTGCTAGCACTATTTAACTTAAAACATGGGAGAAGAGTTCTCTTTGCTCCTTCAGTTAACAGCTGGGGGAGCTCCCAATCCACATCTCTGTATTATCAAAGAGGGAATGCTAGTAAAAAAGGGCACAAATTCATTTTTTTCTTTTTGTAGGTCACCTTTAATTTCCTACTCATATCAATGACATCTTGAGCCCTAGCTGATGCAGTGTATCTGGACACACCTGGAATAAATATTTTAGGTATCTATCAAAGAACATCTATGCTCTGTAGAGTAACCAAAATAAAGCATGTTAAACACGCCAAACCTAGACTGAACTCATGCCCACACAGAACCAAAGATCTGGAAGTGAACGAAACAAATGATTCAGTGAAAATTATCACCAGGGACAAAAAAGACAAATTTCCAGTGTATATCCCAGTGTATACAAAAGGAAGGGGGAGGGGGGAGGGCAGAATAAGACAAACAAAGTGGTTAAGATTAAACCTAAATAGATGGGACTTGTGGCAAGTCCTAAAAGCAGTTGGCAAGGGACTTCAATAAATCCTGTCTGGGGGGAAAGCAGTACGACAGGTGTGTTCTTATCTGGATTCATCTGAAATGCTAAACAGCAGCCAAGGGGTCCCTTTACCCTTAACAATTTCTATTCAAGATGAACTCCGAGCAATCAGATCTGCTTGTATCATCAAGGCCTAATTCTCTTCTCTTCCCTTACACGTTCTCTGCCAGTCACTTTATTTTCAATCTGTTCTGGAGACTGTTTCATGTCATTTTAAGGGATCAACCTCCTGTCTAGGTGCTATCAGTGTAAAGATACTGCCCCGAATTGTGAGTACTTGCTGCAGTGGGACTTCAGGGATATAAACAGGCTGTATTTTAGGTCTGAGTTTACGAAACATTACAGAATGCAATTGTTTGAAAGGTGAGGCAGAGGATTTTCAGAGTCCCAATCATGGAATCCCATTAAACAGGGATTTCAGTACAGCTATCTGAATACCATTGGAAGTGCACCAATTGTCCCAGTGGGAAGTGCTGAGGACCTTTAGAATTGCTGATGTCTCAAGACTTCTCAGCTTCTTTTCTGTGAGATCTCAGTCCTACCACACATCTAAAGTGAGGGAACTATAGGAGTCAATTTTAAAGTGCATTGGTACAATTTAATAGTCAGTGTGCCGGATTATTAAATTGATAGTAAAAGAGAGTTGCAAAACCAACTTATTGGCAATGTAAACAGTTGTGACTGTTTATTTCATATTCTCCAGTTATAAAGTATCATGTCTAAAACTTATTTGTTTATTTTATAAAAAGTCCATAATAGAAAGAGGGATGGGGGGAGGGGCAAGTAGGTGATAGTTCAGTGGTCCGAGCATTGGCTTGCTAAGCCCAGGGTTGTCAGTTCAATCCTTGGGGGGGCGACATTTGGGGCAAAAATAGGGATTGGTTCTGCTTTGAGCAGGGGGTTGGACTAGATCAGGGGTTCTCAAACTGTGGGTCATGACACCTTGGGGTGTCGCCGACCGCTTCCCGAGGGGTTGCGAGCTGATTTTTCCGCTGAAAAGCCGCCACCGCGATCGCTGCGGCTTTTCGGCGAACATGCCGAGCTATTTCAGGAGCGCTCAGCATGTCTGCCGAATGCAGAAGTAATTAATTCGGCGGACATACAAGGGGTCGTGCTGCTCAGGAAAAAAGGGGTCGCTGTAAAGGTAAGTTTGAGACCCGCTGGACCAGATGATCTTCTCAGGCCCCTTCCAACTCTGAGGTTCTATGGTTGTAATGGAATATTATATTTCAGAAACAATTACCTACACCTTAATCCTGAAAAGACTAGATGACTCTTAAAGTGTGCAAAACTTTGCCTGAAATCTGTTTGAAATTCATCACAACTTTTAAGAATCTGGGCTCACCTGTGCTGACTTCTGTGTTTGTTACACAGCGCAAGACCAGGGGAGTTGTCTGGTTTTCATCACAAAAGTTTTACTCACTTGTGTTGGCAGGGATGGGGAGGGAAAGGTACTGCAATGTTGCTATTGGAGAATTAGTATTAGGATGAGTACATAGGGTGACCAGACAGCAAGTATGAAAAATTGGGACAGGGAGTGGAGGGTAATAAGAGCCTATATAAGAAAAAAAAACACCCAAAATCAGGACTGTCCCTATAAAATTGGGACATCTGGTCACCCTATGGGTAAATAAGCTGGATAGGTAGGATAAAAGAGAAACGAATGTGAAGGTGAGAGACTCTAGGCAGAGCTTGGTGGGGGTGGCGAGTGGGAAGGAAGGAAATGGATGACAGTGAACAGAAATGCAGAAAGACAGTTGGCTAGATTATCAGGCTGATGTAGCTCTTCAGTGGAGCTATGTCCATTTACACCACCGAAGAACCTGGCCCTGAACATCATCCAGCTCCCACTTACATCAGTGGGATTCTTTCCAGTAACTTTAGTGGGAGTTGGATCGGGACTAAACTGCTACAGACCTCCCTCAACAACAGCGAAGATTGAGAAACATGAAGACAGGGCTGGCTCTATCTTTTTTGCCACCCCAAGCAAAAAAAAAAAAAAAAAAAAAAAAGCAAAAAGCCGCCCAAACTGCTGAAGCAACAACAACAACAAAAAAAAGGCAGCCAAATTGTGCTGCCCAAAGATTGATCGGAATGCCACCCCTTAGAATGTACCACCCAAGACATGTGCTTCCTCGGCTGGTGCCAGGAGCCCTGCATGAAGAATGTTTAGGATTGAACTTGCACATCTCCAGAATCTGAATTCAATGGTTTGGTCAACCTCTAAGCATACACAAAATAGGGAACTAACTTTTGCATTCCTAAATGTGTCTTTTATTTACCTAAGTGCAAGATTTTGGCTAAGTTCTTTTCTCAGTTGCATCAGTGAAAATCTGGACTAATTTTGCTGTCTTCAATATAGGATTCAATCCAATGCAAAATGTATGGATGCTACTTGGGTGCCACTTCTGAAAAGGTGACCCTTAAATTTTATTGTTAAAATATTTAATTAAACTAAAAGCTATTAACAGGAAAACAATATCTGACACTTTTTAGAAAACTGATGAGACTGAATCTTTCAAGAAATATATGATTAGAAACAATTCTGCCTAAAATATTAACTTTGCCTGATGAGAAAATTTACACACATAACTAAAATATACATATCTTGAAAAAAGCATATTTTTGTAGTGGTTAGGGAGGGTTGCATGACACAGACTTATTTCATTATTAAATAATATTAACAATTTATTAGGCTGGAATAAAAATACCAAGTCACTTACATTGGAAGCAGAAATTTTGGACTCTGAGATATTGTCCAAGTCAGCATTAGCTGACAGTTAAATGTACAAAGGTAGGAGAATGCAAAAAAACAAACAAACAACCCCCCCCCACCCCAAAAAGCATGTTTGTGGGAAGTTAGGATGAAACTCATGGAAAAATAGATGATGAGAAGAGATGGACAAAGAACATTGATTAGAAAGATTGATTATGTTGTTTCTTTTGATCTGTTCAAGATGCCCAGCAAATCTATCAGCATCTGTACTTGTGATGAAGATACAACACAGAGAACCAGCGTGAGCCTGTGGCTAGCGCCCTAGACTGGGACTCAGGGGGCCTGAATTCTGTTCTTGTCTCTGCCACTGACTTGGGTTAATCTCTCTGTGCCTCTGTTTCCCCCAGACTTTAGTCTGTCAATTAGATTTTTCAAAGCAAGGAGTGGTTCTAACTATGTGTCAGTGCATAACACAGTGGGGTCTAATCTTGATACCACATCTTGATCTTGAGGCATTTTTTTCAGTATTACTAATAATGCAACTGAGAAGAAAATTCATGAATTTTAAAAACTTTACCAGCCAAAACTGTTTACTGTCAGAGCCCATCAAATATTCCACAACCAAGTGCCTCAAATTCCTCAAGCCACTGTTCCCCGAGAAAGTAGATTAACTAGGACCTGATTTGCAGAGGGTCTGAACATTCCACACTCAAAGGGTATGTCTTCACTACAGGACTAGGTCAATTTCCCTTAATTCGATTTTCTAAATTCGATTTTAGAAATTCGATTTCACCTGAAATTGACCAAGCAGCTGACCCGCTCACTCAAGCAGCCCCGCGCCGGACCCCCCGCCCCTTGGGTGGGCGGGGGGGCTGTTCAGGTGGGCGGGGCTGCTCGGAGGTCGGAGGCTTAACTTCAGATGCCTCTTCACTTACTCACAGTAGACATAGAGAAGTCGATTTTAGCCTTACTTCTCTCGTCAGGCAGGAGTTACAAATTCGATTATGAGGGCCCTTTAAATCGACTTTAAGGGCATGTATGTGAAGATAGGTACACGTTTAATTCGACCTAACGTCGTTAAGGTCGAATTAAAGTGGTAGTGAAGACATGCCCAAAGTAAAGTCTAGAAGGCAACACTCCTGAAAATCAAATGCCACACCTTGCAGCATGCCCTGCAAGTCAACAAAACCAGGGTTTGTTGGACAAGAAAAGGAAATGAATTCCAGAGTCGGGCCCCCACGCTGAGAACCCCCGACTAGCAGCCAAGAGCTTCCACTGACTGAAAGGGCGGTGGTATCAAATGGCATTCTCTCAAGTAGCCAGATTAGACACACTGCTATGACAGTACGTATGAGAGCTGGAGAGCATTTGTTCTATTAAGGCAAAGGAAATTAACTTAGATGCTTTGCTCAGATGAACAGCTCTATGGCTGAAACCCAATGCAATGCTTTGAAAATGGCAGAGTTTGTTATCTTATTGAAAACTCCCCAAAGCCAGACATTTAGAATTAAGGCTGGAAATCTGTCTAAAACTCTGTTATCTATATGTTTGCACATCAGATACATTGTGCAAAATGGAGTTTTTGTTTATTTTTGAATGTCCTTGGATTTTTAAAAAAATATAATAATATACTACTTTTCAGTACACCCTCTTTATTAATCTATTTTGATAAACCATGCTAATCTCCTGTTTTATAGAGTACTTGTAATTAAATACATAGCCTTATTATCAGAACTACTTTAGCATCCTAGCAGAAAACTATTAAAAACCCATTCACACATATTACCTAAAGTCACAATCGGGCAGTAAGGCAGATGTTATTGGTTGGGCCAGTGGTCAGCAAATGAATCATTGAAAAATCTGGTTGCTATCTGAAGTCACACACAGTGGTTTTTTAATAAGATCCTACTATTTATAGGTCAGGTCACATTTACAGTAAAAAGCTTAATCTGTTTATTCACTTTTCACTGGACAAAGCACTACTTTAATGCCATTCTGCTGAGTTTGGCAGAAGCACAATTACATCATTAGAGCAGAGGTGCCAAAAGCAACGTTCAGTTCTTTCAGATCCCTGGCTCTTCAATCTCTCTTATGCCAGCAGGCTATACTAATTAAATACTCTAAAACCTAACCTGCTCTGTTTAAATTATACCAACAGTGTTAAAAGTGTGGTGATAGTAATGAGAGAGCTACCGGTCTGAGCACAGGACTGGATGTCTGGAAAGTCGAACACTGACTCCTTTCTGGTCTCAGCGATCAGATCCCTGACTCCACTTTCCCATTTATAAAATGGGGAAAATAATACTTACCTACTTCCTGACAGGGGTGTTCTGAGGATTATTTGGGAGGAGGAGGGCAACTTCCCCCATGCACCTCTATACTGGGATTAGCCAGCATTTTGTTGTGGTGTGCAGCAGGGTTCATTCTGCACTCTCTCCAAGAGTGGGGATGGGGTAGGGGAAAGATATTAATGAATCTTGCACATGCTAGAAGCCCTGTTCCTTGGGGCTTGAGCTGCCATGTGGCCCCTCTGTCACACACAGCAGAATCTTGCCCTTAATCTTTGCAAAGTGCTTTGAAGAGGAGTATGCTAGGTGTTAATATTATATTTTAAAACTCTTCACTCTTCAGGATGACTGCACGGTTTGCTGCTGGTGTTGAGGATGCGATTAATCAAGGCTGACTGAGTGCTCATTGGGTTAGAGTTGTCTGTCCGTTGTCAATGTAACATCTGATGTGCAGTTACATGTATTACATGGCAGTGGTTGCAAGCCTTGGAGGATATACATCCAAGGCTCATCATCCCTTTCATGAATCACCTCTTCACGCACAGTCCAGATGTTGGTTTTACCCGACCGAGCTAGGGAGTCTGAGTTGGTTTTACCCGACCGAGCTAGGGAGTCTGAGTTGGCTTCAAGAGTAAAAAAAATATATTGGTAGTTTTAAACAGGCATCTGGAGGCTCCAGCTGATATCAGGGCCCAGTTGTGCTTTACAAGGTGCTCTACAAACACAGTTAAAGACTGAGAAAGGGTGGAAGGAGAAACAGAAGCTTAGAGAGATGAAGTGACTTGTCTAAGGTCACCCAGCTCTTTTGATTTCCAGTTCAATGCTCTATCCCTTAGACTGCATTGCTCATTTAATACATAGCTATAATTACATTAGAATTAAGGGACAGATCCCCCAGCATATTTCAATGGGCATAGCTCCATTGAAGCCAGTGGCATTATGTTGGTTTATTTTAGCTGAGAGTCTGGTCCTAAGTCTATAGTAACATTAGTATTTTTACAGTCCTTTGAAGATATAATGTGCTCTAGAGATGCTAATGCCAATATTTTCAAACTTTTCAGCTTAAAATTAGGCACCAAAATCTGAATCTAGGCCCAGAAATACGTGGTCTGATTTTGAAGAGTGACTCCAGTGGTGGGTGTCAACACCCTCTGAAAGTCAGATCACTTATCGAAGTGCCTAAATGTGGAGTCACGTGCTTAACTTTAGGTACCGTAGTTTGAGAAAAATTGGCCTAAGAATTGTTGGTAGCTTTTTTGCTCTAACAGAACATTTTCATTTACTTTGGCCCATCCATCCATTTCAATAATCTCCATTTTTAAGTACCAGTGGCCTGGAGTTTTGGGAACACAGCACCTATGCTAATTCAGCCCTAGTGTAAGTGACACACTAAGAATACCTTAGTATTCTTACCTTCCCACACAATCTCTCTCCCCCCCCCCCCCCCCATGGTTTTCAAATCCTTCTATCCTGCAGACCACCAGAAGAGAAGGCATGGACCACCATGACAGCCTATTGACCAACCACCACCACTCCATTTTCACCGCAGATCAAGATAAAACAATTTAACACAAAGGATTTCCTATAATGATGATGCACTGGGGAATTCACAACAACTGATTGCCATCACACTCTAATTTCCATCTGTTGCAATGATGGCTGAGAGCTCACTATTGATCTAAGACATACATACACAACTGCAAGGATTGTAAAACAGGCTTGTAAGCAGTATTTGGATTTATATGGTGGATGTGTGTCCAAACCCTTATTTCACATTTAAGGCCAATGTTAGTGCCTCCATGTATGAATAACATGAGCTATCTTAAAGAAGAAGCTAAGAACATGGTCAGGTTCTAGTTCTGAAAGATTTTCTCATATCATTTGTGTTTATTTGATGGACTGTAGTAGGTATGTTTCCATGCATTGGATTTATAGGAAGGCATATAATCATCCAGGACTGGCACTCATTCATATACTTTAGCCTTATCTCAGAGGTGGAGGAATTGCTAATAGAACTTGATATGTAATCTGGAGATTTCACTGTATGTTTATAAATGGAATATTTGTGTGTAGAAGGGAGGTAGTGGGGGGACTATATTAGTGGTGATGGTAGGAGGTGGTCTTCTAGACAGGAATACTTTTGTGCCCAACCCCGGTCTAATTCTGGCTCTTTGGAGTTGCACAGGTGTAACTATTCTGAAGTCAGCCCTGTAAATGAAATCAAAGGAGTTTCATGGCTGCAAACAAGGGCAGAATTTGGCTCACCAATTCTAATGATTCTGCAGAAGTGGTGATCTTCCATGATTTCTTCTCTCCTGAAGAATGGTTACCTAGAGATACCTGACCTGACAATGTTTGAAAGTATCAGCTACAGAGTCATGAAAATGTTTTTTAATGGCTATTTCCATAGCCAGGTAGGTAAGAAGTATCGGTGGCATTAGCTGTTACTGTGCCACTTCCTCAAGCTTCTATTTCCGTTAGGATTTTTGTTTTCAATATTCTTTTCTTTTCAATATTGAGTCAGATTCTCATTATTTTGTATCGCCTGTTTGTGATTATACTTGGTCATTACTCATGTTATTTATTCTGAGCATTCTCTTTATACCATACTCTGGTATGGTTTGTCTTTTACTTCAAAACTCCATAAAATTGAATTAGAAATAAGAGGAAAGGCAATTAACAATGGGAAAGGTATTATCATGGCAAAATGAGTTGTTTAGTCAGACAGTGATATGGTATCGCTTTTTATTGTTCCCTGATTCAACCCTGCTCTGTGAAACTCATTTGGTTAATTCCACAGCCCCACACATGGATGGAACATTTCAGGGGGAATTTGTCAAAAGCACCTAAAAAATGTAGGAGCTTAAACCTCATTGACTTTCCATGGAACTTGTTTTTCTAAATCTCCTGAGTGCTTTTCAAAACAGTCCCCTTAATGTACAAATTCAGTATACTGCATAGATTTTGGATTTGCCCAGTTCAATCATAAAATCCAATAATTGTTGATGAAATTGTTCTGTTGAAGTCAACAAAAGCTCACAGAAGAGTGGCTGCAAGATGGGGCTCATAATCTGTTTGTATGTGAAATACTTAGGTACAAAGATTGAGTGGGTTCTCAAAAGTGCTCAGCATTGGCCTAACTCTACTCCCGTTGAAATCAAGGTAAAGCTCCCATCGGAGCAGAGTCAGGTCAATCCTGTGCAATTATGAAAATATTACCCTAAATATATATAAAGGATCCTAGACACTAGGGGCTAAATTACTCCTTCTTTGAATTGGCAGGCCTCAGGGGGGAAGAAGATACAGGGAACCCTTTTCCATCCAAGAGTCCCATGCAGTCCCATGAATGGTGGGTTTCCCAGCACTTGGCAGTGCAAGAGAGTGGGGGCTGCCTGGCACTGCCTGCAGCACTAAAGTGACCCAGAGGGGGTCATTCCTAGCAGGGCATATGTGAAATCAAGGTCCAGCCCCTCACCGGTGCCAACAGAGCAGTGCTGGGGGAAGTACTTGCTGCAGGTATTGTAAGATCTGTTCTGCTCTGAGTTATTCCACACCAGCATCCCTCCTCATGCTGGTATTTAGAGAATTCTTCTGTCCCTAATAAGGCTTGGCCTCAGACTCTACAAGGGATCAGGGTGGCTCAGGGAACTGTTAATACACAATGAAGCGTTTCACTGTTAGGGTTGCTATCCAGCTCAGGCTGGTAGTGACCCAAAGCTTTTATCACCTGGACAGCTGATGGCCTATGTGAAATTAAATTGGTGGTCTCATTTTAGCGCCCAATAAATAGGTGTGACCATTGCCACAATCATCACTACAGCTGGAGGGATGAAGACACCAAAATACTCTCTCAGCCCTAAAGGTACTTCATGCAGGTTGGAATCGGGAAACATTGGCAGAGGAGCATAGGAAAGCTTGCACTACCATTGCCCATGCTGCATCACTTTTGTCTAGGGACAAGGACTTATTCTCCAGGGCTGTGTAGTGGGGTGACCACCTGCTCCTGCTCAAAAGGGCTTAAACAGCCCTGGGAGAAGCAGGGAAGGAGATTAAGGACAGCTGGGTCAGCTGAGTGGGTAGCTGACCACAGCTGTGGCCAAGTTAATTAGGGCCCAGCTGGCCCTTATAAGAGGGCAGTGGGCTAGAGGCAACCAGTCCTTCTCTAGCCTTTGGAGAGGGAGGACCTGACTGCTGCACCTAGGTAGGGTACCAGGAGTAGGGCTGGGGGAAGGATAGCAGAGCTCTGGGGCTCTGACTTGGAAAACCCCCAGGCGGCCTAGTCTATGGCCAAACAGGTACTGGGGTGCAGGGGGCAGCCCCAAGGGTAGGCAAAGGCGGCAGGTCCAAACCCCCTTGCCAGTGATGAGAGGCAATGATACTGCAGTCTGCCCCAGAGAACAGGGGCAAGTGGTGACTGGCAGTTGCCTAGACTGAGGCAAGGTGGGGATAGGGGGTGGGGGTCCCTCAGAGAGGGGAAACCCTGAGATTTGTGAGGCACTGCAGGGGTGCAGCACCCCAGTGGAAGAGGGCACCGGGGTCCAGGAAGGACACAGGGCCAGCACTGAGCGGGACATCGGCCTGCAGAGGGCGCTCTGGAGGCTGGTGAGCTGATTCCCCAGATGACCAGCAGGAGGCACCAGCAGGGGTGAGTTGCCTTGTGTTTACAGGCTGTCAGTCTGGTGCATTTCAAAAGTGATAAATTCACATGCACAAATTTAAAAGAATTAAGAATGTGCAGTGCAACCCATTTTTTGACAGGCAGATTTTCTTTTTCTTTCTGCAGTGCTTTATGATCTCTAATAAGGTGTACAAATGTGAACTGTAGTGTGTATGGGACAGTCGTTAATTGTGCATGGCTTTTCAGATATACCGTGTGTTGCAATTTTGATAAAGGAAAAACTAGTAGCAGGGGACTAGCAGGTGAAATTAGGCTCCAGTGAATACAGCCAACAAAGTGACATTTAATTTCCTAAACTGAAGAGGAATTGAGTCAGCTCACTTTATATTTAAAAAAAAAAAAAAAAAAAGACAGGAAGGGAATAATTTTCACTTTTCATTTAAATTAGAGATAAGGTTGGTCAATTAGTTTATTGGCACTCAGGTAACTTTTTTAATGATGCTAAACAGAGAGAAGGTGGCATCTCTCTCAATACAACTCCCTGGGAAGTGTTGTCCAGTAACAGGTTCAAAACAACTTTAAATCTTTAGGCTCTGGAAACTGATTTTGCTCCATGACCATTTATAATCCAATTAAAGTGAAATAAATAAATAATCCCCCTAAGCCCCTCTAAATTGTCAACATGAGCAAAACAAAAGCACACTAATGTTTACACTGTCAAAATTTGCTTGTTTTGGCAAATGTGAGTTCTAGGATTTTTAGGGGGGTGTATTCTATTCTATTTATTTATTTATTTATTTCAGATAAACAGTCTCAATAGCACCCAACCTTTTTCTTTAATCAGCTCCCTGTTATTCTCTTCCTGCTTCCTCGGCAAAGCAAAAAATAATGAAATGAAAAGCTTTCCTGTATTTATAACAGTTCATCACAAGCAGCAGGGCATGAAACTACTGGGAAGGAATTACAACTCATTACATCTTGGAATAAAGCCATCTGCCCTGCAAAAAAATCCATTTTACCAACACCAGCCACCATGAGCAATCTCCCTGCTGCTCAATTATTCATTGGCTCCCTGTTGTATCCAGAGTCAAATTAAAGATTTCTGCCTTATACTCAAAGTCTTACAAGGGACTATTTTTTCTTTATTAGGCTATGTCTACATTACAGACCTTAAAGTGACACAGCTATACCACTGCAGCAAGATCTCCTGTGTAGTTTCTCTATGCCGACAGGACAGAGCTCTCCCATTGGCATAATTAAACCATGCTGCAATGAGAAGCGGTAGCCATGTTGGCTGGACAGTGTATCCCGCCAACCTAGCGTGACCACCCCAGTGCTTCTGTCTGTGAAACTTATGTCAGTGCAGGGGCTGGGTTTTTTCATACCCCCGACCGACAAAAGTTTTATCAGCAAAAGTGCTAGTGTAGACGTAGCCTAAGTTGTATTAGGGACCCGTTGTACTAGGCACTATGCAAATGC
This sequence comes from Sternotherus odoratus, assembly GCA_032164245.1. NCBI lineage: Eukaryota > Metazoa > Chordata > Testudines > Kinosternidae > Sternotherus > Sternotherus odoratus. The sequence goes on along the minus strand of JAVMKO010000001.1, from coordinate 135,910,185 downwards.
ATAGTATAAGGACAGCTGCTCAGCTGTAGATGGTTCACAATCAAAACAAAGACAAGATTGACAAAGAGCGGAAGGTGAAACAGAGGCACCGAGAAATGATCTGTTGAGTGACTTTGGGCAAGACATGCCAGTAGCAGAGACAGTAATAGGACCCCATCTCCTGAATCCCATATCAGTGGCCTATTGAATAGCATGTCTGGACAAAGCTACTTGAGACCACCTGTTGCTTCATAAACATAGCCTCTCTTACCAGCTACATTCTACATTTAAACATTTGCCACCAGAGTGAGTTTTCAAAGAGGACAGAATTGTCTCAGAAGCTGTGCCTAGACTGTGGAACTCATTTCAGCAAGGGAATACAATGACAATGTCAGACATGTTCAGAACAAAACCCATTCCTTTGATTTAGCTTTCCCACCATCCATCTGTGGTTTTTTTGTTTTTTTTTTAAACATCCATCCAACCTAGAGGGGGAAGAGAGATGGATTAAAAGAACCTTGCTCTTTTACTTAAAAATCAGAAATTGTCCAGATATCACAGCACTGGAGGGCCTACAGAAATCTATGCAAAGGGGAATAAAACTGTAGTTCACGTGGCTGGTGACGCTTGGGATCAAATATTTAACATTGTCACTCCTAAAATATGGAGTTGGTCTCTCTTGAACATTTATCTCACCCCATTCTTCCCCATTTAAGAATGAAATCTGAAAACCTCTTCTTTGTCCCTGTACACATGTCTCTCACCTCTTTGGTTTGGTGTTTATATGTTGGGTGTTCACATGCAGATGTACATTTTGAGGCCAGCATTTTTCAACAGGTGTGCAGCAGACCCAGTCTGGGGAATTCATCCCCCCTGCATGTAAACACAAAGGACCAGATCCTTACTTGATATAGATAAGCATAGCTTTATTAACATTAATAGAACAATGCTGATTTACAGGAGCTGAGAATCGTGCTCACAAGTTTTACCGGAGCCTGCCCTTATATGCACCTTGTATGAAAATTGCACTCTAATTAGGATGTATCATTACTTTATTTTAACTTTAATTATCTGCACAGCAGCCCAGGTGCCTTGGCTGGCTAGTGCTCTAAAAATAAAATGACTAGATTATTTATATTCTTATTAACAATAAACATGTAGGCTTTCAGACTTGGCTTATGTGACCGTAACTTAAATGTAATAGATCTGCCAAATGGTTTAGATTAAAAGATTATAAACAGGAAATGAAAGGAATCATTAAAGGATTACATCCACGAGCTGAAAATTGCACAAAGGATTCATGTACCAGTTACTACAGGGCAAGGACCCAATACTGCTAATGCTTCTGTATCCATGTAACTTTATGCACACTGAGTAATCCATGGTAAATCATTTGTGCTGCTCATATGTGTGCAGTTACTCGGGTACATAAGTGTTTGCAGGTCTGTGGACCAAAATTTGTATGAAAAAACCAGAAACCATGAAAGACTCAGGGCCTGATCCTGCAGAACAATATTCAAGCCAGCAGCCTCATGCATGTCCATAGTATACATATGTAAGAACTACTCATGTGAGTAAGAGTTGCATAATAGGACCCTCAGTTTGAAAAGGATTGGGGTGATCCTTAGCCCAGTGTGAGATGATCCAGAGCCAGTTGAATATGGTTTCGAGTGCAAACCATGGGAAACTTTATGGGGTTGCTTGGAGATTTTGGTTTAAGTTTGGCATCAGAATAAAATTCCAGGGCCAGCCAGCCACTGTAAAATGAACCCACCAGGTTTAGTACAATTTCCAGCAAAGGCACATTTCTTCAGGCAGGAGTTGAGAAAGATGGTATAGTTTTGACAGGAAGCATTATAGCTTATCTGTCAGCCAGCATATAATTGTAGGCAGGTACTGAGAATCTGTTTAGAGCTGGATTATGATAAGCAGCCTCTTGGTAGCCATGAAAAGCCCAGTCAGAGTCCCTATGTTCCCTGCACTCTTGGGAGCAGGACTCTGAACAGAAGACAAGGAGCAGTTGGTCTCCATTTGCGCTGGCCCAAGGAGCATGGCTTGGGAAAGTGATCAGCTTCAGTCTGTTAAACACAGTGGACTGCTCACTCCCATGTCCAATTAGCAGCCTCAACAAACTGTGCAGTTCAACACTGCTCCCACCACAGCTTTTACCTTAAAAGTTACAATCAAGCCCTTAGTAGATATAACCGTGACACTAGAAGTATTTAAATATATGCATAAATGAAAAAACACAGGCATGATTCTCCATTGCTCTGCACCTTGTGTTGTCTTCTCCACCTGCTTTGCAATGGTATAAATGATTACATAAAAGGCCTGCTTCTCTTTTACACTAAGGCCCCTTTACACTCTTAGGATGCTGTATCTTAGAATCAGGCCCAAGGTGTTCAGGACAATGGAAAACCAGTTTCAAAGTACTCTACTTTTCAGACATGCACACAGTAAACATGTATCAATTCATTGACTTTTACAAAGATTCTTTTGGTTCTGTGTGGGGCTTTCTATTCTACAGGTAAAGATCTGACCCAAGGAGAGAGATGTTTGCAGATGACCCTAAACTGGGAGGAGTGGTAGATATGCTGGCGGGTAGGGACCGGATACAGAGGGACCTATACAAATTAGAGGATTGGGCCAAAAGAAATTTGATGAGGTTCATCAAAGGACAAGGTTCAGCAAGGACAAGTAGAGTCCTGCACTTAGGACTGAAGAATCCCATGCACTGCTACAGACTAGGGACCGAATGGCTAGGCAGCAGTTCTGCAGAAAAGGACCTAGTGGTTACAGTGGACAAGAAGCTGGACATGAGTCAACACTGTGTCCTTGTTGCCAAGAAGGCTAACGGCATTTTGGGCTGTATAAGTAGGGGTATTGCCAGCAGATCCAGGGACGTGATTGTTTCCCTCTATTTGACATTGGCGAGGCCTCATCTGGAGTACTGTGTCCATTTTTGGGGCCCACACTACAAGTAAGATGTGGAAAATTTGGAAAGAGTCCAGAGAAGGGCAACAAAAATGATTAGGGGGAAGGAACACATGACTTATGAGGAGAGGCTGAGGGAACTGGGATTGTTTAGTCTGCAAAATAAAAGAATGAGGGGAGATTTGACAGCTGCTTTCTACTACCTGAAAGTGGGTTCCAAAGAGGATGGATCTAGACTGTTCTTAGTGGTACCAGATGACAGAACAAGGAGTAATGGTCTCAGGTTGCAGTGGGGGAGGTTTAGGTTGGATATTAGGAAAAACTTTTTCACTAGAAGGTGGTGAAGCACTGGAATGGGTTACGTAGGGAGGTGGTGGAATATCCTTCCTTAGAGGTTTTTAAGGTCAGGCTTCACAAAGTTCTGGCTGGGATGATTTAATTGGGATTGGTCCTGCTTTGAGCAGGGGGTTGGACTAGATGACCTCCTGAGGTCCCTTCCAACTCTGATATTCATGATTCTATGGGCTGGTCTCCACTAGGGGGGGAAATCGACTGTAGATACGCAATTTCAGCTACGTTAATAACGTAGCTGAAATCGACGTCTCTACAGCAGACTTACCTCCCATCCTCACGGCGGTGGCGGTTGGCGGCACGGTCCCCCGTCGACTCCAGCTTGCGCCTCTTCACAAGCTGGACTTCCGGAGTCGACGGGGGAGCCGCTGGTGGTCGATTTATCGTGTCTTAACGAGACGCGATAAATCGATCACCAAAAGATTGATCCCTGCCGGCTCAAGTGAAGACAAGCCCTATGAAAGCTAACAATCTATTTCTTTAAAATACTACTACCCTCTATTCAGTTTAGTTACTGTAAAATAGACTACCTGCACTTTTATATGGTTAACTCAATAGGGTTAGAACACTTACAAATAAATTGGGTAAAAAATGCCACACAGAAATTAGCATTGAAAGAAACATACTATACTTCTGTTCTAATGCAGCTAATAAAGCTCACAAGCTGGGAATTCGGGGGCGATGGTGATGGTAGGGAAGCATTAAAGAGCATCCCTGTAGACTAAAGAAGAGCTTTTATTCTTGTCAGTCACTAACTGATGTTTTACAACATATATTTATATATTTGAAACATTGCTATAGCCCCTAATATGTTTTGTGAAGCACTTGCCATTTTCTGAAGAAAGTTCTACATTTTTGGTCTAAGATCTGACTCCTCTGTGTATTAGAAGGAGAAGGGAGGATTTGTTTTTATTTCTTCTTTTTCTGAAGATATAGACTTCTGATAACGTAGTAACCATTGCGTTACATTCTTTATTTGACTTCCTAATTTATTTTCATAGTATTTTATTCCTTTTTTCTCACCAAATTAACAGTGTTTCACATTCATCTCCCCCCCCCCCCCACCAAGGAATAGTGAGCAGGTTGAGAGGTACATTTTAAGAGGATATTGTACCATCAATTTATATATTAACAAACAAACAAACATAAACATTTAAAGGGGAGGTGAAACAATTTCCTGTTTTCCTTTAGCTACATGCAGGCAAGCAGATGTGTGTGTCCATTTATTACCTTCTGCATATTTCAGCAGAATTTCCTATTTGTTTCCTATTTCTTCCCTGTTTCTGGGATAGGAAAACAACATAAAAACAATAGATGTAACCTATACATAGCAGATTAGAGACCAGTCATTAGTGACAAACATCCCACACTAAAAAGAGAACAGTACATAAGTAATTGTGATCCTTTTCTGCATCTGCATTGTTAACCTTTATATGTTTTAATGTGTTTTTCCGACTCATAGACCCATTGCAGCAGTGAACATGTTGGAATACTTTCTGGACTGTGATCAATAGTAGACTAAGATGGAACGTTTTGATGGCAAGACTGTTTAATCAGGAAAAAGAGTGGGTCATGTGACTTCTTTCTAGCCCTCCATTTAGTACTGGGTGAATCTTGTTGTTTGTGGTTGATTATCATTTGTGTTTTTGTCTGGCTGTAGCACCCATGTGTCCCAGTCATGATGAGAGTTTGTGATAGGCTGTACGACACTTAGAAAGACACACCCTGTTCCAATTGCTTAAGCTTTAGGAACTATAGTCAGATAGCAGGAACAATTATTTATAAATATTTGTCAACTCTAAAGTGAAGTTTGATGCAAATATTTTCACAGCCTTTCCTGTTCACTCTTCTGTGAACTGTCATACCAACACATTTTGTTCATGGCCTTGTGTTTGTCTTGGAGTGGGTCACTGAGAACACATCACCCCTCTCCTCCAATACTTCCAATGGCTCCTAGTCCACTTCTGTTAATCACGTCAAGGTCTTGGTTGCAATTTATGAAACTATCAACAGTCAAGACCCAAGAGTTCAGACATTTCTCAGTTCAGACAATGCCTAGGTTTTCCAATCGAGAGAGAGTAGCATGTGACTTAGGTAATCAGTTCCAAAGCTCATGTAGCAAATTCTGAACATTAACTATCCAAATCAAAACTCACAGCAAACAATTTCTAAGGAGTCCTTATGCTGAAATATGTTTGGACTAAACATCCAGTGAACAATTTCAAATAACAAACAGATTGTCAAAATTGTCAGCAGCTAGTGGACAACCCACCTGCGGAAAGTGTTATGAATAATTTGATTAAATATTCTGTGTTGTTACAAGCTCTACATCAATCAATAACGGTTTGTGGTGTAATCTTTAATATGCGCTCAGAGCCAGCTCCTCATTTTTGCAAGATGCATCTATGCAGTCTGGTAAGGAATACATCAAAGGCTGCTTTCAAACTGGTGTTTGTCATTTTCCACTACAATGCAATGTAGGTATGTCACAAAATTAATGAACTGAATTTTCATCAGTTAAACCCTTTATCCTTTCCCAGCACCTATTCTCTATTTGTGGAGCCTCCTGCTTTTCTTCACAATATTTCCCTTACTGGCCTCTCTTCTATGGTGAATAAAGATCCTCAAGAAAGTTTGGGAGCTCACCCATCTTCTGAGAGACCAAGCAAGTTTTTTCTTTGACATAGTGGTTTGCATTGCACAAGCTTAGGCAGCATGAATCCCAAGTCCTCTTCAAACCCATGCCACTTAGAAGTAAGCTTGATGTGCTGCCTCCTAACATAATATGTACTTTGAAGCATTCCAAAGCCAAGGACACTGTGAATCATCGGAGAGCCTGTAAACATGCAGTGTTTATGATGGGATGTGTTGTACAGCAAGTCATTGGCGTCCTTTTACAGAGCTATAGCTCATGCCTCAGGATGCACAAGGGGTTAAAGAACAAAAAGTTTTATGCCAGTGGTACCATTTAAAAAAACACAAATGGCCTACTATTTTTATAGGGAAATATTTTATTATGCATTACACAACCTAAATGCATATCCTGGCCATACAGAGAAGAACTGCGAAAATTCCATTTTGTAGGTGGGACATAAGTCAGGACCACTCTGTGATGCTTCCTTAGGGTGCCAAGAATTGAGTCAACTTCTTACCCCCTCTGCTGCCAACTAGAGGAAGAATTGCTTGTGCTTAACTGGCTGTCAACTCCCTGACAACTCCAGTCCGTTAGCCAACCAATCTCATTAGGACTATGCTAGTTCTCATTTTGCTTTGCAGGTTAATAATTGGTGTACCCCAAGCCCTTCTGAAGTGTTTCCTTGTAATATCGAGCCCCTATCACTGACCACTCCCAGAGATACTAGGTTTTCTATCACCAGCATGACAGTGTACACAACAATTTGTTTGATCAAATGGAGGATCAGCTATTGTATAACATCACAACACTGATACACAATACTGCAGAGCCTCAGAGTTAAAGACCTCGGGAATAGAGATTGTTTATAACGCTGAAATGTTTGTAACCCTGAACAAAAATTATGGTGGCTCTTTCAAAAGTTTATAGCTGAACAGTGCTTAATACAGCTTTGAAACTTTGCTATGCAGAAGAAAAAATGCTGCTTTTAACCATCTTAATTTAAATGAAAAAAGTACAGAAACTATTTCCTTGCCTTGTCAAATCTTTTTTAAACTTTCTCTTTATTTGTTTAGTAGTTTACATTTAAGACAGTACTGTACTATACTGTATTTGTCTTTCTTTTGTCTCTGGTGCCTGACTGCATAATTCTGGTTCCAAATGAGGTATATGGTTGACCGGCCAGATCTTAACTCTGGTGTTCATCAAAGATTAAGATTTAAGAGATAGTGATTACAGATAATGGAAATAGAAAGATTACACACAAAACCAAATACATACATGCATGCTAGAGAATAAATTTAACTTTAACAGGCTAACCATCTGTCTAAAGCAGTCTAATCTCATCCAAGACCTTCTTGCAGCATTTCCAACCAAGACTGGCTGGGATCCTTCTTTGATGAATTTAATTGCACATTCTGATTACTTTCTCAGGTGCAGGAACAAGAAGTTCCTTTTTCCTTCTCCTTCTATCCCCCAAATCCATTGGTTGTCACCAGAGTCAGGATGAGTTCCTGGGTATATTCCCTCATGTGATGGTTTCATGTTGACTTCACATTCTCATATTGACTTTGTATGCAAAATGGAGCTTCAGTTAGGCTCCCTTACAATGCTCAATTTACAGGAGAACAGAGGCAGAGAGGGGAATGTACATCTTTTGTCTAGAAGACACCTGTTTGTGAACCATGCCTTGATTAAGATTTTTTTTTAGGAACATATAATACAGAACTTCTTATTTTGGTAATTGTACATACATTTCATTACAATATTAATGAGCAGCCTGACCCTGCCTTTTATTGAAGACCTCACATGACATTCGCTATGGATAAATACTACGAAAGTACAGTGCTACGTGAGATGAGTTTGTCAGGAGTTTCCTTTACAGAACAATGAACCCTCTGCCACTTGTCATGGAGGAATCACCTCCACGATGTCTTCTCCCTTTGCATGCCATGGAACTCAATCTACAGGTCCTTTTGGACATTGTGATATAGTGAAAGGCATTAAATTTACAAGCTGTCACTTTAAGTGATAAGGGATTTCCTAGTTCTGCTTGCAGAGTAGGGAGCTCTGCAGGGAAGTGTATAGTTTGGGTCTTATACAGTCAGTCTGCAAAGAGCCAGCTAGACCAAGTTGGGAAGAATTGTGCCTCTTTGCCTTATGGGGTACCCTGCTTTGTTTTTCTTTGTTTCAGGTTCTTGTGTATTAGGGCTCTGGGTTCTAAGAAATAAAGCAGTGTTATGGTGCACCCTTCTAGAAGAAGCATTATATGTTTGTATCTAACTTCTCTGTATGTATTCAATGAACATAACAGACAGGGGTAAGAGAAGGGGCTGGAACACCTGACACTAAATGGCACCTTTGATCCCATTCCACACACAGAAATGATGCACAAGAGCAATGGAGGCTGCCTTGGTCCTTAGATTGGAGTAGCAGCTGCTGAATGGCTCTGTGGCTACTCCACAGATGAGTCCTTCCCACTTGCCCCCATGCCCAGGTGGGTTCCTGAGGCTATGGGCAGGATTTGGGCCCAAGAGCACCAAAGGTCTTTATGCAGTGTGCATACTTCAGGAGCAGCAATGTGTGTCCTTGATTCCTGTTTATCTTGCAGTAATACTTTTGGATACACATAAATATCTGCAAGAAGTATTTATGGGATGTAGAAAGCTCGGCCTCTGGCTTTCATGCTCACTCATCCTTAACCCCGCTAGAATTAAGAGATATACATAATAAATGATTCATTATGAGCGATTATCTCTGGAGATTTTTTTTTAATCTTATCAAAGCGTAGACTATGTCAATCATATGCTAAATCCCAAATGGAATTACTTCTTATAATCAACCCCTCTTAAGTTGTGTATCTCATTCCCACCACATAGTTTTAGAAGAGGATCTCTGAATCTCAGTGCTTCCATTTCAAATTAAAGGTGGAAAATTATATAAAATAGCTATCTATCTATCTGTCTATCCTCAGCATCTGACTATTAGGCTTTCTAATAAACTTTAATCAAAAGAAGATCAATCACCTCAGAAAAAAGATAGCTGCATCTGGGTGGTTGTATACATACATTAGAGAGGTGACGTATTAAATGAGATGTCTGATCATGGGGCAGAATGGGTATGGTGTTAATACACATGTCCCATTGAAACAGTGGCTTGTGGCAAAGAAAGTCAAAGAATTAATATTGGAAGATAAAATAATATATATTTTTAACGTATAGGGTACTACATGTTTAATGGCCTTTGACAAAATATAACTAAAAAACTGTCTTATGAAAGAGAAAAGGCATCTAATAAATATCAGTGCTTGTGCAGATATGGTCTGAAATTACCTATTTTGAATTCATAACATACATGTAGCCATTCTACCATTAAAAACTCAGAAAATTAGACAAAAAGGGTATTCTAAAGAAACATTAGGAGGTAAATGTTCAGCATGAATTGTGTGGCTTCCATTAAGGTTAATGGGTGTTTCAAGGCAAATTCCCTGCATTGAAAATGTATCCTTAATAGTCTCACTTAAATCTCCCCAAAAGCAAGGAAACTTAAATTTCAAGCAGAAATGTACCAAATACACTCCAGTCCTTAAAAACAACTGGGCATAATCTTAATGTTCTTAATCTGCTCAATTTTACCTTTATAACAAAGCTTGAGTTTTCATGATTGTCTTACTCAGTGCTTTTCCTGTGACCTAAGAAATAAGCAGAACTTTTGCAATTTTGGGATTTGTGTGTCAAAGGATAGCTGAGCAAACAGATTGCTGCATATTGTGAAGAATGGGGAGCTATCATTATTAATGTTTATGGATATTGTGGGATCCTCCATATGTTTGATTAAAAGTGGGTGATGTCATAAGGAAGCCTAAGGGTTAACTCAGTCCTACAAGGTTCTGTAGAACTAGGGGCTGAGGGACAATGGGTGTAATTAGCTCCAGTCTCTGATACTTGACACACAATAAAAGTGTCATTTCCTTTGCAAGTTCAACCTCCTTGATGTTCTGATCAGCAGGCTGGCTGATGTCTCCGAAGTGGGGGGGTGAGGGTGGAGGGAGAGACAAGGTGGGACGTTTTAAACACAGGAACTGCCAAGTGAACAAAAGGCAGCCAGCCTCAGCAAGTCTCTGACTGGGGGGATCAGACTGTCAGATCAGCAGAAGTGCAGCTTGTTTTGCCCAGCCCCAAAGCTTGAAGGGCTAGGGGAACACCTGGTTTAAGCTAGAGCATACTTAAACTGGCAAGGAGAGGCTATTTTTAGGTATGACAATATGCATGTAGGCTTTTGTTGTTTTTAACCCTCTTCTCTCTGCTTGTTATGTTCCTACCGTATGGATAAGTAAATTGACCACTATTTAGAACAAGCTGCTTTTACCAGTTGGTCGCAGCTCTCTGGGAAGATTCCATATCAGGGGCCAAATCCAGCCAGACCTGCTGGAGATAAATATGGTTGGTAAATAGGGAAGCTGTAAGCTAGCAGTACAGTCAGTGGTGACATGAACACTGTGATTCCACTGGAAGAAATGTATAGGTGGAGGTCTGTCACTTGGAAGGACTACCCACAGAAAGTCTGAGGGAGAGAGATCACAGATGCCAAACTATACAAATAGTAATGGGTTTAACACAATTCCCTAAGAGATGTAAAATTAGGTCCAGTGAAAGCAATGGGAAAACTCCCATTGACTTCAGTGGTGTAAAATTAATCTGATAGAGATGTTAAAGGTGTAAAAATTAATCTGAAAGGACAAAGGACATTTTATCAGGATCCACTGGGGGTTTAGTGCTTTTGAAAACCTAAGGGTTTTACAGTACTTAGGAGACCAATGTTAGGCACTCATTTTTTAGAAACTTAGACTTACTGTTTCAGCGAACATCAGGATTTATTGTTCTTTAATATTCTGTCTCTGTCTGATGAATAACATTCTAGTCTCATTATGGCATAAATAAATATATTTATTGTACCCAATTTAGAGGACAGTAAACTGATTTGCTCAAGGTCACAAAGAAAAATCAGTGTAACAGCCAGAGATAACAAATCCAGAGCCCTGACTCTGCAACCTGAAGCTCAGCACTTTTGAAAATCAGGCTACTTAATTAGATGCCTAGAGATGGTCTGAGCAGCCTAAATTTAAGGCTAAGATTAAAAAAAAAAAAAGAGCCCTATCAACATATTATTGTTACATATGTTCTGAACATCTGCATTAGAAATATATGGAAATGTCTCCATTCGAGCCATGGTTTAGAAAATGTGAAAGTTTGTCCATTTCAACTAACATTTTAATGGGAAGATGAAGTTAGAAGGAGAGATTTTTATTCACCTCTGATGAGTCATTAAGGGATTAGAGATTTGCATATGCTCTTTGACTGACTTTTTAAAAGGTGAATAATGGTGTACAGCAAGAGCCATTATCCTCCTTTCTCCAGCAGAGCTAGTTCAATATCACAAGTGACCAGAGAGGATGTACTAATGGAAAGCCCCTTTGGATGTCTACAGGAGGGAGATCACCTGCAAAACTCAGGAGCGGTGTAGTTTTTGCCTTATACTTTCGGTCTGATCCATAGCCCATTAGATCAATAGAAACTCTTCCACTGATTTTAATGGGGTTTGGATCAGTCCCTTTCAGAGCATAGCAAGAAAACTCCATGCAAATCATAGGGGGCATACACAGCATGTCATTTCCAACAGTTTCTAACCAAATCAAGATACATTTTCACTGGACCATGCAGAGGCTCTTCTTCACAGTGAGAGCTTGTGCCAAATGTCAGCATCATACCCTCACCTGCTTTGGTGGTACTGGTGAAAAAAATATAGCAAGAATATTTTTTTACAATGGGGAAAGTTTGTTCACCCACCGCACTCCACTCCAGTGAAAAATGGTTGAAGCATTTTTGCTTATACTTTCCAAAAGAATCATCTGTGGGCAGAGACCAATCTTGGAAAAATTCAGCCCCAAACCCCTACTTTCAGAAAGTTATGAGTGAATCAAAACCATGTCAGAATGAAAATGCCTATGTGACCTTCATTTTCAGTACAACAATTGCTATTCTGCCTAGTATAATATCTCATTTTTCAGTAGTTCATTTAAAGCCTTTAAAACTTGGCATAGGGGCACCTCAAATAATTAAACCACTGCAGTGGTTGTGACTTTGACCTATATTTTAAAAATCCAATTTGTTTTATAGTGCACAAGGACGCCAATGATCAATCAGATATACACTATACAATCTATTCTCCCCTCAATACACAGAGGATGTTCATATCAGCAGCAAGAACAGAACTTTGCATCTCATTAGTAGATATGGTTGGGAGGCAAAATACTGAGTAATTCAAAAGTGGCCAATATATTTGTTGGTGTGGTCACATTCATTTTGGTTATTAGAACCCAATACCAGCAAGAGAAAAGGGAGCGGTTGGAATTCCTTTTTAAACATACTCAGACACCTGCATCCAGCATGTGTGATGGATAGAAGTCTTCTACTGACTGACGACCTCTACCCATCACATATGCTGGTATGGGGTAGACCCAGGGGTCAAGCACCCCCTAAATCTTTGGAAAATCGGCCCCAGTGTGCAGACTGGTTCTTCCATCCACTTCTGGGGTGCAATTCTTCCCAAACATGAAGAGATAGGGTGTTGGCCCTATCACCCCCTTACGTTGCTCTGTGGAACTGGCAGGGTATAGGGAGACCAGCAGACTAAACCATCTCAAAGGAAGTCCAATAACTCCCAGATCCTGGGCAACTCCACACCACTACAAATAAAGGTCTGTGCCTTAAAGGTTCACTCTGACGCCAGAAGTCCCATATCTCTCATGAAAGAATATTAATGTCAGTGCTTTGACCAAACTGCAGTTGGGTGGTTATGCCCATGTTAATCTTTATTGCTCTTCTAACTTCCTGTCCTAATCCATTGTGTGATAATGCTATGCCCTGCTAAACAGTTGCCATATTTCATTCCAGAGGTGAATGAACTTCAGTAGTGGATGAAATAATCCCTGTGCGGATAGTTTGTAGAAAAGTTTCTAAAGTGCTTCAGGACACTTTGGGATGAAAGAAACTATAAATATGTTACATATGTTAATAATTATCATTCAATACCTAGGTGTTTCTTTAACTGCAATAGATAGATGGAATGTGAATAATGTGTATTTCCCTCAAATTGGGACTTATATTTGTGTGATGAATTGATCTAGTGTAACATGCTCATCTTTAGGGTTTTTTTACAAAATACAAGCATACTGCTTGGATCTAGATCTAGTAGAATTTTAGTCTGATCCTAGGGTATATTACATTTTATTTCTGTATTTACATTTAGCAATGCTAGGGACTCATAGAACTGGTCAGAAAACAGAATTTCTGTCCCATGGGAACTTTCAACATTTTGAAATTTGTTTTCATGCTGGATCATATATCATCCAAATGATTAGATGTTTTGTAGTTTATTTTTTAAAATTTTCAATTGTGTGCTCTCACTCAAATTGAAATTTCAAAAATAATTTTCGGAATAGAAATTCTGAAAGGAATTAAATTCTAAAACATCTAATCATTTGGTTTAGATAATGTTAAAATATCAGACTATAAAATACACCTCTACCTTGATATAAGGCGGTCCTTAGGAGCCAAAAAATCATACTGCAGTATAGGTGAAACCGCGTTATATTGAGGTAGAGGAGTGTGCAGCCACACCTCCCGGAGTGCTTCTTTAACACATTATATCAGAATTTGCCTGATATCGGACAGTGTTATATCAGGGTAGAGGTGTATTATATATAAAAATTTAATATAATACACATACATAAAATATAAATGATATAAGTTAAAATGATACAAAGTGGTAACATTGAAAAGACCATTTCAATCTTATAAAAATGAAATGTTTCAGCATTATTGAAACAAAAGGAATAAGTAAAAATGACCACCCCGCACCTTTAAGGTGGAGGAGTAGAGGGTGAGGAGGAAAGAAGATTTGCCTGGCTGGCCAAATGAAGGGAACTATTCTTTATGGTAGGGGTGGGGTGGGGGAGATGAAAACTGCTGCAAAAGAGCCAGCATAGTCCCTGACTCATCCCCTGGGAATGAAGAGTTTTAAAGGGGCACCCTGTACCTAAAGCCTCCCTTTTACACAGAGCGTATTTTTCTATGCCTATGAGCACTCTAGTTCTAATCTGCACAAGAATTACCACTCTGCTTTGCTTATTGTATGTATTTTAACGTTTTCTATCTTTTTGTAACATGATTGCATTAACAGACTGCACTACCATCTCCTGCACCATGAGTGCCAATAATGTTAATGTATTTCACAGTCATATTCAGCATGACTGTCCGAATGGTGGGACTTAGCAACACACTTCATTTAGTTCCATGTATTAAAGTGATATTATTTTTAAACTAAAAAAGTGAGCCCCTAATGGTCAAATACTACAAAACAGTGTGTGTAATTGTTTGTTTGAACATTGCAGAATGAGCATTTGTTCACTCTGAATGGCTGTCTGGTTGCCCACCTGTCCTGACAGTAAGTCCTCTCCCCTAGACCTCACTCCTCCAGCTTAGCCTTCCCTTCCTGTTCTGCTCAGTGAGAGAGAGCTGCTCAGAGCAGACCTGGTTCTCTTATAATTTCCTGTCCATTCTGCCATCTGACTAGGCTTGGCAGAATTTGATTATTTTTTTTTAGTATAATTTCAGTGGATAATATTGTTTTTAAAGCAGTTTCTGAAAAATCAATTTAAATGTTCACAGTCACAGGGAATGATGGGGTGGGGGAGTCAGACAATAATTATTTAATGACAGGAGACACTGAGATTCAAAAAGTTAAAGCTTTAGAACTTAAAACACAGATTGTCAACATCACATGTCAAAATATACAAAGTAAATAGCCTTAAATCAAACTCTAATAAGTTCTCAAGCAGTAATTTTCTTACTTTGCCTAGTTGTAAATTTCTATTGTAAATGAAAATATTTTTTTCAGTTTGCATGTGTACAGTGAAATCGACATTTCCCGATCTTTACTGATATAAGTCTGATCCTTCCAAGCCTACATATGACCCTTTTGATTAGCCTCAAAATCCTCCCTTTGCAGGTGGTTGGTTGGTTACCACCCACCTGGAGTCTAAACTTGAAAAAAGGTTTTACTTCAGCCACTTTTCTACTACAAACTTCGGTTGCTGCACGTTACGTTGGCATATAGTCATGGGATTTGTATATTGCTTGTGTATATTTATACTTGGCTGCATTCATCTGTGCTGTATGTACTTACCAGAAGTGCTTGTGTCAGTGCAAAGTGTGTAGCACCATAAGTAGTGATCCCAATGTACTGTGTACCTCTGTCCTGTGTGCAATGCCTTTTTGCTGAATATTGGGATAAAAATGACAAACTGTGACCTAATGCACCCCTGTATTTACAGTCTGACGTGTGTTCTCCAGAAAAATCTAGGGAGTGGAGAAATCTATTTCTCAAAAACAAAGGACAAGTTGATGCCTCTAGAAAGCTGTCATAAAAGCTGATAGGCGATCACCAATCAAGAGGCCATTTTTTGGCAAGGAAGCGAGGGAGGAATAAACAGATCTGCATCTTAGGGTACGTCTTCACTACCCGCCGAATCGGCGGGTAGCCATCGATCTTCTGGCGATCGATTTTTCACGTCTTATGAAGACGCGGGAAATCGATCGCTCGCGGCGCCCCCGTCGACTCTGGAATGCCAGCTTGCCGGGAGGTGCAAGCTGGAGTCAACGGGGGAGCGCGCCGCCACCTGCCGCCGCCATGAGGACGGACGGTAAGTCAGCTGCAGATACGCAAACTTCAGCTACGTGATTCACGTAGCTGAAGTTGCGTATCTGCAGTCGACCCCCACCGTAGTGGAGACCAGCCCTTAGCAAACAGCATGAAATCTCTTTTACCACTAACTTCCTTGTCTCCGTCCTCTCAAGAGGAATGAATTTTACCTAAAGTAATTCTCAGGAAATGCATTTTCAAAGGATAACTGAACTATAAACACGAGTGGAAGAACACCCCAATATATTTCTTCCTATCCATCTATCACTCTTTCACCTAAGAAGAGAAAAGAAACCAGCCCATTTAACTTTGAGAGAGATCTTGACCTGAAATTTGGTCAGCTCTGTTGCTGGGAGCATAGGATAAGAATTTCACCTTGAACCAAGTCTAGTTTGTTAGGCTTTTGTCCCAGGGAGCATTTTATCTTTCTTTCTCTTGTAATCTTTTCTGACCTTAATGCCTTATATTTGTACTCACTTAAAACCTTATCTCCTCTTAGTTACATGAACTTGGTTTGTTCTTTAATCAAAACAAATCCAGTGTTGTGAACTGTGTAGGTAACTCCATTTTGGGAAGCAAACTGTTGTCTATTGATCCCCTAAGAGGGGCAAAGGACCTAATAAATCTGGAATGTCCAGGAGTGGGCTGGACAGTGCAAAACACAGGTTTGGGGGAAAAAATTGGGACTGGGAATGTTTTGGGGTCATCCCAAAAGTGGTAACCAAGGCTGACATAAGCCAGAGTGTGATCGACATATGTCTGGCCGGCTGCAGCTATACAGACACTCAGGGTCTCACCTACATACTTTTTGGCTGTTTGTAAGTGGCCCAGGTGGGAGCTACAGCAGCAAAACATTGTGGGGCTCCCAAGGTTACAGGGCAGAGGTAATTCAGCCCCCGACCAGTGTGGAATGTCATACTAGCCTAAGGGAACTCTGAGAGCTAGGGGTCATGTTCCTAGCATACACATTTCTCATTTCATAATACCTTCCAGATACCACACTTTTTGCACTTTTATTTTAATCCCACAAACCTGCACAGCACTTTTCAGTGCTAGCCATCTCTGGCAGAAGCATGGAGTCTGCAGAGCTTGGAACTATTCTCATGAACTTTGCAAATACAGGATGCATGGTTATCCAGTATTTGCAGACCCGTGGGAAATACCGTAATGACAAATATATGAGGATTTCTTTGAGGGCAGTTTGCTGAGGGACATAGTGAAAAACATTTCAATGTCGTTGGTGGCATTCAAAGAACAACAGCAGACAGTGGAGTGCCATGCCCAAGAAATGAGTACTAAGTGGTGGGATCGCATCACAATGCAGGTCTGAGACAATGAGCAGTGGCTGCACAACGTTTGAATGTGGAAGGCCACATTTCTGGATCTGTGTGTGTTGAGCTCTCCTTAATGTTCCAGCGCATGGACCCCGGTGGTCACACTCTAGAAGGTTGCATTGCTGGATGGTTATCAGTTGGTGGGGAATCATTTTGGAGTTGGAAAATCCACAATGGGGGCTATTGTCATGCAAGTGTGCAGGCCATTAATCATGGCCTGCTATGCAGGACTGTGACTCTTGGTAAAGTGCAGGACATTGTTGCAAACCCATCCATCATGGGGTTTCTGAAATGTAGTGAGGTGATAGATGACACATACACATCCCTATTGTGGCACCCACAACCCACCTTACCACAGAGGACCTCAACAGAAAGCACTTCTTTTTTATATTTTGGAAAGCATTGGTGGGGATTACTGGAGATTCTTCACGGTTATCAGTGTGCATTGGTCAGGGAAGGGTGCATGATGCTCGCATCTTTAAGAACACAGGACAGTGCCGCAAGCTGCAAATAGGGACATTCTTTCCCAACTGGCAGGTTACCGCTGGTGATCTCAAAATGCCAATAGTGATTCTGGGGGACTGTGACTACCCCTTGCTCTCTTAGGTCACAAAACCATCCTGTGGCCACCTCAAAGCACCAAGGAAAAATTCACCGCAGCAGGTGCAGAATGAGTTTTGAATGTGCTTTTGGTAGATAGAAAAGATGCTTGTGGTATTTACTCACTAGGTTGGATCTCAGTGAGAAAAATTTCCCCATGGTTATAGCTGCTTGTTGTGTCCTGCATATAATATCTGTGAGGAAGAAGGAAAAGCAGATGTGAGAGTCAAGGGTGGAGACGGAGCCTGCTGACTTTGAATAGCCAGACACAAGAGCCGCTACAAGAGCCCAGTGTGGAACTACGCATTTGAGGGAAGCTTTGAAAGAGCACTTTAATGGCCAGACAGAGTAATGTTCTGTGCTGGAGTGTCCTCTGGGCCTGGAGCTTTGGGTTATGCTAGGAATTCTGTAATGCTTGCTGTACATTTATAAATATGGCTGTTTTCTTTCAGCTCTGAATTCTGTGCTGCTTGGTGTACATTTACAAGCACTGTGTGGTGTGACTACCACTATGCATTCTGCAACATGGGATGTGAACACATCATGATAATTTTATTTTTCAAAAACAGAAATTTGAATTGCAAAGACAGTGCAGGGGGGAAAAGTGCAAAAAACCCACAGGCAATATAATACAGACTTTAAACATAAATTAACAGAGTGGAACTTTAAAAGTGGAAAGGCATCAAACACTTCTGTCCATTTCAGAGCACAAATGTGGCTACAGCTATAGAAACCAGGGCTCTCATAGATCAATGTCTGTGAAACTGTGGTTTTCCTTCTTCCCGCTCCCTCCTGGTGTGGAGCGGTAGGAGTTAAGAGATGGCTTGTGATACCATATTATATGTTGGGTGGGGAGCAAAGAGCAGGGAGTTTGGGATTTTTGAATCTCTAGGCTAACCAGGGTCTGCAGCATCTGAGTTTGCTACCCGAGAACATCCATTAAGTCCAGGTGCATCTCCCTCTCCCTGTCCTACTGAGACTTAGTTGTGTATGCCCTTTTCCTTCCCCATACTGTGAGTCATATTGACTCTCCATCTCCTTTGTTCGAAGTCCAGTGCAGAATTGGCTTACAGGATCTCACTGGACAAGTCCTCCCCAGTCCTCTTCTTTCTCCTCACCACTCTGAGGCGTTCTGTTGGGTGTGGCGGCAACACCCCTTAAGGCCGCCATGCCAGAAACAATGACAAAACAGACAGATGACACTGGATTTAATCACAAAGTTTCAAAATTCCCTTCCCTTATTTCAATAAATACTTTTAATATGAAATGCTTATTGACGTCATCTTTGGAGAGCTATGGCACAGCACTGCACTCCAGCCCCAGTCCTGGTGAGTATGGCCCACTGGAGAAGATAGGGAGGAAGGGGAAAGGATTTTCTGTTGCATGAAGCGATAACATTTTCCCCTATGCCATTGATGCAGGCATAGGGCAATATGGTGATGGTGAATATTAGCATTATTTTCTACAGGCAGTGGCACTTGTAGCTGATATCTTGTTCACGAAGGTCACAGAGAACACAATCACTAGTAGTGTCCTGTAGCCACTCTGTCCTGTATCCTATTAGCTTGTTCACTGCAATGGTGCCAGATGAACTCATTACAGAATGGTGTGGGAAAGTGTTCTACAGCAGAGGAAGAAAGAAGGCAGCCATCCCTAAACACCTTTGGGAGGGGACTGTAGAGTACCTCCATGAAAAGTTTTTTTTTTCTCCTGCAAATAATGGCTCATCCAAATTAAATAGCCTCTTAGAACTGGTATGGTAATCTCCAACTTTTTATGCTTTATGTGTATATAAATGCATCTTACTTCTGTGTGTTCCATTCTATGCATCTGATGAAGTGGACTATAACCCATGAAAGTTTATGTTGAAATAAATTGGTTAGTCTCCAAGGTGCCACAAGTACTCCTCATTTTGTTTAGGTCACACAGTATCTATGCTCACACTGGGCAGACCTCAATAGGTTGACCATGGCTCCACACTGGTCGGAGTACAGGTTTTACTTGTCTCTGTAACAGGGCACTTATGTTGGCCAGAGACAAATTTGAGTGTAGACAAATGTAGAAATCGGTCAATGCAAGGCAACCTACAGTGACCTAACTTTGTAATGTAGACCAGGCCTTAGGTTTCAGCCATCTCATTGTTCTGCTAAGACATAATTTATTCAGTTATTAATAATCCGGAAATAGTTCCATCAGAGGCAGACAGCCAGGTACCAATCCCCTTCTCCATAATACAAGAAGTATAATGAAAAACTGCAGCAAAAGACAAACATACAGCAAGTTCATTGTATCAGACAGAATTCAGAAGTTGCATGTAGGCAGATCCTTCAAACTGTCACAACATAATTTATTTGTTGAATAATTAAGAATAGATTAAAAATCTGCCCATGAATGAGTTACAAAGAGTTAAAACACACCAAGTTTGCAACAATTATTCCATGTGCAACAAATAATTCAACCTCCTGTACAGTTGAGATGACTATGCTTGGTTAGCCATATCCTCAGATGGCATAAATCAGTGTGACTCCAGTGATGATCCATCTTTTTAGTCCTGGAACTCAGCACCAGATGTAGGTGAACGGCAATGGAGTGACTCTGATTTACACCAGTTGAGGATCTGGCCTGTTACATTTAACTAAGTGATTCACCACTTCTTTTTGAAGGTTGAAGAGGGTCCTATGGAAACACTATGTGCTCCAACCAGTCTGTGCTTGTTTCCTGGGCCCAGAATTGGCATTCCACAGCATGAACCTGGCCCAATGCCACCATGATATCCCAATTGCCACATCCCATGCTTCCAGGAATGTCTGTTGTCCATGTCCTCATCACTATTGTGATTGCGCTGTCATTGTCTTTGCCAGGTTTTGGAGGTTCTGCACATATTGCAGGATAATGTGTGAGGTGTTTACAATGGTCATAACTGCAGCGGTGATTTCCAGGAAAAAAGGTGCAAAACGTCTGTTTGCCATTGCTTTCATGGAGGAAGGGGAGAATGAAGACATGTACTCAAAAACACCTGCAACAATCTTTTTGGCCCACCGGGCACTGCGTGGAGACTGCGGGGACTTGGGTTACCTATCCACAGTGCACTGCTCCAAGAGTTGATGCTAGCCACGGTACTGTGAACGCACGCTGCCAATGTAATGTGCTTAGTGGGGACACACACAATCGACTGTATAAAATCTCTTCTGAAAGGTCAACTTCTATAAATTCAACCTAATTTCGTACTGTAGACATACCCTTAGGTAGAAGGAGAAGAGGGATTTAGTTTTGTTGCAGTGGGTTCAGTATGATTTACTTATGGCGATCAGAAAGTGAGAAATGTTAAAAGGTTTGTGCTAGTGTCACTGGGGCAAAGGACATCTTGTCATTTTGTGAACTCATTGCAGGAGAAAATTTTGGGGAATAACAACAAAATAACCCTGCTCACTATACCGATTCTGCGGGTCTTAAATACCAAGAATATGCCCAGAGTATCAGACGATGAACTAATTCTGTGCCGAACAGTCTGACAATAATTTGACTAGTCAGCAAGCTACAGTATGTTCTGCTCCGTTTGTCAAATTTGTGAAGTGAGGGCACTTTTCCGCATTCCCTCTGCCTCTATCCATTGTCATAAATTTGGATTGCATGTCAATTATCCGAATTTATTACTATCCGCCTTTCAATTCTAAATGTATGTGATTTGTAATTTAAGACTTTTATATTGTACATTTATTATCACTTCTCTGTTTTAACCAGCATTGAGATAACCACTACTTTCCACTCTTCAAATGTCTTCTCTTTTCAAGGTCAGCAGTTTCACAACATAGCTGGAAATGAAGTGGGACTTATGGTTCTGTTTAATCAAATTTCATGCTCTGTTGCCTTCTTCTTATGGCCTCTCTGCTAATTGATCAAGTTTTCAATTAAAGTCCTCCATCTTTGTTTTAATTCTTTGTTAAGGTTTTTATTCCATTACATGGTTTCATGAGATCTAAGTTGCTACAAGTACAAACTGTCTCAGCCTATTCTATCCACTGTCTAGTTACGATGATGTGGCTGTGTAGCACACCACTTCCCTCCCCCGTCCGTCTTGTTAAAGCCCTTGGTAGACTAGTGTCATCTATTGGATTTAGGCTTAAATTCTAAAAATCTGATCTATCAGTCAAGGAGGAATTAGTTTATCTCATGAGATATCAGAGATAAAAACCTCTCTGTGTTTCTGTACTTTTCAGTCATCTTGTTCAACAAAATGTTAAACTAATTACAGTTTCTAAAGAAATATTAAAAATGACTGTCATTAGGAAATGGGGACATGTAAAGTGTGCACTCAATGTATTGCTTCTTTGAGAGGTTTTCCTAACAAGCTGTAACAATGGTTACAAGACACGTTTTATCATGTTTATATGGATCTAGTAAGTATTCATACAGCAAATATGTGTCAATGAACAATGGTGATTATTCACTTCTCTACTGTGTAACTTCATGTTTCATTCCCAGAGTGTCAGTATATCGAGTTTGCTTTGAAATCCATGAACATGATAGCTTATTAAAATCAAATAGTTATTAAAATCAATATTTTTGAAAGGACCTAAGAGGCTGTGTTGACAGAATCAATGTAAATATATTATATACAGGGTGGCTTTGTTGGTGTAATTCTTAATTTTAAAAGGTGGAAATGTCACTTTGGTGCTGATACTTTCAACACAATGGAAAATACAGACCAGATAATTCCTTGAAAAAATTGCGATGAATGTTAAAGGTTTATTGTTTAGAGCCTTTGCAATATGAAAATTCTCATTTTATGCTAATCTTCAAATAAGGCATAAAACCTAGAAAACACTTTCCATTTCCCTGCTTAAGATGCAAAAGCAGGTTTGCTTTCTAACCTCAGTTATCTGAATGTTAAAATGTAACAGATGCATTGATCAGAATGATTGCAGTACAGTACAATTCCACAGTGGTTCTGCTTATGCATTTTGGTATGCTACTATGCATTTTGGTATGCTTTGGTTCCTGCAGCTTTTAAAAATTTGATATTTATATGTCTCAGAATATGCTACAAATCGCTGATTTCAAATGTTCTTTTATATTTTCATAATGTTTTATATTTGTCCACTGTAGCCAAACGATCATTTAGAAGACTCCTGACACAGGAGGACATAGATCTGGAAGTCAGGGCACACTGGGTGAAAACAAGGCCTCATTGAATAGAATGGCAGCTTTGTTTGTGTAGTAGCGTACCCAGCTCTGCCACTAAGTTACTATGTGACTTTGTCCAAGTCACTTAAGCTCATGTATTCGAGTGTCCATTTATTTTTGGGTACCCAATCTCGGGTATCTAGGACCTCATTTTCTCAGGTGGTGAGCATCCACAATTCCATTTGAAATTTATGATGTGATAAGACTGGCTTCCTCAGCAGCCTGCAGAATTATCAGTCACATCAAACTTAGATTTTAGTTCTTGGTTCTGGCCTGAATTTATTATAGAAATGACAACAAACTTTACAAAAATAAAATAACATTTCCAGCTGGGCTTTCCTACACAACCACAATTCCTGGGGCTCATCTTTTCTTTCTCTTTCTTTCTCTTTCTTTTTCTTTCTTCCCTTCTTTCCCTACTGCAAGAAACTCCCCCTTCCGGCAGCTTCAAGATTTGCCTACATTACAAAGTGTTGGCAAAAATTATGCTGTTTTAATTAACGTGCTTTAATTAAAACTGCTGTTGTATGTCCACACTAGCTCTTTGCATCGGCAGAGTGCATCCACACTCTTTCAGCTCTTGCACCGACACTGAGAACAGTGCACTCTGGGTAGCTATCCCACTGTGCAACTGGCTGGAGGATGCTCTGGGAAGGGTTTGCAATTCCTCCTGGGGCAGGTGCAGTGTCACATGATGCAGGGAGTCTGGTAGAATCTTAAAGACTAACAGATTTATTTGAGCATAAGCTTTCATGGGTAAAAAACCCACTTCTTCAGATGCAACTAACACGGCTACCTCTGGATACTTAACATGATGCAGGTTTCTCAATCCCAATGGTCCAAGGGCATGCTAGGAGATTATGAGCCCCTTTTCAACTGAAATATGAGGGAGAGGAGAGTCTGGGGTGGGGGAGATAGCAGATTGTGGGGCCTATTGTGGGGCAAGGAGAAGGGACACCCTCTCCCACATCAGCCCCCGGCTCTGCTCCACACAGCAGTCTCTCCTGAAATAGCCTGCTCCGCTTGCCTGCCTATGGTTCTCTGATTCCCTCCGAGTTCTCCCACAGTCTCCTCAGCTGCCCAGAGCAGCTCTGTGAACGGTCTGTGCTGAGGAATGTCAAAGCAGCACAGCTGTGTTGCTAAAAGCTGTGTAGTGTAGACATAACCTGAGTTGGGCACCTACAATTAGTGGATGCTGTTGGTCTCCAATTCTCTATGCTTAAGTTTTCCCTTCTGCAAAAATGGGGGTGATGTAATTTACAAAGGAGAGTAAGTATCTTTTGAGATCTTTTGATGCAAAGAGCTATGTGAGGGATAGGTATCATTTTGAACCAGTGTCTTGCTCTGAATATATCTATTTCATTCCTTAGTTCAGCAAAGACGCTATGGGGAAAATATTTAAATGGGTGCATAGAAAGGGCACAAGCTGTTGTTTATCTAAGTGCGAGCAGTAGTGATAATAATTAATAAGAAGCATACAGTGTAGGTTTGAAACATTATGTTAATGCAGTGGAAGAATTCTTGGATGTGTGTGTGCAGTTTTTAAAATAAACCCAGAAGAAAATATTTTCCCTCTTTTTCTAACAATATGCTTAGGTATATATAATTACATGAATGGGCAAGTCAAGAACAGCAAAGAAGCATATGCTGTGGTTAGTATGTTTGAGATTTAAATAAAATAGCTGCATATGTAAATCATTTTTTTTAAAAGGTATAGCAAACTCTGATATTCTTCTCATGAGCACTCCCGCCGCCTGCCAAAACAGAACAAAACACCCTTTTGGTCCAGTGGTTGATTATCTCCAGAAAATCCTTTTTTGTTTTCAAAATTTATGATGTGTTCTGTCTTGTCACAGTGAGCCATAACATGTAATAAATTTAAAACCAATGTTGCCTGCAAATGCATGCTATCGATTTAAATGGCACTTCTTCACATTGGATTGTTTTAAAGGGACCGCAACTCAACAAATGGGGAAGCGTTTGAGAATATGCTTGTTAATAAGTAAATGACAGATCATTAAAAGCTGGACTGGCGCCTTGCAATCCAGCCTGAATTAGGGGCACTGTGTTGCTGCACTGCCCCAGGGGCAAGGCAGCATCCAGACTGAGCTGAGAGTCAAAGTCTGGACCCTGCTTCCCATCCCCTCCCTGCCCACCTGCATGGGAATGGCAATAGAAGCTGAGCAGCAGTGCAAGGTGTAGCAATGCGGGAAGCTCAAGGAGGGCACACAAGTGAGCAGAAAAGTTGCTTCTTCTATTTTGGTCCATCTGTCTTACAAACTTTGTGCTATTTTCTTCCCTTGAATTTTCTGCCTAACTCCCATTGACATCAGTGACAGTTCTGTTCCAGAATCTTACCTTTTTGTCTTCATTCCTAGCTCTGCCACACCTCTATATTCTCTATAATCTAAATTCTTCTAGTCTCAGCATTCTGCTGTGTGCTGGCTTTAATGTTGGGAAGTGTCTTAATTGTGTAGTCCCCACCCCTTCCAAGATTAGTACTGTAAGCTCATCCCAGCAGCAACAGATTTGTATCACCCAGTCCACTCATTGATCAACGGTGGAGATAAATTCATTCATCCAGCAACTCATGCATCAGGTTTTTTTTAGATTCCCTTTTCCAGAAAGTTTTTAATAAGCAGCTCAATTCACTATGGGCCAGGATGTAGCTCCAGGGCAATGAGCCTTGTACGGAGCTGCACTGTCCCCACAGGGCACTGAGGAAAGCACAATCCTTCTCCATGCCACCTACTTCATGGTGAGGAGTATGAAAGCTTTATATCCTCCAGGGCAATGCCTCCCACTCCCCTTTCCACATCCAGTCAGCTCAGGTCTGGGGCTGTCCTTCCCCTTTTGGGGGGATTCGTGATGCCACAAGTGCACAGAGGGAGAAATTCCTATAATCTAAAAGGGGAGAATCTCATTCCTTCCCTCCCCTGCCATCCACTTACACTCAGCCAATGATATTCTGGCTGTTAGCTGAATTTCCCACCCTTTTGCGAGAGGATTATTGATATACAACCATTGCCTTTTTTTCTTTCCCTTATCCTCTTTGTCTTAAGTTTTGGGATGAACATAAAGTAATAGCTTTTATTTCCCATTGGGGAAGCTCTATTCTTGTGTCAGGTGTAAACCTTCCCTGCAGGTGCGCTGGGGACAATCCAATATTTGATGCTTCTGCCTTGGAAGTGGAGTCTTGTTTTCTCCTATGGAAGTTTTATAGGGGTTTATTAGTGAACTCAGTACCTGTGAAGGGAACTAGCTGATTTAAATCCCACCCACGTCACGGAAGGGTGCTGCCTCAGAAGCTGGAAGGGCCATGGGACCAGAATTTAATTAAATACAGGGACCAAAAGAAATGAACAAATAGGGACAGGGTGAAAGTCACAGGGTGAGAGTGAGGGAAGCAGAAGGGGACACTGAGCAGAGAAACCTGGACAGTGCCCACTTCTCCCAGAAGGAGTGGGAGTGTTAGGGGACTACACCTAAGGGAACTTTGCTCAGATGTGTTCACAGTGAAGGGAGCAGGTAAAGGACCCACCGTTGCAAAGCACTGCCTCTACTCTCCCATGCTCAGCTTCCTCTTTCTGGAATGATGGGTGTCCATCTTGGCCAGTGCCAGGAAGAATTTCACAAGGAGATCTCACTACATTTGTGGGGGTTGTGTGCACGGATGTGGAGTACCTAGAGGAACAGATGCAGGGAGAAGTGCAGGGAGAACCTCAACAAGAGGTTTTGGAGAAGGCAAAAGAGCAGTGCTACCTGGCACACCGAGGAAGGGAACCAGCCTGTCTGAAATTATGGAAGGGTGGGTAGAGGATACAAAACATAAGACCCATTCACTCAAATAGGTGAGGCGCTACAGAGCATGGAAGCAACCAAACACAGAGGACAACAAATGTTAAAAGGGGAATGGGAACGGGGGTCAAAGATGGCTGCATCCACTGCTCCCCAGAGGAATCCAAGGAGTCAGTGGATGCAGCCCAGGGTAACTCTGCCCATAAGCATGAAACGTTCATGGAAACCAGCCTATTTGAATCCTGGGGGAAGGTGGATCTAAGGCCACCCAAAAGTAAAGGCCCATCTCCTCATCTGAGAGTTGGAGTCACTGAGACCAGAATTCAGCTGAGGCCTTGGGACCAGTTAAGGAAAAAACAAATACCCAACTGGGGTGGAGAAGAGGGAAGGGAACGGGTTAAAAACAAGGGAACTTATTTGGATGGGAACACCAAGTGGAAACTACCCACTACTTCATGAAGGAGTCCAAGGACCCAGTGGATGCCTCCTAGAGGAACTATGAACCAGACTGACAAACCTGAAAATGGAAGTTCTCTATCCACAGAACAGGTACAATGACAGTACAAACCTCTCAATACAGCTCTCCCAGTGTGTTTCGGTTCTTACCCATCTCTAAGGACAGTTCACTTAGCACACATTGTTCCAGATCCTCAGTGAAGGTTCTGGGATTCTGGCCTTTTTCATTCTAAGAATGGCAATGCCATTTGTGATGTGGTTTTGTTGTAATGTGGTTAACTATCCTTTATTAACTTGTCTTGAACCGCTAAAGGCCATGGAACTGATTCTCCATTTGGGATTGATCCTGTAGTCCTTACTCCAACAAACCTCATTTCAAAATTGCACCCAATGTCCTCCATTTGAGACCAAGCCTGTCATCCTTATTCCAGCAAAACTTCCATTGTGTTCAACAGAATTTAGGGCTATTGGCCTTGATTTAAGACTCTGCCACTAACAACCTGCACCAGATTCTAACCAATGAACTAAAACTGAACAGCTCAGAATCTCATTGTCAATCTACTGAACCATGTAGTTTACAGCCTAATTTTCCAAACGCTGCCGTCTGAAGCAGCCCAATGGTTTTCTTTTTCTTTAGCCAGTCAGTTGATATGTGCTAAACTTAGGGCTGCTGTAGTAAAAGATCTGGAACTGTTTTTCTTAAATATAGGTTTTATTGAGTTTAGTTACTTTATTTTAAAACCACACTGCAGTTAATGCTCTAAAAAGATCAATATTCAGGTCCTTAGTGGCACAAACTAAATACATGTTAAAAATAAAATAGATACTGCTATTTTCACATAAAGCTTAGTGAATCTGTTTTGAATTTTAGGTAGTTTCAATTGGAATATCAGCTAAAGAAAAACACATTCCTTGTTCCTGTAATAAAGGGGAATTCTGTTTATTTCAGGGGAACAATGACACAACATGCCTGATTTGGGTTTTCTTTTCTCTTCACAAGTGTAAATCAAGAGTAACAGACTAGTTTAAGAGCAGATATCAAAAGCAGATTCAGCATTTCCCCACGTTTTTGTATATTAATCTTCCCCATTAAAATATGTCAGATGAAGGCTCATGCCAAGATATTGTGCTGCTCCTTTATATAGATAGCTTACCTCCCATCAGTGATTGATTTTAGAACCAGGTACAACCACAAAAGACCTGGATTCCTGGGATATACATTTTTAAGCATGCAGAGAAATCTTCAGGTGCACTGGAGGAATGCTCAGCAGGTTTGTGGAGTGGTAAGTAAAATTTACTTTCTCTCGCCTTGTCTCCTTTCCCCCCTAATCCTGGGCCCTAGAGCAAGTTGGAATAGTCAGAATAGCCAGACAATTCAAATAGTCTGAGAGCTGCTTTATTTTGTGCTGGTTGCAGTAATTGTTCCCAAGGGGATACAGGGTTGGTCTCAGATCTGTTTATCAGGGAATCAGGGGCAGGTGGCATAGAACTAGCTACTGGATTAGGGCAGCTGGGCATTCTCCCATGCCACAGGAATTGCCACCCAATTGGGTAAGCTCCCTTTCATTTAAGAGAGTATGCAGTGGGGCAGAGGGTGAGGCCCATAAATGAGTTGGGAATAAAACATCTTTATTCGCTTTAATAGAATTAAGTAAGACCAAAGTTCATCCATTTGTATATGATGACAAATTAAGATATATTATTTCTACCCTGGGGTTGTAACATTGAGTACCCTAAACTGCCAAGTTTAGAGGAGAGTGACATTTATCACAAAACTCCCCCACCCCCGCCTTTGGGGGGCAAAAAATGCATTTTTAGGTTGACTGACATATTTCACAAGTTTGGTTCAAATTCACTGAATTGTTTCAGTTTTTAAAAAATCAGGAAAAAAGTTCTGAAAATATAAAAATATTTCGTTTTGGCACTCTAAAAAAGGAATGTTTTGACTTTTCAATTCAAAATGTATTTTCAATTTGAATTTTACTAAAGTCTTATTAAAAATTGAAAGTTAACCCTCTACACCCAAACAAAAAACCCCAAAACCCCAATAAAACAAAACCATAAAATGTTTAATTTTGGGTCATACAAAATGGTTTTTTTTGCAATTTGCAAAAAGCATTTTTTTGCTTCCCAATTATGTAAAAAAATTTTTTTTTTTTGGTTTCAGGTTGATCCATACTGAATTTATTTTTTATTTTTTAATTCAGACTCTGAACCAAAAATCAATTACTTGCATAGCTCTGAGTACTTGTCTGCAGAGGAAAGTGTCCAGTAGCCAAGGTTGTTTTTTGGATGAAGCTATCTATGTGGAGGTGTCTTATTCTTTCTTACCTGCCATAAATGCAGCTAGAGCCTAATTTGGCTGCAGCTATGCTAGGGAATGATCAGTTGTCAGTGACAGATCCCTCCAAATTAGTGTTGAAAGCTGTTTAATTGTTAATGAAAAAGGGACAAAAACCTTAGACTTTTATAAGTGCATACACTTCTCATGGAGGATGTTAGCTAAAGGCTTTTATAGTGGACCTAATGAGTATGGAGGAATTTGCTGATGTAACAAAGAAGGTATCCATATTAAGCTTCTTGTCTGCAGATGCGTCAATATATTTTTCCGGCGAGAACAAATGCAGACTTCTGAATCTTGCCTGCCTGTAACAATAAAGTGGTGTAAAGTTACCATCTAATGAGGTTTGAGACTTCCCAGAATGGAGAAATTCAGACCTTCTCAAGTGCTTTCTTTTCCAACTCTGATTCATTTTTGGAAGAGCCAGTTCTCACACCCTGATGGATCAACATAAAGGTATAGGACATGCCAGTTTAGCAAGTCAATCTCTGAGTGTTGCACCTGGAGTTATCAATTCAATGTAGATTATATAAAAATACACTAGGGTTTAGGGAAGTCATGTTGCAGTTTAGCAGATTTGGCAAGGGTGGCAGTTCTGAGCAGGGCTCAAAACTCTCTGTTTCTGCTTAGTCCCAGGAAAGAGAGGCTAGAGCAGATTAGGGTAATGAGACAGCAAGTGTGAAAAATCGGGAAGGAGGTGGGGGGTAATAGGAGCCTATATAAGAAAAAGACCCCAAAATCGGGACTGTCCCTATAAAATCAGGACATCTAGTCATCTTAGAGTAGATGCATATGTTTGAGAAGAAGTGACAAAAGGTCCTGTGGCACTTTAAAGACTAACTAAAGTATTGAAGCATAAGCTTTCATGGGCTAATACCCACTTCGTTGGATGCATGCAGTGAAGTATCCGAGGCAGGTATAAATAGGTAGGCAAGAACCAGGTTAGAGATAACAGGGTTAGTCCAATGAGGCTGAACCAGCTTGTTATCTCTAATCAGGGAGGGTGAGGTATTCATCTAGTCCCTGAGGTGTGAACAGGGAGAGAAGAGAAACTGTTCTTGTTAGCTAGCCATTCATAATCCCTATTCAGTCCTGCGTTGATTGTATCAAATTTGCAAATGAATTGCAGCTCTGCAGTTTCTCTTTGCAGTCTGGTCTTGAAGTTTTTTTGCTGCAATATGGTGACTTTTAAATCTTTAATTGTGTGTGCAGGGAGGTTGAGGTGTCTCCTACGGGTTTTTGTATATTGCCATTCCTGATATCTGATTTGTGTCCATTTATCCTTTCTCGTAGGGACTGTCCAGTTTGGTCGATGTACATAGCAGAGGGACATTGCTGGCACATAATGGCATATATTACATTGGTAGATGTGCAGGTGAATGAACCAGTGATGGTATGGCTGATCTGGTTAGGTCCTGTGATGGTATTGCTGGTGTAGATATGTGGGCAGAGTTGGCATCGAGGTTTGTTGCATGGATTGGTTCCTGAGTTAGGGTTATTATGGCGCGGTGTGCTGTTGCTGGTGAGAATCTGCTTAAGGTTGGTGGGTTGTCTGTGTGCCAGGACTGGCCTTCCTCCCAAGGCCTGTGAAAGTGAGGGATTATTGTCCAGGATGGGTTGTAGATCACTGATGATGCATTGGAGAGGCTTTAACTGAGGACTGTAGATGATGGCCAGTGGTGTTCTATTGTTTTCTTTCTTGGGCTTGTCTTGCAGCAGCAGGCATCTGGGTACACGTCTGGCTCTGTTGATCTGTTTCCTTATTTCCTCGTGCAGGTATTGTAGCTTTGAGAAAGCCTGGTGAAGATCTTGTAGGTGTTGGTCTCTGTCTGAGAGGTTGGAGCAAATACGATTGTACCTCAGTGCTTGGCTGTAGACAATTGATCGTGTGGTGTGTCCAGGATGGAAGCTGGTGGCATGAAGGTAGGCATAGCTGTTGGTAGGTTTTCAGTATAGGGTGGTGTTAATGTGGCCCTTATTAATTTTCACCGTGGTGTCTAGGAAGTGGACCTCGCATGTAGACTAGTCCAGGATGAGGTGGATGGTGGGGTGGAAGCTGTTGAAATCATGGTGGAATTTTTCCAGAGTTTCTTTCCCATGGGTCCAGATGATGAAGATGTCATCAATGTAGCGTAGATAGAGAAGGGGCGTCAGTGGATGAGAGTTGAGGAAGCATTGTTCCAGGTCAGCCATAAAGATATTGCATACTGTGGGGCCATGCGGGTGCCCATAGCGATGCCACTGGTCTGGAGATATATATTGTCACCAAACTTGAAATAATTGTGTGTGAGGGTAAAGTCACAGAGCTCAGCAACCACTTGTGCTGTGGCATCATCAGGGATACTATGTTTGAGCAGTGGCACTGCATTTACCTTCTATTACCTTATTCACTAGATAATTAACTATACTAATTTAACTCTTGAAAAGGAATTTTTATTTCCAGAATCTGCTTTTGCTCATAGGACAAAAAAACCTATGAACTCTGTTGTATGAGGTACTGATTTTATGTTTCTCAGCCTGCAAACTGGAGCTGAACAGTTTGTTCCTCAAATCTTGCATTTCTCAAAGATTCCCTTTCAGCAAACATTCGCCAATCAGGGAGTCTTTGGCTGCAGAACTGCCCTTTTGCTGCATTTCTCTCTTAGTCACTGTGCCACTTCCCACAAGACCACAGGGATCTCTGTGAGGAATTGTAGATTTGGGTGGAACCATGATAAACAGGACAGGATCAGAAGTTATCTCTATGGTTTTCCCTTCTCAGCATTGCCAGTACCTTCTGTAGTACCTGGAAAATAGAAACAAGTACAGGGACTGAGAGGATGTCCACAGGATAAAGTATCCCTGCTCTGTGCAGACTTACATAGGGAGCTCATGACAAACTTCTGACTGTTTCTACTGTATGCACGGCTTCACATTTTCTGGGATTCTCCTATTACTGTAGAATTGGCTTTAGAATCAACAACGGTTGCAAAATATAGCTTCGGAATCTAAGCTTCCATTAACATGACTAGAGTAACTTCACTAGGCTCTTAAAGCTATCAATTTGTAAACTCATGAGGATAATACTGCATTGGGTTACACAAGGGTCAGAGACTGAAGCTAAATTTTTCAACAGTTCTTGATTCTAAAGCAGTGGTTACCAAACTTCTGTACTGGTGACCCCTTTCACATATCAAGCCTCTGAATGCGGCCCTTCCCCCCTTATAAATTTTAAACACTTTTGCATATATTTAACACCATTATAAATGCTGGAGGCAAAACAGGGTTTGGGGTGGAGGCTGACAGCTCGCAACCCTCCATGTAATAACCTCATGACCCCCTGAGGGGTCCCGACCCCCAGTTTGAGAACCCCAGTAGTAAAGCTAATTCTGCAGCAATTGCTGCATGTAAAGCTCAACATAATTAACCTTTTCACTCCTATTATTCTTAGCAGATGTATCCAGCAAATGTAATTCTCCATTATTGTTAGATCCAGTGACAGACCTTCACAGGTTGGAAGGACAGCAGGTTGCTACCAATGGCTGCTGGGCCAGAGGATAGAAATTTGAGCCTATTTAATAATATAAAGTCACCTCTGCCTCTTCTCATCAGAGGAGGAGATGCAATAACTCAACAGCTTGACAAAATTTTGTTCTAGTTTCAACCAGTTTGTCAGCTTACCTGCCTGGAATTGCCGGGATCACCTCTGGAGCTCTTTTGAAAAATTGCCGCACATTAGCTATCCTCCAGTCATTTGGTACATAAGCTGATTTAAATGATAGGTTACAGACTACAGTTAGTAGTTCTGCAATTTCACATCTGAGTTTCTTCAGAGGTCCCAACTTCATCAGATGGGTAGCAGCCAAGTGTGCTGAGACATGAACATACTTGCTTTTAAGTTGGGTTCTGCTTCTTTGCATTCATTAAAGATTTCTGAATGCCCCTATAATTGAGAGTAGTTATATGAAAAATAGGGAGAAGAGCTATTGGAGAGCACAGCTTCCTTGCTAAATACTTCTGGGTTCCGGAAGAAATAGATATCATGACCCAACATACTTTTTTTTAATGGATTCCCTTTTAAGATAGGGAATATTTAGGTTTACTATTTATTATTTATCTATTTATTTTTTACTTTGTACTAACAGCTTGTTATGCATTTATAGAATGGTAGGACAACAAGGTCCCTGTCTAGACAGATGACATAAATAGACAATGTACCAATACAGAAGGGGAGATGAGAAGTGACAAAAGCATGATGACTGCAATGAAATTAAACATGTATTTTAGTGGCCTCATATTTTTGTTTAGATTTTGTTCTTTGTTTTAAGAGTTGAGTCATTTACAGTAAATTCCCAAATGTCCAGACTGGAAGAAAGGGCTAAAATAGCCTCTCTCTTTTTTGTGCCTACCAGAAACATAAAGGTTTTTAGCCAGTCCATTCTGGCTGAAATATGTAGTCTTCAGAGAGTATCTGACTCTGCTGCAATCAAAATGTTGTCTAAGTAAATATAGTAATTTTTACTCCTGAAGACCTTAGGAGATGAATTTGATCTCATCACCACTGTAAATACCTTACGGGCAATGTGCAAGGCTATTATATTGCCTCTTCCACTGAAACAATACTCCTTTTGAAGAGAATGTGAAGATCTATATTTTACTGCCTGTTATTTATTTTGTGATTTGGATGAATGGGAATGCTAAGCACACCTTTGCTTAGGTCTATTCTTGCTGAGAAATGCCTTTGCAATCAGTGGCTTACTTTCATTGACTGCAATGGGAGCAAATCAAGCCCTAGAAGCAGAAGCTGGGACTCTTGAAGGTCAGGTAGACAAATGACTATTGGAGAAACAGGAGAGAATAAGGATGGGCTGATGCAGGCTCCAGAGGCAGGGCCAGGAGAGTCCCCTTAGGGGAGGTTGCATCAGCCTGGTGGAGGAGCTCCTCCATGCTATCTGCACTTATGGGCATGGAGGGGAAAAGTCAGGAAGCTCTGCTGATAGAGAAGGGGCTTCAAGCCCTTTGGCCCAAAGGCCTGAGTAAACCTTATGCCCTCCAAAAGGGAAAGGAAAATACCCAAAGCAGAAACAGTAATCTGGCTTCATATTGCAGTTCATTCAGATGTTTTCAGATTCTGAAAATACTCTTGAGCATTATATAGTAAAGAACTGACTCTGTCATGCATCAAGTTAGTGTATCTATCTATCTATAATATAGACACAATAGCAACTGTGGAGGTGAAACCAGACAATCACTACGCTCTTGAATGAACTCACTCAGGAAAAAGGCAAAAACACCAGATCACCTGTGGGTGAGCACTTTTCACAAAGTGATCACTCTAAATCTAACCAATCAGCATGGGCGGTGGTTATCATAGGCCACAGGAGGCTAAGCCTCCCCTAACCCAAGCTATGGCCTCACCCATGCTGTGCCCCAAGGCCCAGCCCTCGTTCCCCCTTTTCTCCAAGGCCAGTGGGGGCTCAACTCAGGCCAGCAGCTGGAGCTCAGGGTTTGGGGCACCCTGGGGCGGCTTGAACCAGCAGGCAGTTCAAACTGCCCGGAACCCAGGGGTGGTTCCGGCTGACCCAAGGGTTGGGCCGGTGCTCAGGGCCAACTGGCAGCCCAGAGATCAGGCTGGTACTCGGGGTCGGCCGGCGACTGGGGCAGGCTGGCCAGTGAATAGGCTGGCCAATGCAGCTAAGGCTGGACGTCCGACAGTCCGAGACTGGGGAGGTTTGACTGGCACTTCTCCAGCCACAGTGGGTCAGGGGTTGGGGCTCTAATGGGCAAGGGGGGAGGGGGGATGGAAAGGGCCGGATAGGGCCTCAGGTGGAAGGGACATGGCCAATCAGTCCAAAATCCTCAAAGGAAACCTGCACCACACCTTCAAAAGATGAGCCAGGTTGTTTACATTTATAACTTTGCTAGACTCTAAAAATAGTGACACTGGATATATGGTTTATTACAACAATTTGTAAAACCACTGACAATGCCCCCCCACAAGTTATTCTACCTTCCACTCCCCTGCCTTTCCTCCCTATGACTGGAAGGGTGTTAATGGGCCACTTCACTTTGAATGGTCCTTGAAATATGTGTTAACTAAGTATGATAAATAATCTGTTTAAATCTTGTAATTAGCATGTTACACTTTTTGAGTTAGGGCTTGTACACGCTACCATTTTCGTTGGTATAATTTATGCCACTTTTGCATGAATAAGTTATGCAGACCTAAGCGCCAATGTGGACAGTGCTACGTCCGTAGGAGAGGTTCTCCTGCTGGCTTAGCTAACCCCTCTCCCATCAGCATAAAGCATCTTCACCAGATGTGCTACAGCAGCCCAACTGTATCAGTGCATCTGTAGCACTTCTAGTGTAGACTAGTCTAGTTTCTCAGACCTGAAGCAGAGCTCTAGGAAAGCTCAAAAGCATGTCTCTCTCACCAACAAAAGTTGGTCCTATAAAAAGTGTTACCTCACCCCCCCCTTGTCTCTCACAGATACACACACTTACATGTTAGCAGGCATTCTTCTGTTGTGCTATTAATGGCCAAGCAAATATATCACTATTATTGGTATTATTTTTATTGAGTTTTTTTAGGTCATTATTGAATGACCATGAATTTTTCAATAGAAACAACTGGCACTAAAAATTAAATGATCTAACACTTTAGAGTAATGAGTACTACATTTGTAAATACTCTAAATTTTATAGTCTTGCATTTGGGACTGTCTACATGTTTTATAGGAAAATAAATAACCATCTGTGATTTCAAAATGAAACAGTTGGGACGGGAGAGGGGTGAAAGCTGTTTTACAAGGAGATCCTGTAGCAACTTGCTATAATTTTAGCAAGAAGAAATCTGAAAGTGTGCACTGTATGTATAATAGGCACTTCAATTTCAATACTGATTTTTTTTAAAAAAAAAAAGATTTTGAGATATCTATAAAGCTAATGGGAAATAAGCAAAAGTTTTGCAAATTTGCAGAGCTTTTCAAAATTCCTTTTATTGGGCAATTAGAAAGATCTTTTAATTTTTGATAAAGTTTGTCCCTTGCTTCAGTTTGTAAAACATAGTTCACTTCTGAAATGCACAATCTGATATATTGTTATAAGGTATGGGCCAGACTGGGATTGATTTTTTCATGTTGAATAGTTCCCATCATGAGTTTGTCCTACTGAAGTTAATGGAACTACTTGTGGAACAAGGTACTGACCACTGAATATGAGTGAAGGTATCACAATTAGAGCTAGGTTAATAACAGATCTTTTGGTTCAGTGACAATTTTGAAAAATTGGAGAGAAAAATCATCTTGGATTTAACCAAAGCAATTTTAAAGTTTTTTGGGGGAGGAATTGAAAAGTTGAAAAAAAATGGGGTCAACAAAACATTCTGTTTTTATTTTGAACAATAATTTTATAATTAACATTATTTTAATTTTAAAAATAAAATTAAAGGAAATTTCAATACAAAGAGTCATTTCAAATTGAAATGTTTTGTTTAGAAAATCACAAAAAACATGTTGATTTTTTTAATCATTTTTTTTAACTCAATAATTTCGCCAATGAAATTTGAATATAGAAAATGTTGCAGTGTCGCCAAATCTGTGCCCCTCCCCATTTGCTGCTTGGCTTGTACTGAGCATGCTCAGTAACATCACCAAGGCCAGCTGCCCTCTCTGCACCCCCCTCTTACTATTGGCAGGCATGGGCTGGCTCTGATTCTACTAGTATTCCCCATTTTAGGTAGAGGGAAATTGACTCAAACTGTAGCATATTTCAGAACAGAAAAAATGGTTTAAGTGAGATCCCTAACATATCCGATATTTGTCTGGATTTGCAAATGTTCCTATTTACTTTAGTTAGGAGCAGATTGTGAGGCCCCTACCTGAGTCTGCGAGGGTTAACATGCGTGAATAGGCACGCACAGTGGGATGCCTTGTTGAGTAACTGCTCATGAAAGGGAGCAAGAGGTTTGACCTTAATTATGGGCTATATCATGCAATTGAATTTTAAGCAGAATTTCTCATTGACTTCAGTGAAGAGTTCTGCTTACAGATTGATGGCATGATATACAGCTATTGAATCAATGCAACTGCTTCTACATGATATGGTTACAAATATAGTGGGTTACAAATAGGTTATTCTGATTAGTCCTGGGGCTGCAAAACTCTACCTATTTTGGTGAGGATATATTGCCCTGCAGGGAGAGCTCCACACTGAAGATTGGATTCGCTGAACTGCCAAGGCCAGCTTGTGCTGTGTAAAAAGTGGCTTTAAAAACTGGCCATAGGTTCATAGCAGGAAATTCCTGCCCTGTAGTTGGATTCTCTGCTAGTGTATGGCTGGTCCAGTGTGAGGAGGAGGAAGGTGCAGGGTTGGGATGGGGAGGGGAAGGAGCCCCAAGGACATGGTGAGGCTGACCTCCACTAGTACTCCAGTCATGAAAGTTAGAGTGATCCCCTGATGCTTTAAATTTTGCCAGCTGAGGACCAGGGAGCTACAACCAATTCCCTGTAACGGCTGTTCTCCACTATGTCTGAGCTGCATTTGGATGTAGTGAAGAACTGAGGCCTGAGTTCCCGAAAAAGACAAACTTCCTAGCAGGACATGAGGAATATTCAAGCTCCAGGACTATGTATGTGGATACCACAATGTACAGTTGTTCATATTTCTGCCACAAGGCTCTGTAGTTGGGTAATATATGCCCCAGGTAAAAGTGGAGTTGTAAATGCCAGCATAGATCTCTCTCGCTCTGTCTGAAGGGTAATAATTCAGAAGCAGGAAACTGGGAATCATCTTTTTCTGCTCTAGTAATTTTCCCATCTGCACTGACCACATTCAGAAAGGTGTTCTGGATGAGATCCACACTCAGAGCAAGGTTAGAACTGATGGTGCTTCAAGCAATATTAGATTATAGCGCTCCAGATGGGAGAATATTTTAGCAAGGATTCTTAAACACCATGTGAGTTTTAGGATTTTGGAGAAAAACTGCAGACAAAAGCATGTTGTTTCCTTATCACAGTGGTACACAGAG
This sequence comes from Sternotherus odoratus, assembly GCA_032164245.1. Lineage (NCBI taxonomy): Eukaryota > Metazoa > Chordata > Testudines > Kinosternidae > Sternotherus > Sternotherus odoratus. Next base: position 135,871,804 of record JAVMKO010000001.1, on the reverse strand, counting down.
GCCTCATTAACAACTGACAAGTCATTGTGAGAATCCACTGTTTTATAAACCTGACTCTGTGTGGTTTAATTGTAGGTGCTTTCCCAGTGCCAGTCTGCAGGAGCCATTCTGGATTTAAGAGGCGACAAATATAATGACATTCTGGGGGAGACAGACAAATCCACAGCTTAGTGCCCTTGTGAATGTCCTCCCCTCACTGGAATCTCTTGTAGGTGGTTAGTTCCCATTTCCTGAGTGTTCTGTCACTATTTGAAACATTAGGCCTAAGAGAAGTTGGAGGATGCAGTTTAGCGATAATGTTTTTATGATTCTAGGCTGCAAAGAGAAAGTTCAACATTTGCTGTCAGTACATCTTACAAGCCGTTGAATGGAAAGGCAGCAATGGGAATTCTGAAGGGAACCGTGTATCTACTCTATGCTGGAGGTAATGTGACTCTGCAGCAGCCTCTGACAGAAGTGAAATAGTCCTTTCCCTTAAGTTATACAAGAGCCTTTCACTCACTCCAGATTTCCAGGGGACAAGGGAACTATTGAAGCTGCATATCACAAGGCAAGAGACAATGGGCTAAATTCACCTACTTAAATCCATTCTCTGCAATATGGAATTATTGCATATTTTTTATCAGTGTAACTGATAGCAGTTTATCCCATGGGTGATTCTCTGTGTGCAGTGTTATGTGATCCTGAGTATGATTATTTTATTAGTATTTAGCAGAGGCATTCCTTATGTTTCTTTTCCCCTTCCCTCAGAAACAGGGCCAGGAAGCCAAGAGAAATGAATATAAAAGTGAATTTTAGTGGTTTACATTAGTGAGCCATACAGATCTAACACAGACTCATCCAGAAACTCTTGCCAGGACCCAGAAATGCACTTCCTAGATGAGTGGCTTATTGCAGCTAAATCAATTTGTGGTCACATTACAACATAAGGATGAATTCCTGCAAACATTTACTTATGTAAGCTATCCCATTGAAGCCAAAGTTAAGAAGGAGAATACGACAGAAATGACAGAATTCCTTTCCAGTACAAAGTATCCTCAAAAGTTAATGGGTTAAGGCATCATAAAGATGTACTTTTCCCTTCACATTTTTCATCTTCTGTATCAAATATGAAATCAAGAGAATTAATTTAATAGCTGCTAATGCCTGTAAGCAAAAATAAGTCCTGAAAACCTAGCCCAGAAAACTTGCCTGTGCTTCTGACTCATTTTGCAGTTCATGGAAGAGAGAGAGAAGATATTCCAGCAATCTCAGTAATTTTGAGAGACTTGTAAACGATTTCTTAACGAATAATAGTTTATATAGATGAATAATTTACGAAGTACTCACCTGAAGCCTTTACTTGGGTACCCTGCATTTTTTATGGTTTCATTTTAAATTTACAATGAAGTGTACTTGTAATTAGTTCTTATCTCCATCATTATTCCTAGTTCAGCATAATGGAATGTAAGCAAAAAAATAATGCACCAAAATATACAGTACTGGACAAATGACAAAATGCATGTAGGGATAGTTGCAGTGAAGTCAGTAATCCGTTTCCAGAATTGCTTGTTCCATGAATTCAGCAAAGCACTTAAGCATTTTGCTTAACTTAAAGCATATGCTTAAGTCCATTCCTATTGAGCAAAGTGATTAAACATGTGCTTAACTTTAAGCATGTGGTTAAATCCCATTGAAGTCATTGATTAAGGCTACGGATATGGGGCTTACTGAACTCAGTGGAAGAAGACTTTGATTTCAATGAGCCGTGGATCAGGTCAACGCCTAAATGTTTTGGTGAACTGGAATCTCATCCTTTATTCTACAACGAGGGCTAAGATGTACCATTTAGACACTGCCCATAGTAATGGGTAGTGTGTAGCTATACAACAATGGAGCATTGGCAGGCGTTCTTCATGCTGTCCATCCATACAAAGACAGTAGAACTCTATGAAGGAGATACCAGAAGGTTACCTGCAGACTTCCTCACAGATGGTTGCTTGCACAGTTTTCCCAAAATAGTTCACGTGGAGGGTTTGTCTCCCTGCATAATGGGCATGGTACCACCCCAAAATCCCATGCATATCTGGGATCCACAGGAGGATCCATGATCTCTGCTACTTTTTACAGCTCCTTGAGAGCACAACTCCTTTGAAGCCATGTTCCGGGAGCTCTTCCCAGATGCTGTCTCCCTGAGATCATCCCTTGAATGGGGTTCTGCAGTGCAGAGAGGACTACAGAGGAGTTGAGGTCCCTTGGAATGCAAAAGCATGTCAGAAATCTTGAGGCATTTGAAAAATATTGTACAATTAAATTTGAGAGTTTAAGATAGATTCCTTCACTGGTAAATAATTTACATGCAAGTTGACAAAGATTTGATTTGAATCCGTAAAAGCCCGATCCAGAGCCTAATGGATTTGAAAGGAATTTTGCCATTGACTTCAGTGCAAGCAAGATTTGGTCCTAACTTCTGGTCACTATCTCTTCATCCTGGAAACGGGAGTAACTCCCATTGGTAACCAACATGGAGAGCGGGTGGGCCAAGAGAGCGGTGAGCATGTCTGGAGACCTGCATCATCTCACTCCCTCTGCACTGGGAGAAGGGGTTCTCCTTAAAGAGAGACACCGTTGGCTGAGGTAGCCTTTTCAGCATGGATGCACTGGAACCCTGTTGTCAGGAATAAGGGGGAATGCAAGAGACTCAGAGGTATGGAGCCTCTGCATGGATGGTTTCCCACTGGTCTGAGTTCAAAGAGTTAAACCTCAGCAGTCCATTTAAAGTGCCCACACATCCTGAAGAAGCCGGTGGAGTGCACCATTACCTGGTGACTCTCTCAGAACTACACACACACACACACAGAGAGAGAGAGAGATTCCGGCAGTATCAGCACTGGGTTTATATGTTTTCTCACTTCTGTTAAATAGGTTATCCTAAAGCTTCAGGAATCACTGAAATGCTACAATCCTCTGAGGACCTCACCCACTGATGGAAAGAAAGAGAAAATTCAATGGTGAAAACTTCATCATAATATATTCTTCCTTATGCCTATGCAATTTTCCATCATTGCCCAACAAACATGCTGTTAGAAAGCTCAAGCAGAGATTATTCAGTGCAGAGTTCGATCAAATATAGTAGTCTTGACCCAGGAAATTCATTCAGCTGTTTATAATGGAGAGACGTGAATCCATGGCACTTTCGCATTAGCAAAGAGGTTTTGTCTTCTGTCTTGCAATTCATACTCTTTCATGGCTCAGGCCTGAATAGCAATGTAGACAAATGGTTATTGTCATAGCACCCAGACTTTATATGCTCAGCACAGTGATGGCTTAGGGAAATGAATACAGAGGAAACAACCTGATGAAGCAGCTGTAACAATACCTTTATTTGTGGTCTGCTGTATTCCAAAATGTTTTTCATGAAATAATTAGAATCCTGCACATCTATAGCAAAATGTGAGAGATTGTCTTTATCTTTTTGCCTTGAATTTCTTGTTTACTGTATAGTTTTAGCTATTCTACAGCCTTGAAACATCTTAAAGCATTGGAAAGTGCTCTGTGCTTTAACAAGCAGAAGTTAATGTATTCTCCATTTAGAGATGTAAAAACCACCACAACCTTCTAGATTTTCTAACCCCCCCCCCCGCCCCCGTTTTCACCTCTGAAAAAACAAATACTGATAAAAATTAAGCAAGTGGGGCAGGGAAAAAAATAGGTTCCTGAAATGTTTTGAGGGAGATAGAAATTTTCTGCTTTTTGTGAGGTGTCTTCCCAGACTGAATTTTGGCATTAGTTACCCAAATTATCTCCTGTTTTTATCTAATGTAAAATATACTGGCAAGCTGTTAACTGATTTTCTATATGTTTTGTGGGTATAGTATCTGATGCTTAATTTGGTCAATATTTATTTATGTATTCGTATGAACTTCTCAATGTGCATTGGTGATTCATTAACCATGTAATTATCACTGATATTAATATTTGTGCGTCAGTGAACCACCGAAAAAATTAAACTCAGATACATTTTCAGTGGAATTTAACACTTGTTCTGTATTTTCTTTTCAGGATTAGCTGTCACAGCACTACACATAATATAACAAAGCTTGAGTTAATATTGAAAGACAAGAGAAGTACCCAATCCTGAAATTCTTCCTCAGGCAAAACTCCAATTACATTCTAGTCTGGAGTAAGGTTGATGGGATTGGGTTCTACATTTCTAAAATACTGGTATTTGCTAATTTCATGCCCTTCTGTTTGATTTGCAATAGGGAAATCCAGTGCATACAGTACACCTTTTGTGCTTTTGTTATAAAAACCTACAAGTACGCTTAGAGACAAACTAATTTTATGAGAGATCATTGCTTTTAGCTTTAGAAATTAAGATAGATAGCATTGGATTCCACAACTGAAATTCTTTTTGTTAGGAAGTTTATTTTTAATGTTTGTAAGTGAGCTGCAAATTTTGCATTTTACTTTAGAAATTCAAAATACAATGTTTCATCAAGCTTGAGAATAAAATGTTTGTTCCAAAAACCTGTAGGGGAACACTTCAACCTGCCTGGACACACTATTTCAGATTTAAAGGTCACCATTCTGCAGAAAGGGAACTTCAGATCCAAACTGCAAAGAGAGACTGCAGAGCTTCAATTCATTTGCAAATTCAGCTCACACACTTTGGGATTGAACCGGGATCTACAATGGTTGGCTCATTACAGACATTGTTTCTCATCTCTCCATGTCCACACACCCCATTCAAATGCTAGACGAATAATCCACACTCCCTGATCGGAGATAACAAGCTGGCTCAGCTTAATTGGACTAACCTTTTCACCTCCCCCCTGGCTCTTACCTACTTTTCTATAACTGCCTGTTTGTGAACAATTGAACACTTCTACTGCCTGCATCCGACGAAGTGGGTATTAGCCCACGAAAGCTCATGCTTCAAAACTTTATAGTTAGTCTTTAAGGTGCCACAGGACTTTGTTAACTCTGCTATTCCAGACTAACACGGCTACCACCCTGATTCTGTTCCTTCTAAGTGGTTTGGAAATACCTTTCTTGACTAACCCTCTCATTTTGCATATGTGTGTAAATAATGCATTATACATATATCTAATGTATACTGCATTATTCACACTCATTCGTTTTGTGTCTCCGTATATATATATCTAGATACAGTATAATAGAAAACTAAACGAAGAAACTATATTAATGCAATGTTGGCTTCACAATTACACATCAGAAGTTAGAAAATTCCAGTTAAAACTGAACATGTAATTATAAATTTGCCCCTATGCATTACTATACAGTAAACCTTCGATTTAACGGACCTCGATTTAACGGACTTCGGATGCAACGGACAAAATTTCTGAGCAAGTCTGATGCATTCCTGATCCATTTCTGGCGGGCTGGCTGCCGGCTCCCGGCTGCCGCCCGGGTCATAGCAGCGGGCGGACTGGCTGACGGCTCCCGGCTGCCGCCGGGGTCCCAGCCGCGGGCGGGCTGACTGACGGCTCCCACCTGCGGGCGGGCGGGCTGGCTGGCTGCCGGGTCCGGCCTGCTGGCTGCTGGCTCCCGCCCAAGTCCTGCCAGCGGGCGGGCTGCCGGCTCCCACACGAGTCCCGGAAGTGGGCGGTCTGGCTGCCGGCTTCCGGCTGCCGCCCGGGTCCCAGCAGTGGGCGGGCTGCGGAGCTGCCGCCCCGACCCTGTGGCGGGCGGGCTGCTGCTCTGACAGCTCTTTTTTTTTTTTAATTATTAAATAACAGACTTTTTGATTTAACAGACACCCCCTCGCCCAAATTAGTCCGTTAAATGGAGGTTTTACTGTACTCCCTTTAATTACATGATTACATACTATTTCTCAAGTAATACATCATGCAGCCTTATCTACATTCCTAGAGCATGAGTAACATAGAGATAGAAGTCTCTATAGCAGCAGTGTCCAATAGGTTTGCCACTAGCCACATGTGGCTAATAGGCAATTGAATTGTGGCTAATGTGATACCAGTCAGCACTGTGTTTTTGGCGCAGGGCGCAGTATCTAGCCTGTCTAACTCATGGAAGACATCCCCATCTCCACCAGTCTCTGAATCAAAACCGAACAGAGAAAAGGCTTGCAGAGAACAGTGAAGGGCATTGGGAGACACCCCTCGACCCTTCCTGACAAGGTGAAAAGATTAAGACATCTTCATTTGCATACAGAATGAAGAACAGAGACCACTCCCCTAGCCTCATCTGTATGCAAGATGGGACAGGGATTAGCATAAAGAATGAGGAACAGAGAACTACACTGAACTCTGGGACCATTGGAATCCTTGCTAAAAGATGTGAATGAACCTACACCTGCAGACACCCAGCTTAGCAATTATCAGACCAATTCTAGTAATAAATCTTTGGTTTCAAGAATCCGAGAGGTAGCCGTGTTAGTCTGGAATAGCAGAGGTAACAAAGTCCTGTGGCACCTTAAAGACTAACTATAAAGTTTTGAAGCATAAGCGTTCGTGGGCTAATACAAGTGGGTATTAGCCCACGAAAGCTTATGCTTCAAAACTTTATAGTTAGTCTTTAAGGTGCCACAGGACTTTGTTAAATCTTTGGTTGATATCCAAAATACTGAAGCAGCCTAGTTGCCTTGTGAGCTCTCTGGAAGAAAACACCACCCATAGCCAAGAGTGATCAGCTCCTATTGTCTAGCCTAAAGAAAAACCTTCAGTCATCAGTTTACCCATAAACAAATCTAGTGCTCTCCCTTGAATCATTGTATTTTCTCTACAAAACCACCTACCTATGCCCAAGACAGTGTTCTGATGTATAGACCCACACTCTGCATCAGTTCCACTGAGATTCCATCTCCTCACTGATCGTGCTGGGGGCTCTGCCTTTCTTCAGCACTCAGGACCCTGAGCTACCACCATCACCTGGGAACCCCAACCAGTTCAGGCCTCATGGAGTGGGTGAGATCTCTCTCTCTTTCTCTGTTTTATTTTCTTCCTCAGGTATTAACCTTTAAAATGTAACTGTTATGTTTATCCCTCCTTGTGTAGTTTTCATTATTATTCAATAAATAGCTTTTATGGTTCAGCTGGTTGCTTCTCTCTCTCTCTCTCTCTGAATTTTATTCTTTTGTGTTTTTAGCTTCCTCTATTTACTCTGCAGCAATGCTTCTTTTACCTAAGCTAAAGATCCCTGTAGTGCCCAAAGACACTGGGGGGTTTGCTCATCAAGTGGGTTACTACCAGTACAACTGTAATGTGAAAGTGGGATAGGATTGCATTAAACTTTGGGCACATAAGGTGTGGGGGGAGGAGGGGGCAGCTGAAAGTGCTGCTCAACCCAGCCTATTAAGACTAGGGGGCACATAAGGATACCAGCTTGAAAGTACTAAGTACTAATTGATGCAGCACAGGGACACATAAGGGGATCAGCTGGAGAGTGCTGATTGACCCAGTCCACTCAGACTTGCACTGTTAGTGTGTGTGTGTCTGTCTGTCTGTTCATCTAATTCTAGGGCTGGAGGAACCCATCCCTGGGGAACCTACGGTCTGCATGATAGCTCCATTAGGAGGGGACTTGCAGAGGAAGGAGTAGAGCTTCATATGAATACACAAGTGACACAAGCAGCACATTAATAGAATTACAGAACCCCTCCCCCCAGAAGAGTAACCCTAATAAATGAGCATACCCCAAAGTAATGGGCACATTTGGTAACAAATGCATGTGGCTTTTTTATAATGTGGCTAATAAGAAAAATTCAAAACCACAAGTGTGGCTAGCAGTGTGGCTAGTATTGAATTTCTATTGGACACCGCTGCTCTATAGCATCTCCCCCAGGGCAAGATCCCTCATACACTGAAGTCAATTGCAAAGCTTTTATAATGCAAGATTGGGGTGTCAGTTCCCTGAAGGAGCCAGATACTTAACAGATACCTAACCCAGCCACAGACATCCTTTAAAAGCAATGATGGGCCATAGCCACAAAGTCCAGATCCAGATCTAATCTTTCATAGAAATCATAGAAACTCAGGTTGGAAGGGACCTCAGGAGATCATCTAGTCCAACCCCCTGCTCAAAGCAGGAGCAATCCTATTTTTGCCCCATACTCTCACATAAGGTGACCAGATGACCTGATTTTAAAGGGACAGTCCCGATTTTTGGGTCCTTTTCTTATATAGGCTCCTATTACCTCCCACCCCACATCCAATTACCCCCCCCCCCCCCCATCTTCTACAAATTGGCCAGGTCGCCAGCTGTTTACTATTGGTGTAGCTGCATTGAAGCTGATTTGACATAATCTGTGTTCCCTAGGAGGGATTGTCCCTTAGAATACACAACTTCCACTGAAGGGAGTGCAACTTGAGTTGGGTACTGCATGATACCTACTCAGTTGATGTGACTTGAAAACCACCCCAAAATGACTAAATACCTCAACTCTGACCCTTACTGGAGTCAATCCAATTGACTTGTTGACCAATACTACGGAATGTTGTAGGAAGACAAGGAAATCTGTGTTACAATACTTTTTCTTTTAGAGCAGAACACAAAGAAAAACAATGTTTCATCAGTTACTTCTTTCTAGCTCCAGGAAAGGATGTGAAAGGAGCCACGTTGACAACAAAAAAAAACCTCTGAGTAAATAATATAAATAACTTATGAGATAAACAACCATCATTGCCATAAAACTGAATCAATAATATATTTTGATGTGAATTCAAAATGATGTAATCTTCCTTTTAATTTCTTGCAATTATCCCTTCTTTTCTTTAAAGATGATGATAGCAACTGAAGACTGCCATAAAGTTGCTAATGCGTCTGTCTGGCTCACTGTAAATTCCCTGTCAAGCCTGGATAAGTGTAAAAGTGTTAAGTGTAACATTATTCAAACAATTTAACATACCAGAAAAGCTAAACTGTTCTATATGATGAAAATCCTTCTTATTACATTTCTTGTCATATTCAGAGTATCCTTCTAAAGTGCAGCTACTTAGCTACCCATCAATGACCATGCACCGGAGATGAATTTGATATTCATCCCCTATTGTTGCAAAATTATTTTAATTACTTGTGCAGAGGGTAATTGACACAATCAGCAGAAGGTTAGTGGATCATCTGACAGCATTTATTTTGCAATTTATTCATTCTGAAGTGTGTACATTTAATATGTTTTGTGAATACTGTATATATATGAGAAGGGTAAATTTGAGTATTTGCCTGAAGACCTTGTGACCTCAAGGTTCATGAATTAATACATTCATTCTTGCAACCAAAGCTAAGCGGAATGTTAATGCAACATTTCAAATGATGCCATCTGATGTCTTTCGTGAATACAAGATGTTTGTGTTGTAGCACAATACGTATTTGTGTAATGAGAAAGTATAATGTGCTCAATAAATATTGAAGTTCTTGGCCTCCCACTGAGCATTTGATATTGAAGCGTACCTCGTTATAGACTTTGAAATTGATGCCACTTTTCTTTCTGAGTTGAATTTGCACCTTTGCTGCAGAAATGTCACTTTTCATCTATAATTACTGTGAGGCTGATTCAATCCTGGAAAAATAAAGACACACACACACACACACACACACACATGTATGAGAGTTCCTTCTGAACTGCAGGTAAGGCTTTTATTTTTCTAGGGGAAAAATCAAAATGTTCCATAAAGCTAAAAACTCATGCAGTTTATTTCTGCTTCCCTCTTGTTCCCACTCACCTGGGCCCAGATTCTCATTAAGTAAATGAGTAACTCCCGATATATCTCACTGTAAATGGGATCAGAACCTTGGCTGATCGGTCCTAAAGTATTTAAGGGTATGTCTACACTGCAATTAAAAACCCGTGGTTGGCCCAGGCCGACTAATTCTGGCTTGTGAGGCTCAGGCTAAGGGGCTGTTTATTCGTGGCGGAGAAGTTTGTGCACAGACTGGAGCCCAGGCTAAGCATAGCTCAATTGACTTGATGATCTGTTGAAAAAACAAATCAAAATGAAGGCCCACTGTGTGAGAGAGAGACCCATCATTAAGTATGGCCACTCCAAATTATATGGCCAGACCCTCAACGTGTATGAATTGTCATAGCTCCATTGACGTTAACAGAACTACTTCAGTTGCCAGCTGAGGATCTAGTCCTGTGGGTCACTGGGGCCAGAGATGTAAAATGAAACACCAATCAGTGATGTTTTAAAGCATCTAAGGACAGGGCCATTCTAATTCTAGTCAATTTTCTTTGAGTGACATACATTTTAAAAATTAATGTCAGTTGAGTTTCTTCAGATGAGATCAGCCAAAACATATAATGTCATATTAGGGATTATTGCAGTCATTGTCCATTAAGGTTACCTGCAGGTCTCTCTCTCTCTCTCAAGACTCCAGATATTTAGTTTTTCTCTCCTTCTATCTACATATATATTATATTATTCTGGGATTTATATACCAGGGGTGGCCATACTGAAGGTCATGAGCAATATGCGGCTCTTTTACTGTTAAAGTGTAGGTTGCAGACACCCCCATGTCCCCGCCCCCCATTCTCCACCTACTTGCCTGTGGGTGTGGGGATCTTGGGACTTTTACCTTGCAGCTGGGTGGTGGGGAGGGGCTTCTTCCCATCAGGGAGGAGGGGTCTCATGGTTTTGCCTAATGGAGGGGGGATCTCAGGGCTTCAGGCCCACAGGATGCACCTGCTGGGGCTTGGCGCTTCAGTGGGAGTGGGACTGAAGCCTCAAACTCCATCAGGTGCCTTCCTGAAACTCCAAGCCATAGCAAGTGCACCCCAGCTCTCAGACTTCTTAAGATTGTCATATGCAGCTCGGAGGGTCAGTAAGTTTGGCCATCCTGTCATACACTTTAGACATGAAACCTCTGAATCATAGAATCATAGCACTGGAAGGTACCTTGAGAGGTCATCTAGTTCAGTCCCCTGCACTCATGGCAGGACTAAGTATTATCTAGACCATCCCTACCAGGTGTTTGTCTAACCTGCTCTTAAAGATCTCCAATGATGGAGATTCCACAACCTCCCTAGGCAATTTATTCCAGTGCTTAACCACCCTGAGAGTTAGGAAGTTTTTCCTAATGTCCAACCTAAACCTCACTGGCTGCAATTTAAACCCATTGCTTCTTGTCCTATCCTCAGAAGTTAAGAAACTTTTTTCTCCTGTAACAACCTTTTATGTACTTGAAAACTGTTATCATATCCCTACTAAGTCTTCTCTTTTCCAGACTAAACAAACCTAATTTTTTCATTCATCCCTCATAGGTCATGTTTTCTAGACATTTAATCATTTTTGTTGCTCTTTTCTTGACTTTCTCCAATTTGTCCACATCTTTCCTGAACTATGGCGCCCAGAACTGAAAGGCCTAATCAGCGCAGAGTAGAGTGGAAGAATTAGTTCTTGTGTCTTGTTTACAACACTCCTGCTAATACATCCCAGAATGATGTTCCCTTTTTTTTTTGCAGCAGTGTTACACTGTTGACTCACATTTGGCTTGTGATTCACTATGACCCCCTAGATTTCCCCCCCACATTTTGTATGAGTGCAACTGATTGGAATACTTTCCATTTGTCCTTATTAAATTTCATCCTATTTACTTCAGACTATTTCTCCAGTTTGTCTAGGTAATTTTGAATTTTAATCCTATCCTCAAAAGCACTTGCAACCCCTCCCAGCTTTATATTGTCTTTAGACTTTATAAGGGTACTCTCTATAAGAACATAAGAATGGCTGTATTGGGTCGGACCAAAGGTCCATCCAACCCAGTATCCTGTCTACTGACAGAGGCCAATGCCAGGTGCCCCAGAATGTGTGAACCTAATAGGTAATGATCAAGTGATCTCTCTCCTGCCATCCATCACCACCCTCTGACAAACAGATGCTAGAGACACCATTCCTTACCCATCCTGGTTAATAGCCATTAATGGACTTAACCTCCATGAATTTATCCAGTTCTCTTTTAACCCCTGTTAAAGCCTAGCCCTCACAACCTCCTCAGGCAAGGAGTTCCACAGGTTGCCTGTGCACTGTGTGAAGAACTTCCTTTTATTTGTTTAAACCTGCTGCCCATTAGTTTCATTTGGTGGCCCCTACTTCTTATATTATGTTAACAAGTAAATAACTTTTCCTTATTCACTTTCTCCACACTACTCATGATTTTACATACCTCTATTATATCCCCCTAGAGTCTCCTCTTTTCCAAGCTGAGAAGTCCTAGCCTCTCCTCATATGGTACCTGTTCCAAACCCTTAATCATTTTAGTTGCCCTTCTCTGAACCTTTTCTAATGGCATTATATCTTTTTTGAGATAAGGAGATCACATCTGTATGCAGTATTCAAGATGTGGGCGCACCATGGATTTGTAAAAGGGCAATAGGATATTCTCTTTCTTATTCTCTATCCCTTTTTTAATGATTCCTAACATCCTGTTTGCTTTTTTGACTGCCGCTACAAACTGCATGCATGTCTTCAGAGAACTATCCATGATGACTCCAAGATCTTTTTTCCTGATTAGCTGTCGCTAAATTAGCCCCCATCATATTGTATGTATAGCTGGGGTTATTTCTTCCAATGTGCATTACTTTACATTTATCCACATTATCTAAATCATTGATGAAGATATTGAACAGAACCAGACCCAGAACTGATCCTTGTGAGATCCTACTCGTTATGCCCTTTCAGCATGACAGTGAACTTCTGATAACTAACCCCCCTGATTGAATTTACCTTGTGCTCTTGCCTGCATATTTATACCTGCCTCTGAAGATTTCCACACCACTCATCTGATGAAGTGGATCTTAGCCCACGAAAGCTCATGATCCCTAAAATCTGTTAGTCCATAATGTGCTACAAGAATCAGAGCGGTAGCCATGTTAGTCTGGAATTGCAGAAGTGACAAAGGTTCCTGTGGCACCTTAAAGACTAACTAAAGTATTGAAGCATAAGCTTTTGTGGGCTAATACCCACTTCGTCGTCTGCATGCATTAAAAAAGAAAGCACTAGCACTGTGCAGAGTATCTTTGAAAAAGAAGTTACATGCTAGAAATTATTGGCTTCAATAGTGAAGTGTTATTGCTACCACTTCTAATGAAGCTTTTGCTTTGCACATAGTTCTAATTAAAGTGAGTATATCATTAGCTATTTTCATATAATAGATAGAAGGTGTATTAGCCAGAGTGTACAGCTGCAATTAAATACAGAGTGTACATATGAATAAACAACTAATTATTTCCATAAGGGAACATATATTTTGACTCATTTCTGAGCAATTAAGACATACTGGTTTTATCTGATGGAATGAGAGTTCTGAAGAGAGGCTGCATTGTTGACTTTTAGACAAGGTAAGCATTTACCATACCTGATCCAAACAATTACAAATACGCACCAGAAAACTACAAACTAATACAAAGCCACTAGAAAAATCACCAGGGGAACGTCATCAGTGGAAAGAGGGTGTAGGTTATCTTAAAGGGGCAAATTCCGTCTTCAGATATACATGCAAAACTCCTATTGTAAGTAAACATGTTATTCTTGCACATATCTGAGGGCAGAATGTGGGCCCCAGCAATGTAGTTGAGAGTATATTTACTTACCGAGTATGCCCTCTCAGTCTCAGATCAGGTCAGATTTAGGGTGTATGAGCCTATTTGCTCGAGTAACTCTTAATCATGCAAATACTTGCTTGTTTAAGGACTACTCAGGAGACCAAGGGTTTGCCAAATCAGGGCTTTAGAGAGAGTTTTCACCCTCATGTTTTCACCTGTTCTGTGCCACATTGTGGGAGGAGAATGATGCCTGGCTAAAGGCAGGAGGGGGCAAAATAAGTGTCTTCACAGGGTAAAATCCTGTTTTATTTTTTATTATTTGCAAAATATTCTCCTCTAAAAAAGATACTTTTAGGAATAATATTAGTGTTAAATCAACTGGCGCCGCAGGTTCTATGCGTAGAGTTCCATATGTCAGGTATGTTAGTATAGCACATTCATGTCTGTCACTTAAATTATTTTTGAAGCCACGTTAAAAATTCAGAGTTCTCGGCAGAGAGGGAGAGAGTGCACGGACAAAGTTCATCTGCAGACTGGCTTATGAGCTTTGGAGGTAACTTCGGATCATATTTATTAAATGTTTGTGCAAACAGAGTTCATGTCAATAGCAGTAGTGCAAATTGCATGTTAAATATATTAAAAGCATTTGGCAAGATAATAGAGCAATTAGCAACCTCTTCTATTTCCTTTATTTGCAGCAAACTTGGCATAGTCAATATTTTATCTAGCTTCTGAAAATCAGAATGGGATGTGGAAATCTTTTAAAATTAATGTTCTTCATGATGGCTATTGTATGCCTACATTGCACCAATGCAAAAGGCAGAAAAGATTACCTACCAAGTGACATTTCCATCAGAAGTGAATCAAATGTGATTTTAAAATCCCTGAACATCAGGTTTCTGGAGACAATACGCATGATTACAAATTCACAATTTGCTTTCTTTGGATACTCTCCCCTGTTGACTTGAAATTCAGTTTCAGTGACATTCTTGGCAGTAAACTCGTTCAGTGGAAAAGTAACAGAAAGTAAACTTCCATGGAATTGTCCTTCCAATATTTTCCCCTGTCTGTATTCTACTGTATTCTATTACTTACAATGAGAGTAAGTAATTGCAACAGATTCCTCTACTTTCACTCCTACCATGGCTGCTCATACTTGTGAGGTTATTTTTAACTTTTCACCCTTTCATTCACTGCTCACCTGGTTTCTGCTTGTCAGTTTCATGTTCCTGCTTTAAGAATTGTCCCTTTCCTCTTTGTCTGTCTTTTTTGTCTCTCATCTTGACCACTGCAGCTTCCACTGGGCTTCTTGCTTCCTCCCTTAAAGGACTGTGGCTTGTTAAGAATTCTGCTCTTCAGATGAAATCTTTTGGTTTCTTCACGTCTCCTTGGCAGGGAGCAGGGATGGGCAAACTACAATCTGGGGGCTACATCCATGCCTACAGACATTTTAATCTGGTCCTCGCGGTCTAGCCGATGAGTGGGGTTGGGGACTTGCCCAGCTCTTGCCCCCCTCCATGCAGCTCCCGGAAGCAGCGGCATGTCCCTCCTCCAGTCCCTATGCATAGAGGCATCCAGGGGACTCTGCGTACTGCTCCCTCCCCAAGCACCCCCCACAAACTCCCATTGGGCAGGAGCCATGGCCAATGGGAGTTGCAGGGGTGAAGCCTGTGAGCAGGGCAGTGTTCAGAGCTGTCTGGCTGCGCTTCCATGTAGGAATCAGAGGGGGGACATGCCGCTGCTACTGGGAGCTGCTTGAGGTAAGCACCACTTGGAGCCTGCATCCCTGATCCCCTCCCATGCCCCAACCCTCTGCCCCAGGCCTGATCCTCCTCCAACCTTTTTAACTCTTTGGTCCCAACCTGGAGCACCCTTCTGCACCCCTAATCCCTCATCCCCAGCCCCACCGCAAAGCCTGTACCCCAAGCTGTAGCCCTCATCCCTCCCATGCCCCAACACCCAATTTTGTGAGCATTCATGGCCCAGCATACAATTTTCATACCCAGATATGGCCCTCTGGCCAAAAAGTTTGCCCAACCCTGCTTTAGAGGCATGAGTAATATGGCAGTTTGAAGCCATCATTCATGAGGGTCCACTCTGCCTCAAGGTCAAAGTCATCATCAGATTTTCTCTTTAGCACCTTGCTGCCTATGGCTGTGCAGTGGCTTCTTCAAGGAACTATATCTCCAACCTCCTATCAAAAGGGTGAGAGGTAGCTCAGTAGAGAAGCCACCTTACAGTTGCAGGTAGCCAGCCCACTAAGGAAAGATGGTCTTGTAGATAAGGCCCGGGACTGGTACTCAGGAGATCTGAATTTGTTTTGGGCTTTGTCACTGACTTCCTGTGTGACCCTGGGCAGTTCAATTAATCTTTCTGTGCCTCCGTTCCCCATGTGTAAAAAGGACATAATATTTCCTTGCTCTCACCTTTTAGCTGTATTTTCTATTTAGATTGTAAACAATCTTTGGGCCAACAGTTCTATTATTACATGCGTGCCTTGCAGAATGGAGGCCCAACTGGGAGCTGAGCCCCAAGTGGTAGGGGTATTTAAAGAATAATCATGATCGTACATCAAGCAGCATAAAACAGGCAGCTAGGCTCTGGGATTTGTTGAATAAAGAGAGAATTTGATGCCATGAGTCCAAAACCAGAACCAGACTTGGTTTTGTTTTTGTACTTGCAAACTAAATACAACTGAGGTTTTTCCAAACCAACCTCAACCTGTCCAATCTCTGATTTGCATACTAGCCTGTAACCCATGTTTGATACCTTGTTACAAAGAGTAACAAAGAGTAAAGCCACAAAGAGCCCTGTGGCACCTTAAAGACTAACAAAAGTATTGAAGCATAAGCCATTAGCCCACGAAAGCTTATGCTTCAATACTTTTGTTAGTCTTTAAGTTGCCACAGGACTCTGTTGCTTCTGCAGATCCAGACTAACACGGCTACCTCTCTGATTTTTGATAGCCAAAGCACATCACAAACACAAATGCCAAACCTTTCATAACATCTTTAATAAACTGGTCAGAAGTTGAGAAAAACTGCTCACATTCAAAACCTATTAAACTGAAACTAATCAAATAAAATTATTTGCTTGTATTGTGGTTTACTGGCTTTTGATTTACTGCTGGACACTGTTATTCAATGTGCTCAAAGAATGAAGAATAGGAACTGCAGTGGCACAATAGATCAGAGCTACATCAAAGCCATTTATAGTCTGCATGCCTCACTTGCACATGAGGTTTAAGAAAATGCCCTGTTTAAACACATTTCATTTCTTTTAGCATTATCAGGAACAACAATAATTCATCAGAGGCAGATGACTATCCAGAAACATAATTAATCATGATTATTTATGTCATACCTAATTATAAGGAAATAGCCCTAGGGATATACTTCAGTTATATTTCAAATCCTTCAGATTATAATTACTTTGCATTGTATTAAATATTCTGGACATATACTTGTAGCAGTTTAGAACACATTTTTAATGAATCAGGTCAAAGAGTAGAAGTAGTGTGCGATCAAATAACAAACAGACGTGCTTTTGAAGAAAATGTTAAGTAGTTATTAGGAAGCACATTAATTGTATTCTTTTCATAAAGTAAGTAAAATTAGTGATCTATTATGGTTTTACATAAGGGAGCATGCTGGGCTAATAGCAAGTGCCCTAAAATCAAGGTTTTTTTTTTTTAATCCTGTCACTTTAATATAAAGTGGTTTAAAAGTTGGAAAAAAATAAATCTTACCTGCAGGATATTAATTATCAAAGATTTGTTCATTCGTAAGATTTGTAAGTTATTTTCCAGTGAGGATCTTACTACTTCTAAGGAGATCATAGCTTCTGGTATATCTTTTAAAAAAATATTTAGATAAGTTTCTGGGTTATGATTTACAACCCAATGCATGTAATTTACAAAATACAAAAAGTGTGTGTGTGTAATTAAGAACCAGGGATGTAATTATATTGTATTATTTTTAAATCAAGAAAGATAAAAAACTAAACATAAGGCCTCAAAACCAGACTCTTAAAACGAATCTGTAATTTTATTGAAGGACATCCATACAACAAAGTAATTCCTGTATAAATGAAAAAAAAGTGTTTATCTTTAAAAATTGGAGTGTTTTTTCATGTTTTCATTAATTTTTTTAAAAAAAAGACAACATATTTGCAGCCCTGCTATAACCAGAGGTTATTTTTAAGGCAGAGATTTTTGCATAATAGATTTGTAGAACTATGCTGGAATGCATGACATTATATTCTCTTTGAAAGCAGGGGTTTTTTTTTTTGTTTTTTTTTTGTCTTTTTTTCAGACTTGGAATTAAACATTTATGAATTATTGGGTCTCAAACTGCCAGGTGTGTTTGGTTATTTTAGTATTTGGACTAGTATGTGCTTAGAGGGGCTCAGGAATATGTCTTGTTCATGTATGTTGCTGTCAGGCTGGCTATGAACAATGATGCTTGAATTTAAAATTTTGCTAGAAAGAACCTTAATCCCACAGCTCCCAGTAAGGTCCTGATTCATCAACACAGTTAGGCACATAGTTAACTTTAAGCACATGGTTGAGTCTGTGGCTGTTCAGCACAGCACTTATGTACATGCTTAATTTTAAGCGTATACTTAGTCCCATTGACTTCAATTTACATGCTTAAAGTTGGGCATATGCTTAAAATACCTTTCTAAATTGACACGTAAGGGTGAGGTCCAACTCTAATTCAACTCAATGGACAACCTTCCATTGATTTTAGTGGCCCAAACATTCAGAACCTGCTGTCATTGAAGTGAGTAATACATCTCCCATTGATCTCAAGAAAGGGGTATTGGGTGTTAGGAGATTCCATTCACTGGACCTGATCCCATAAGGTAATGTCTACACTATGGATCTCACAGTCTTGCTGTAGCGGAACAGCTGGCCCGCTGTGAGGTCTCTTATGTAGAGACCGTCGGGAGAGAACTCTCCTGCCAGCATAATTAACCCACCCCTAACAAATAGCATTAGCTATGTCATCAGGAGACTTCTCCCACCGACATATTGCTGCCTACACTGGCCCTTTTGTTGCTGAAACTTATGTCAGTCCGGGAAGTGGTTTTTTAACACTCCTAACAGACAAAAGCTTTACTGACAAAAATGCTAGTGTAGACATAACCTGAAACTTTTATTGACTTCAACAGCATAGGGACTTGTTCAACTTATAGCTCTTATTGAGTCTTGGCCACAGTCTCTGAACGTTTTATTGTATTTAATGGGACTGGAGTTGCCTTTCCAGCCACTCCATTCCTGAATTTACTGAGTCAGGGCCTTTTTCTTAGTGCCTGTATTTTTCATGACACAGTTTCGAAGACTCTGCATGCTTTGACTTTATAAAACCCTCATTAAAGTGAAATTAGAGAAATATTCTTTTTGCTAAATTATTCAACATCTTTAAATATTTACAATATGATAAATATGTGTTATTTATAAAATGTTAAAATTCCTGCTAGGGTTCAAAGTCCAAAAATTCTCTCTCTCTCATTTTAACAAGGGTGTACGTGTGGGGCAGCTATTTACTAACACTTAATTTATGGACTACTGACAACTCTGGTTGTTTTACTAACAGTCCTATCTCTGTCTGAATCAAAGATGTAAAGCAAGGTGTGCATGTGAATTGTTGCCCTCCATCTCTCATAAATAATCATGTGCAAAACTGGGATATTTCTCAGCCACCTATTTCCATTGACTCGCTGACTTTGGTGGTGGTGTTTTTTTTAACCTACTATTCCTGAAGGCTATTAATCTTCTAGTTTTGCTTCCTAATATTAACCGGCCTTTTATTTGTCAACCACTATTGAAATGTCATTCCTAGAGAAGGCAAAGTGTTTGGGTAATTGAACATTCCATTAATTAAACCAATTCATATTGAATGACAGTTTTGCTAATTGACCATTTTTGTAGGTTAGTTTGAGGGTTTTTTTCCTTTCCATTTTCATTCACTTCCCTGAGGCTTCTGACTATTAGGGTCTAAGAGATACTCCGTTGGGTGCTGATGATGGACAGTTGCAATCCTCCCTTAATAAAGCACTGGGAGACTGACCATTATCCTGTAGATTTCTAGAGAATAGTAAATATGCTTCATCTTAATTTTCCCTTCCCAGGTTATTGGCTCCCAAAGAATAATCCTCTGATTAGATGCCATGAAGCCTAGATGCTTTCTGTTGCTTCACCTAATTTTTTAGTGAGTAATATGGGAGCATTTGGTGAAAACTCTGAAATTCTGGGTGAGGATTTATGGGCTTCTTCCCCAGCAGGCAATAAAGATGAACTAAAAGACATACCAGAGGCCTTCAGGGTTGTCTGGTCCAGGGCAGGAAGACCCTATCCAGTACCACTGACTGAGGGAAAACTAACCATTAGCAGCACGTGGAGAATGGAAAAAATGAAGGGGAAAAAACAAACTTTGGAAATAGGAGGGTGAGTTTTCTCAAAGGGGTTAGTCCAGCCTCCATGTTCGTAAAAAATTTTTCTTTTCATTTTCTGGTCTCAATGGTTGGTCTGGTCTGCAGATTCAGCCTGAGAGTCCCAGGCCAGGTGTGGAGCATGCTCCAGCTAGGTCTCCACACCTGTCTTCCACTTTGAGCTTGCAGCCTGTTCATCTCCCACCTCATTGTCAGACATCTTTGTGCTTCTCAGGTTCCCACTGGCTTAGATATTGGGCCACCTCCATGAAGCCCACTATGGACTTCACTATCACCGCTTGATTTTTTTGGAAGGTGTTTAGAAACTATGATGATGGCAAACAATACAAAACTCTAAGATGGATAGACAGATTAGATAGAGCCCGTTTGAAAATCCTAGTCTTAAAGTTTAAAGAAGAGAGAGAGAAACTAAAAGAAAAAAGTTCTTCTGTGACTACTCCTTGTCATGGTGCCCGGCATTTTTTCATTATTAGTTTGTGCTCCCCCTTCTGTTGTATGTACTTGTTTTTTATCTTAGGACAAGTCTACATGGCAAAATTAAGTTGACCTAAGTTACATCAACATACAGCCACTTCAGTAATTGAATCAGCTTTACATGTCTATAGTATGACCCTAGTGTCGACGCTGGACATCCTCACCAGGAGCGCTTGCACTGATTTAACTTCTATTGTGAGGCTTTGTGGGACAATTTACACAAGGCAGCAATAGCTGATGTAAGCAATGCAGTGTCTACACTGACACTGTGCCAACCTATCTATGGCATTGGCTACACTTGCAAGTTATTCTGCAATAAAGCCACCTAGAGAGCTCTACCTCACTCCCCATCCACACTGGCAAGGCATGCAGAGCGCTCTGACTCCCTGGCTAGAGCATTCCTGGGGCTTGTCTTCACTAGACTGGGGAGAGATCGATCTTTTGGCAATCGATTTATCGCGTCTTGTCAAGACACAATAAATCGATCACCAGTGGCTCCCCCGTTGACTCCGGAACTCCAGCTTGCCAAAAGGCGCAAAGGTGATTCACGTAGCTGAAGTTGAGTATCTGCAGTCAATCCCCCTCCCCCGGTAGTGAAGACCAGCCTCTTGTACTCCACTAGGCAAGAGGATTAATGTCTGAGGCGCATTGGGTGAGATGCTCCAGTGTCAGTGTGAACAAAGTCTTATATTACTGTGCTCTGATTGACCTCCAGAAACATCCCATAATTCCCTTAAGTCAAGTGGGCACTCTTCTCATTGTTGTGAAATCAGCTGCAGGAATGTGGAAATGTCCTTTCAAAGCTCTGTTTCTGACGTCGGGCTTGCTTATCTGCTCTGAGACAAAGCAAGCATTTACCGAGGAATTTTGTTTGCTTTGAGTGAGTGAGAGAGAGGTGGTGGTGGGGTCTGAACTTACAAGACAGCATGCTGACACACTCTTCCTCCACATATACACAACACACTCCCTGTCACACTCCACCCCACCCCCCACATTTGAAAAGCACGTTGCAACCACTTGAACACTGGGATAGCTGCCCTTAATGCACTGCTCCCAATGCCACAAATGTGGCCACACCAGTGTGCTTGCAGCTGTCAGCGTGGACAGACTCCAACACTTTCCCTACTTCACTCTCCGAAGGCTAGTTTAACCCAAAGCGCTCTACATCTGCAAGTGTAGCCAAGGCCTACATCGAATTAAGCACTATGGCTCTTGTGGAGGTGGAGTTATTAAGTCAGTGTAGTGGGTGAGTTACATCCGTGGGAGCTACATTTTAGTGAAGATGCTTACAGAGGTAGGTTGACTTAAGCTCCCTTATGTTGACTAACTTTGTATGTAGACGAGGCCTTATACTTACATTGTAAGGTGTTTGGGGCAAGGATAAACTTTTTGTTCTGTATTTTTGGAGCACCTAATACAATGAGGCCTTGGTACAAGCATGAAGAAAGTAGGTGTTACCTCAGTAAATAATAAATAATAATATTAAGGAGAGATGAGGAAAAAACTCCAGGAAGAAAACACAAGA
This sequence comes from Sternotherus odoratus, assembly GCA_032164245.1. Classification (NCBI taxonomy): domain Eukaryota; kingdom Metazoa; phylum Chordata; order Testudines; family Kinosternidae; genus Sternotherus; species Sternotherus odoratus. Next base: position 135,849,845 of record JAVMKO010000001.1, on the reverse strand, counting down.
AGAAGGAGAGGGGAGGGATAGGGAGTCAGAGAGAACAAAGCAAAAGAAGCATAAAAATGTGTTCCAAAATACTGGCTGAAAAATGGTGGGTGCATCTTATTTTATTTTATGTACCACTGTTCAGTGGGGGAAAGTAGTTTGGACAATCCTGTTGTTCTTCCTCTCTTCTTTCCAGTTGCCATTTATTGTATGGCTTCGTCCAATCTCCTTCTGTCCCTTTTGTATTTGAAGCAAATGAAATATGGCCCCTCAGAGCCTGTCTCAGAATTTTTGGCCCTTGGGCCAGCCTAGCTGTACTATGTTTAAAAGGGGCCTATTTTTACATAAAAAAATCACCAACGTTTTCTGGAGGAACTGTAAATCAGACACAACCTTTACCAGCAATGAAAGGGGAGAGGACAGGGTTTTATGACCACACACACATACCCAACGGTTTGTGAGAAAGAACAAGGACTCCCCTCCCAGGTGACAGGTTGAGGGCTGCTGCTACCCCTCTGTTGCCTCAAGGGTCAGACTTTGATCTCTCATTCCCTGGAACCGGTCTTTCATGTCCCATCTCGCCACCCTCCTCTACAGTCCTTGCTAAGAGCAGGGCATTTATCACTCCTGGAACTCATATAATTTTATGACCACTTCCTCTCCGCTTTCAAGTTCTGTCCAGGAGGAGAGCGTTTGGCCCATACTACTGAATTTGTATGATCAGTCTGTGCCATTGAAACCAATGGTGACATTCTAAACATGAGTATGACTTCACTGTAAGTCAGCCAAATTGGATGCTGAGGAAGAAAGTGCTTATTCCAATTTAAACACTGTAACTGCAATAATAGCAGAGGAAATACAGAACTTTGCTAGCAAAGAAAATTGCTTCTTGTATACATAGCTCTCTCCTTTTCTTTTATTTCAAGTTTTCCCCGGAGTGAAAGTCCATCCTTAAGGAAATGGATTTCATTTTCAGTCTTTCAAGAGGTTATTATAAACAACAAGAGAGTAGAAGAAATATTTTTAAACTATGGGGGGAAAGTATGTAGATGGCTTCCTTTTAAATCGATTGAAGAGTTGCTAAGCCAGTTCAGGCGCAATCTAAAGACAGCTGTAACCACTTACTAAAGCCTGCTTGGGATATAAGACTCAAAAACAATTTAGCAGAGAATGTTGAAAAGCTGTTTATATATAGCACTGAGTTAAAGGACTCTGTACAGCCAAATTGTAGGTCGCCTTCTAGGATCTGAATGCCCTCGAATAGTGACTGCGCAGTGGACTGACCTGCCTACAGACTCAGCTGTATAGCTGCATTTCAGAAATGCCAAAGGGAAGGGAACAAGGGAGCTTGTATCAGTGCATTTCTTAGTCAGCCCTCCTTGCGACTCTATTTTTCAATATATATCTTTACAAGTGATACCTTAATTCCTTAGGGAAAAAGTCTGTCAAATTTCATAGAAATGCTGATAACCTTTTTGGGGGGTTTCACCAGCCTATATAATTCAGCAGACAATTATATCCTTGAGGTATGATACTTATGTTGGTTCATAAAACCTGCAGAAAGAATCTAAATCTATACAACTTTCTATAGGCTTTAGGAGTACTTTCTGTTGAACCATGTTGATATAGGGCCTGATTTTTAGAGGCATTGAGCACCTACAGATCCCATTAACTTCAATGACAGTGATGGATGCTTCTGTAAATCAAATCCTTAATCTGTTTTATTTTCTAAATAACTTTTCCATAAGGCCCTTTCAGGGAGGGTTTCTTTTTGATGAGTGGTCCAGTTCTTGGACTCCACTGCAACAATGCTAGTTTGGAAGCTCATAGTGTTGTTCTGATCCCCTGTTCTTTCAAACACCTTTGTGTAGTCCTCTGGGCTGTTCTCTAAGGGCTGGGCTACACTACGGGGGGGTGGAGGGGTTGAACTAAGATACGCAACTTCAGCTATGCGAATAGTCACAGTATCTTAGGTTGACTTACCTGGCTGTCCCCACGGTGGCGGGTCGACTGCGGACGCTCCCCCGCTGACTCCACTTACTCCTCCTGCCAAGGTGGAGTACAGGCATTGATTCGGGGATTGATTTATCGCATCTAGATGAGATGCAATAAATCGATCCCCGATACATAAACACTACCCGCCGATCTGGCGATCTGGCGGCTAGTGTAGCTGTACCCTAAGAGTCCCTAAAGTGTGTGCAATTGTTCACTTGCTCATCTTTCTACTTGCTCACATGCAAAGATCCCCAGGCACCAAAAGTTGGTGTTAGGCAAATGTAAAGTAAAATGAGTAATGGCTACATTTGGCAACAGTCGCTAAAAAACTTCTAGCCCAAAACTGGAACATGCCGTGTCTGTGCTTTGCATGGTGTGAATAATGGAAGTTGTGGGTCTGGCTCCTGCAGCCTCTCTGGAAATCGGAGCCTAAAGGCAAATTAGCTCATACATGGGCTGAACCAGTAAGCATGAGGCTGCTGTCTTCTTGTGGGGTTGAACACCTGAGGTCACAAAGGTCACTCTTGTTTTTCTGCTTGTGTGCCTGATAAGACCAGCTTAGAGTTCTCTGAGGAGAGCAGCTTCTAGGCAGAGGCTCTCAGCAGTGAGTGAAAACTGATTACATTATTGTTTCACATTCACTCCCTCCCTGGACCTTTTCTCTGTTCATTAAAAGTTAAGCATTTTGTTAAGGAACTCCAAGTGGGTGCTTTGTTGTTCTTAAATGCAAAACAGAAGTAATCAATAATTCTGCCTGTTACTGAATAGAATCAGAGACTCTGGGAGGTGGAAGCCATAGAGAAATGGAACAATAGAGGATTAATAAGTATTTTGCTTACATTGCTTGCTTAATTCAGCTAAAATGCAATAACATTCAATAGGATTAAAGAGGATTTTTTAAATTCAAACAAATGTACAAAATGGTTAGCTCTCTGCTGTGTTTTTGTTTTCATCTCTCCTTTCAAATTCTTTCCCTCACCTCCCCCTACTGTTAACATGTATGTAATGCATGTGCTCACTCCCTGAACTCATTTAATATTAAATAGAACCTTTGCTGGGTGGTCTGTGTCATGCCGGTTTGAGCCTAATTCAAACCGAGTTGAAGTCAACAGTGAGAGTTCCCTGAATTTCAGTCTACTTTAGACAGGTTTCATACTGTCAAGGTTTCATGTTCCGATGTTATCCTTAATTCCTTTTGTACTTAAGCGTGGTGGATGCATTTCCCCTTTCGTTGTCTTCCTTTATTCCCTCTTGTTTGAACAGATCAAACAAGAGAAAATTATACACTTCCACCGTCCAGGTATCAAATGTCAGGCTGTAGTTGCTTGGGTTTGTTTGTTCTGTCTGTTGCTTTCTATACCATTCCCAATAAGTAAACATGAACATTAAAATAACAAAATGGAACATGACCCTGGTGCCGCTGTGGCACATTAAGCCTTATCTACTGTGCGGTTACATTTCCAAACAGACCAAGTTATGCCCTTTCAGGTTGCTGATCATGTGACCACACTGTTACATAGTAGCACATTTTTCTCAAGACAACATCTTGGCTATGGCCAGGTCCCTGTTTGTGTCTGAATGATCACGAAATCCAGAGCCATGAACTTCCCAACTCAGACACATGCACAGGAACAAAATATCCACCTAGTAAAGATGATGCAAGTTGGACTAGGTACTGTATGAGTAGCAGTGCATGTAGGCCGGTACCCTCCAGTATGCCGTACCAGCAAGCTATTTATAGACAGTATGGCATACCAGAAAGTCACAGTAGCAGACCCGCTGGAGGAGAGGGCTGGAGGTTTGGCTCCTTTCCCCACTGGGAGGGGCAGTGGGGAAAGGAGCAGAATGCTGGCAACTCCTTCGGGGGCTATACATCCCTCCCCCCTGCAGCCTCATCCCCCCCAGCCCTGTCTCCAGTGCAGTAGGTGGAGGACGGGGCCCCTCTCCCCACCCAAGATAACATGGGATTGATGTGAGGAGGGGACAGGAAGAGCATGGGGTCATGGGCTGGGGACAGGGCAGTGAGGAGTCACATGGGGTGTCATGTGGGGAGGTCACATGCTCCTCTCAGCTGGTAGCCTCCCCGTACCAGAAAGATTTTACTTGCTCCAACTGTGTATGAGAAAGACAAGGTGGGTGAGGTAATTGGATCAGCTCCTGTGGGTGAGAGAGACAAGCTTGGGAAAGGGGTATTTTCCTAATTATAACAGACTTGGGTCTCTCCTATGGCAAAAGAGCTCTGTGTAAGCTCAGAAACTTGTCTCTCTCACCGACAGAAACTGGGCCAATAAAAGATATTACTTCACCCACCTTGTCTCTCTAATAGCCTGGGATCGACACAGTTAAACAACACTGCATACATATTAGCAAGTCAGTCAGGTTGTAAATGGCTGTCTTGTAAACTATAACATTCTTTTTCCAGCGCATAAATGCCACTCAAACACATGTAACATTTTTAGTACCTTTGAAAACATCAAAGGAATTACTTTCTTACATCCAAATGCCCAGCGAACAGTATAGGTAAGCGGAAAACCATCTGTCACAGTAGAAAATGGCTTTTGGAAAGTAATTTTTCATCCATAGAATCCTGTTACCACTATAAGTGGTGATTACTAAAACCAAATTCCACTGTAGTTTGTTGACTTAATTAGCTGTCATTTAGAAGATTAGCTAATTACTTTTGTCATGATACCTACACATCACTACTGTGGCAAGTGTTAGACAAGTGATGAGCTGAGACTTCTGTTTTTCAGCTAAACACAGTTTTGTTAACCCATCCTCCCACCTACCTCCACTGTGCTTGTTTCGCTCCCTTCTCCATCGGAAGCATTGCTAATTCTTTTTATTTTATATTTGAAGTTTTACTTTAAATCCCAGGACCTAGAGTCACATTATTACAGGAGAATCTTACCTTTCTTTATTTTTAAGCATGCAACTTTCTAGACCTCATGGTTGCAGAGAAAAGCTTGGAAATGTGAACTTAGGGCTTGTGTTCACAGGACAAAAATTATACCACAGCTATGCCAGTATAACTCCCCATGCAGACACTACTACTCCAGAAAAAAAGTGACTCTATTTTGTTATAAATGACCTGTGTAGACAAGCCCTGCATGTGACCTAATGGTTTGAAGCCAGAATGCAAATTAAGAATCCCAAAATAGTTTTCTAAAAAATCTCACTGTTTTGGGGAGGAGGGAAGGCTGACTCATTATCTTTGAATACTTGAGACCGGCAGTACTGAATCTGTTTCACCCTGTCTAACATTGGACTGTCAGCCCCAGGTGGCAAGGACTGTCTTCTTTGGGCATGTCTACATTGCATCTGGGAGTAGGGTGCCCAGACAGCAAGTGTGAAAAATCAGGACAGGAGGTGAGCGGTAATAGGAGCCTATATAAGAAAAAGACCCCAAAATCGGGACTGTCCCTATAAAATTGGCATATCTGGTCACCCTATCTGGGAGTGAGCCTCCCAGCCTGAGTCTGCAGCCTTGTGCTAGTGAGGTTCAGGCTAGTGCTCTAAAAGCAGCTGTGCAGATGTTTCAACTCTGGCTCACAGAATATCAGGGTTGGAAGGGACCTCAAGAGGTCATTTAGTCAACTCCCCTGCTCAAAGTAGGACCAGTCCCCAACTAAATCAAGACTCTGAAACCTTGGAGTGGAATGGGCTTGGGCGCCCAAGCTGCAGACCAAGCCAAATCATCAAAGCAACATCTACACAGCCAGCTTTAGAATGCTAGTGCAAGCCCCAGTAGCGTGAGTCTGTGGACCCCAGGCCTACAGGCTTGTTCCCAGTTGCAGAGTGGATAGAACCTTTGTTTGTGTGTAGAGCTGGTTGGCAGCTGGAATTTCTATTCTGTGGAAATAGCAACATTGTGAAAGTTTTTCTGAGTGAAAATCCAAAACTTTAAAGTTTCCTGTGAAATGTTGTGGGTCAGTTGAAAAGTTTCACTTACATATAATACAAATGACTTTCAAAATGCAACAATATGTAAAGACTATCCAGTTTGGCCAATGTACATGGCAGTGTACATTGGCCAAACCAGACAGTCTCGCTTACAAAGAGACCCTCAACTTGAAGCAAATACTCACCAGCAACTACACATCACTCCACAGAAACACTAACCCAGGAACCAAACCCTCCAACAAACCTCGTTGCCTACTCTGTCCACATATCTACTCTAGTGACACCATCAGAGGACCCAACCACATCAGCCACACAATCGGGCTCATTCACCTACACATCTACTAATCTATATATATAAAAGTCAAATGGTGTATGCATGTGTGTATGCGTGCATGCTTGTATGTATGTTCCCTTACTCCTTCCACACCGTTTGAGCTAGAGACTTGAAATTTGGTACAGTTACAGGCTTTAGGGTCCTAATCAGCGTAAGAATCAAAAAATTTTCAAATCTCACCTCTGACGCCCCCTAGGGGTGAAATTCTTTAAAGCCCATTAACATCAGCTGGGCAGCAGGTTAACACCTGCTGTTCTCTGTGACATAGTTATGATGTAATAATACCCCCCTCCAATGGCCACTGCACTCGCTCAGCTCTCTCCCCCTACCCCCCACTCCAACGCCTCCCCCACTCCAACGGCCCCCCCACTCGCTCAGCTCTCTCCCCCCTCAGGTAAGAATAGAAAATTTTTAAAATCTCCCCTCCCTCCCCCCACTCCAACGGCCCCCCCACTCACTCAGCTCTCTCTCCCTCCCCCCTCTCCAACGGGTCCCGCACTCGCTCAGCTCTCTCCCCCCTCCAACGGACCCGAGCAACACCGGGTATTTTTGCTAGTGTGATACATGCCATCATGTGCCAGCAATGCCCCACTGCCATGTACTTTGGTCAAACAGGGTGGTCTCTACATAAAAGAATAAATGGATACAAATCGGACATCAGGAATGGTAACATACAAAAGCCAGAAGGAGAACACTTCAATCTCCCTGGACATTCTATAACAGATTTAAAAGTAGCTGTACTTGAACAAAAATCTTCAGAAACAGACTTCAAAGAGAAACTGCAGAACGAAAATTCATTTGCAAATTTAACACCATTAATTTGGGTGTGGCTGGCACATTACAGAAGCAACTTTTCCTCTCCTGGAATTGCCACCTCCTCATCAATTATTGGGCATGAACTACATCCACCCTGATTGTACTGGCCCTGTCAGCACCGATTCTCCACTTGTGAGGTAACTCCATTCTTTTCATGTGTCAGTATAACAATGCCCGCATCTGTAATTTTCACTCCATGCATTGGAAGAAGTGGGTTTTTTACCCACAAAAGCTTATGCCCAAATAAATCTGCCATCGGACTCCTTGTTGTTTTTGTGGATACAGACTAACACTGCTTCCCCCTGATACTTTTAAAATACAATAAATTTGGAAACAAAAAGTTGTATCTGAACAAAGAATCAAAATGTTCTTGTTTCATTTCAATGAAGTAATCATCTACAGTCCAAAATACCAGAAAACAAACAAACTAAACTAAACTAAACTAAAATCTGGTAAAAGGAAAAGCAAATATTCTCATATTATCTATCTTCGTAGGTGGCTCATTGTATCTAAACATCTAACTAAAGCCCACAACTAACAGCATTACAGAAGTGAAATTAAGTGGGAAAGGACCATTTTCCTAATTGTAACAAACGTGGGTCCCTCCTGTTGAAAATAATTACCATTTTCCTAACAGACACTCAGTGAACAACTCCAGTCTGATGTATAGGCTCTTCTGTGAGAGTCTACTGTTGCTAGGCAATGTTGCTAGGCAGTACCACACTATGCGGTCAGTCAGTGCTCTGTCACAGTGCCAACTTTTCAAGTATTTTTGAGCTGTAAACTTTTTTTTTTGGAAAAAATTATGATTACATGTTTATAGCAAATCAATCAGGCTTCATTGTTGAGGTAGTAATAGTATGTTATAAACATTTGGAGATCTTAATCGCTATCTTGGACTTTTAGTTCTTATTTGGTATGCAGGCAAATTATTCGGCTTCTGAGCACATGCCAGCATCTGAATAAATTGAATAAGTGGAAGTGTTTCATGAGAAAAAGCTATAACATTTTGTATTTGCTGTTCAACATGCTGTTTCTAATTGATAATGTATGAGTGTATATATATATACACATGCTATCAAGAGATTATAAAATCAATTAGAAACAGCATGTTGAACAACAATACAAAAAGTTATATCTCTATATACAGTATATAATACACACACACAAACTACATTAAAAATGTTACGGTTGCATTACTGCACGCTCCAAAGTAGAGCTCATCAGAAAAATGTCATCAAAAGAGTTTTCCATCTGACAAAAACAATTATTTTCAGTTTTGACAAAATTTCTCACCCACATATTTCCAAAAGGGAAGAAAACTTTAGAATTACAGTAGACTCGATTATCCAGGATGATAGGGAAAAATTAAACCTGGTTAATAAAATCCCAGGTAATCACCATCCATAGGAAAAACATTTTTTTGGAGGGGAGGGGGGTTGGTTCACCAGCCACCCTGCACCAGGGGGAGGGGGTGTTGGTTCACTGGCTGCCCTGCGCCCTGGTGGTTTGTTTTTTTGTGTGTGCTTGGGGCGGCAACAAAGCCAGAGCCGGCCCTGCAAGTTACTCCTGTTTTTTTGACATCCTGGTTAATCCACAATCTGGTTAACCCGATCCTGGATGAGTCTACTGTACATTAATCAGGAAATTTTGAATGATTTGGAATGAAAATACATTTTGAAATCCCAGAATTTCCTGTGAAATGGAAACACCAAGTTTTTGATGAGCTCTGTTCAAGAATCAGGGACATTGGACTCTTTTGCACATACAGCCATAACTTTAGCCCCATGTGAGCATGCTATATGCTTCAGACTTTAATTATATAATTATATCTCTCAAAGGTACTACATATCATCTCACCTCCACCAACTCTTTCCCCCCCCTGGTGATGTGTCCTCAACTCAGCCTGCTCTATTTTTGGGGGTTAAAGAGCCCTTAAAAAATCTCCTCCCGCACTTGCTTCTGTCTATTTCATATAGACATATAGAGGGGAGAAGGTTTAAAAGGGAGGAAAGAGAGAGAACACAAGGTAGGAAAAGAAAGCAGGAGGCAAGGAAAGAGGCAACAATTCAACATTTTGTAGAAAAATGATCATGAAGGGAAAATAGACTGAAAAAAAACCCAGCTGAAAAAGATGAGGCATAATAGAAGAAATAAAATATAATGAAGAAAGTAAAAAGTGAAAGGGAGACAAAGTACATTACAGAAAGTTTTTACTTAATAGTAAGGGAAGATGTAAAAATTATACTGTAAGTAACCACATTTTTTAAGAGCAATTGAATAAAATGATATGTGGCCATGGTGATTTTGATTTGCCTAGGAGCACCCCAGGCTGGTTAACAGTCTCTCTAAATTTTGTCATTTTTAAATGTTAAATACAGTTCTCCCTCTTGTTCCTCTCCAGCATTTTCCTCTGTGACTTATTCCGTTATTTCTCCAATAATACAGCTGTGTTATACACATTTTTTAGATGTTTAGAATATTAATGTGGTATTTTTTTCCCAGTCTTTTCTACTGAATCTAAATTCTATTATCATAATCGGCCTTTATTGACCTATATGACAACTTTTTTTTATCTCTGGAGATATTTATTTTTTTAGAACTTTGGGGTCCCAGTCACTGTACACTTTCTTTTGAACCATCAATGCTGCTTTTTTTAAAAAATGTGCATTTCAGGAGATGAGACACCTTATTATGTAACCAATTTAGAAGAAAACTTGTGCAGACTGCATAGTGCATCAGATGGTCATGACTGCAAAAGTACTCTGTCCTATGTTGTGTAAATGTGTTTTGCAGTGTATTTTTCATACAGATGACTTTCATGGATGATCTCTGATTGGTGTACAGACGGTTGAGTACATACACACATACACAAATTTTGATCTGGTCTTTGATAGTGAATGTGCTAATGTAGCTGAAAAACTCAAATTATAATACAGATCTATCTCAGGCAGGAATTGTGGCTTAATTAGTTAATGCTGGTAGAGTATTATGAACGTATGAAATGCCTCAGGAGTTTTTAAATTATTTCATTGGGTGTGAATTGCTGTTTTGTATTGTAACATCATGTGTTCCCAGTCTTTGTACATTCAGCTTCTTGAGTACAATGAACAGTGTGAATTCTGTTTTAAAAGGTGACAACAGGGATGGGAGGGTCTGTAGAAAGCTTGCTTAAAAAGTGGTTCATGCTATGAAAAAAAACATTTGAGAACTTCTGAAATAGAAGATATATACAGGATATATGGGCAAAAAGCACATGGCTTTAGCTATCTTAAATGTTATAGGCAAAGCTGTGTGGCCTTGCCTAATGGTCAGGATGGGAAGCCTGCCTAATAGTTGGAACAAGAGTGACCAGGCCTAGGGAACCATAGACCAAATTGCAGAGTTACCAAGTCCAGGAAGCAAGCTAGAGTCAGAGGCCAGCAATCAGGAACCATGGATCAGAACCAGTGTAGCAGCCAGCAGGGGCAGGAGCAGGAATCAAAAGCTAGGAGCAAGGCATAGGAGATCAGGAGAGGAGAACAGGCAGTGGGACCAGAAACTGCAGGCATGGAATGCTATTAAGTAGCAATGGACCCAGGCCTGCTGCAGGATTTAAGAATGTGCCTGTAGGAGTCTTCAGCCAACCAGGTGGCCACATTGATTAGCTGAATCAACTGCAGGCAATGAGCTGGGTTGGGTTCAACTGAGGGTCCCTATGCTAAGGTAAGGAGCATGCATTGTCCCTAAATTAACCCACAGTGTATATCCAGGATCGTGTGTGTGTGTGTGTGTGTGTGTGTGTAAAGAGCTGTAGCTATAGGTTGGGATTTTCAAAGGATCTGAGGAAATTAGGTACCCAACTCCCATCAATTTTCAATGATAGTTGAGAACCGCAGGGTCCATCCTATGATTCACTGAGCACCCTTCATTTCCATTGTCTTCAGTGGCAGAAGAGGGAGCTGAGCACCTTGCAGTATCACCTCTTTGCCCACTCAGGCCCCTTTTGATAATCTTTGCAACAGAGCTGAGCCCTAGCACCACCCATTAAAATTATAACCCAGGGATGGGCAAACGTTTTGGCCTGAGAGCCACATCTGGGTACGGAAATTGTATGGTGGGCCATGAATTCTCACAAAATTGGGGTTGGTGTGCGGGAGGGGTGTGAGGGCTCCAGGTGAGGGTACGGGTTCTGGGGTGGGGCCAGAAATGAGGAGTTCAAGGTTCAGGAGGGGGCTCCAGGCTGGGGCATCAAGTTGGAGTGTGTGGGGAGGGTGGGGGCTCCAGATGGGATGTGGGGTCTGGGGTGGGGCTGTGGATAAGGTGTTCAGGGTACAGGAGGGTGCTCTGTTCTGGGACTGAGGGTTCAGAGAGCAGGAGGGGGATCAGGGATGGGGGTTGGGGTGTGGACAGGGGTCAGAGATGCAGGCTCCAGGCAGCACTTGCCTCAAGCAGCTCCTAGAAGCAGTGGCATGTCCCCACTCTGGCTCCTATGCAGAGGCACGTCCAGGTGGCTCTGCATGCTGCCCAGTCCACAGGCACTGCCCCTGCAGCTCCCATTGGCTGCAGTTCCTGGCTGATGGGAGCTGCAGGGGCAGCACTTGGGGTGGGGGCAACATGTGGAGTCCCCTGGCTGCCCCTACGCGCTGGAGTGGGGACATGCCTCTGCTTCCAGGAGCATGGCACATGTGGAGCAGGGCAAACCCCAGACTCCACTCCCCAGCAGGAGCTCAAGGGCTGGATTAAAACGTATGAATGGCCAGATGTTGCCCCTGGGATATAGTTTGGCCACCCCTGATATAACCCCTTTGGGAGCGGGGCCTTATTTTTTAAATCACACTTTTAACTTTTCCTCTACACAATCTGTCCCAGGTACAGTACCTGATCCACAACCCAGTGAGTCAACAGAAAGACTCCAATTGTCTTCAGTGGGCTTTGGGTCAGTCCCCTCCCCACCCCAGACAGCAATCAGAATAAAGAACAATACTGAATATACTGAAACCTGAGCCAAGGTGCATTCTCCAACCAGCCTGCACACTGTCAGGTGAGAGAGCACTGTAAAACTCTCTGGTAGAAGGGAAGTAGCAGTCCTCCATGTCAACCACAGTAGCTGGTTTCCCTGTTTGGAAGGGCTGTGTGAAACCTTGCCCCCCCCCCCCCCACTGGGTTTCAGAGCCCAGACTCCAAATGCAGCTTCTAAGACTTGCTTAACTGTAGATTATTATGATTATTTTATTATTTATTATTGCAGAGTAGACATACCCCTAGTTGTTTTGCCTCCAATGCTGGGTCTGGTTTATGTGTGATAGCTAGAGAAGCAATATGAGAAATGGAAACGGAAAACAAATTTGTTGAAGCCTGTAGGGGATGAATGTACTTTGTTGTTAGGGCTGACTTGGTAATTATACTCAATGTAGTTAGACCTTAAAGAAAGAAGGCCTTGCCTTATTCATATGGATACTCCAGATGCTTCATTATCGCAGAGCAAGATGACATCACCCAGTAAAATATAGGGCTGTGAAACCTTGGTATCTAAGCCTGTTACATAACATATTTATAAGGCAGTGTAGATCCCATTAGGTTAAACTGTAAAGAATAATTATTTTCCTGCACCCAGCATCTGAATATCATATATTTACAGGTTTCCACTGAACTGCATTAAAGCCTTCCGGGCCAAACGGTATTGTCTACCCTAGGGAGATATTTGTATTAAACTCTGTGTTCTTACCAGCCTCAAGCTGATCTCAGATAAGCAAACTGCACCTTTGTGAAAGGAACAGAAGAAAATCTTTCTCTGATGTTTATCTATTAGCATATTTAGAGAGATGTGTGATCTCTTTCACACTCCTGGCCCCTCTTTCTTCTTCAGTTTATCTTTGAACACCCCCTCACTCGTCCTTAGCTTTTTTCTTTTACCTTTCTTTTCTGCAGGTACTTTAAGCAATCTCAATGAATGGATGGATGCCCAATGGTTATTGTTAAAGGTTGTTTAAGCAATGTAAAGTTTCGTTTTATTGACTGTGCTCCATTTATTCTTAATTGTAACTATAGCATTTCCTATAGTGTCCCTGCTTCCATTATTAACTCCTGTTAATAAGGAGCATTAATAACGTGACTATACAAGTTTCACTCTTTGGTGAAATTTAGCAAAGCAAGGCCTCAGACCAGCAAGAAATATTGTTTCTTCTTTCTTTTTCAATCAAAGATGGGGACAATGTTGTGCCAGATTCTCCTTTTCTGCTAGTGCATCTCTACACCAGGTGTAAACTTAATTAAGGCAATTTACTTCCTCTTCCAGGTCCCTTTATACTGCAGCGTAATGTGAAGAAGCTTGAAATGTGTAAATGTGGTGTGAATGAAAATCTGTTCATATTACTTACTTTTTGCACTGATAGAGGTCAAAGTTATTAATGCTTTTAAGTCAATTATCCATCTATAATACAAAGATAATACAATAGTGATAAAAATGCCTTTGGGTATTTTTTGGAGGGAAGTGAAAAAATCAGTTTAAAATTGGCTGAATTAATTTGGTTTTATAGATAGCATTCTACACATTACACTTCTGGAAGGTGCTTTGAATACTATGGTGATGGTCACGGTATAAGGCTAGCAATAGAATAGAGACTGATTCTCCATAACATTACACCATTCTTACACAAGAGTAACACAATGGATTTGAAATGGTGTAAGACTGGAGTAACTAGATAGTGTGCCAGACTTGTAATTTCTCATCATGATTCCCTAAGTAATTTTATAACAAACAACCTGTTCATATGTCCAAGCTTCACTAATAACTGAGACTCAACATGATCTTCCAGGTAAATAATTTGCATTTTATAAATTAATTATTTTGCTGCCTTAACAACGTACATTACAGAGAGTGGGGTTTGCTGGCTCTCCCTATGCACATGGCACCTCCTCCCACAGGCATTCCTGGGGTTATGTGCACATAAGATCCAAAATTCTTCTCTTTAGTCTGTAGTATAGATAACAAATCCACAGAGCAGATGTTACCCAGGAGAGGACAACAAACTAGAACTATGAAGTGGGTCTTAGCCCACAAAAGTTTATGATCCCTAAGATTTGTTAGTCTATAAGGTGCTACAAGACTCCTTGTCGCTTTTGTAGAACTATGTAGTTTGCATGGGTTCAATGGACTTTCCCCTCAGTTTGGTTTCTCTTTTTTTTTGGTTTCACATGTAGTGTCCTGGAGGCTCCAGCAATTAAAAATTAAGCTTTATTTCAAGGTTATATCATGTGATGAAACCTTGGGAATATGTCTAAGTAAAGTTGGCAACTCTAGTGTCAGGGCATGCCAGTCCCCACCACTATGAGCAACCCCTCTCAGTGAGATAAGAGCGAAAGGGGACATTTGGATGAGGAGAAAAGCATTTGTTAGTTTCTTCAGCTTTCCAATTAGCTATTGCTTCTTCCAAGGGGGTTCTCCCTGTGTCCTGTCAGCTGTTGCTTCTCCCACTAAGACTTCCCCCACTTCCAATAGCTACTGATGCTCCAGCTTGCCTGTCGCTGCAGTTTTAATAGTCAGTGGGGTAGATGCAAGAATAAGCATGATTCAAGTGTGGGGAACCTATTATAAGAGATGTCTCTGTGTGTGTAAATAATGTATAGATTGTAAGACCAGAAGGGTCTAATGTGATTCCCTACTCTGACACCCTGAATAATAAAGAACAAAGGACTTCCCTGAATTATTTCTTGTTTGAATTATAGCATATCATTTAGGAAAATTACAAAACTTGATTTAAAATTTCCAGAGATGAAAATCTACCACAACCCTTGGCAAGTTTTTTCCACTTGTTAATTACCCTCCCTGTTTAAATAAAAAGAAAATGCTTTATTTCTAGTCTGAATTTGTCTAGCCTCAGCTTCTAGCAATTAGATCTTGTTGTGCCTTTGTGTGCTAGATTGAAGACACTTCTGTTATGAAAGTTCTGTTTCCCATGTAAGTACTTACACACTGTGCTCAATTCACTCCTTAACTTTCTCTTTGATAAGATAAATATATTGACCTGCTTGAGCCTTTCACTATAAAGCATTTTGCAATCCTTTCGCCATTCCTGTGGCTCTTCTGGGACTCCCTCTAATTTGTCAACATCCTTCTTGAATTGTGGACATCAGAACTGGACCCAGTATTCCAGCAGTGGTCACCCTGGTGCCAAATACAGAGGTAAATAACCTCTCTACTCCCACTTGTTTGTGCATCCAACAATCACATTAGCTTTTTTGGTCACAGAATCACATTTGAGCTCATGTTGAGCTGATTATCCATCCTGGCCCCCAAATCTCTTTCAGAGTCACCACTTATCAGTATAGAGTCCCCCATTCTGTAAGTATGGTCTTCATTCCTTGTTCCTAGATGCATTACCTTTACATTTGGTCATATTAAAAAGCATATTGTTTGCCTGTGCCTAGCTTACCCCATGATCAGTAATGATTTTATATTTTCATCTTGGTCATTGATAAAAATGTTACATTGCCAGTTAGCTAATTTTCAGCCATTTAATGTGTGCGATGTACGTTTTATATCAACCTTCTTTCTTAGCCAAAATATAATGTAGTACCAAATAAAATGCTTTACTGAAATCTAAGTACATTACATCAACACTCTGACCTTTATCAACCAAACTTGTAATCTCACCAAAAGAAATCAAGTTACTTTGACAAAATCAGTTTTCCATAAACCCATGTTGATTGACATTACAGTATCTTAATTTAATACTTTTCCAATCGAGTCCTGGATCAGCAGTTTCATTATTTTCCCCAAGATCAATGTCAAGCTCACAGTCATATAACCACCCAGGTCATCCTATTTACTCTTTTAAAATATTGTAACAAAATTAGCTTTCTTTCAGTCCTCTGGAACTTCTACAGTGTTCCAAGACTTATTGAAAATCAGTGTTAACAGTCTAATGTGCTCCTGGACCCGTTCTTTTAAAACTCTTGCATACAAGTTATCCCAAGTTGTTGATTTTTTAAAGAGTCTGACTTTGGTACTTGCTCTTTAATATCCTTCTGAATTACTATTGGATTGGAAATTATTTCATCATCATCAGATAGGAATACATCATCTGTCCTTTTCTCAAATACAAAACAGAAATACTTATTGAACACTTCTGCCTTGTTCTGTATTATTATTGACAATTCTACCATTCTATCTAATAATAAGCTAATACTATTGTTAAGATTCCTAACATACTTAAAAAAATTCCTTCTTACTTTCCCTAACCCTGCTGGACATAAAGTTTTCCTTGTGTCCTCTTTCTTTCCTTATCAATTTTCCACAGTTTCTAGCTTCTAATTTATATTAATTGCTATCAACTTTCCCTTTTTTCCATTTGTTTATATATACATTATAATTGCTTTTAATTCCCCTCTAAGCCAGGTTGGTTTTGACCAATGTAGTCATCTTTCTTGATTGTGTGATTTTGACTTTTGGGGCATTTAGCAAACTGTTCTTAAAGAGTTCCCAATTACCATTCACATTTTCCTGTTTAATTTTTTTCTCTCAGCTGATTTTGCTTATAATTATTTTCAGCTTTGTGAAACTGATTCCTTTAAAGCACCAAATCTATAGATGATGAGTTTGTTCTTTGTTCTGTTTGTACATTACAAATCTACTCAAGTCATAATCACTTGCACTTACGCAATCTCTGACTTTTAATTCTGTGATCACTTCCTCTTTATCTGTCAGGATAAGAACCAATATAGAATCACCATCCCTCTCCCCATTGGATGAAGCACTTCTTCAATTAGGAAAATGCCATCTATAATTGTTAAGACTGCTGAGGATGTTTTAGTACTGGCAGCATGAGACTTCCAGCATATGTCACATGGATTGAAGTCACTATATTGACTAGACAAGAAGGCAGACGATGGTACCTGAGAACAAACAGTACAGGTCCTAGGTTTGGTAGGACAAACTTGTTGTTGGCACTGCAGATGGCTTCCTTTTCCCACTTACATCAGCTCTTAATGGTACTAACCAAATGTGTCCGCATGATAGCCCCCCCCATGTGCTTACTGGATTTGTAGTATTAACTGATGTAAGGTGTTATGAACATAGGGATAAGTATGTGCGTATCTTGAAGGGGTAGCTATTTCATTATATATATGCACACTTTGAACTGGATACAATGCTGTGTGTAGATAAACTTGAATGAACTGTAAAGTGTTACATTATTACAATGAGAAGTGTGTTCTGGGTATCTCTGGAGCACAATCAATGAAAGCATTTTTTCCTTTTGTTATTGGCTGATACCTTTGCTTATTGAACCTCATGCTGGGAAGCCAGAAGGATACTGTAGGTGTACCAGGAGTTGAAATTTCTATTGTTCTTGCCCTATAGCAGCATTTCCCCATAGTACCATTTTGCACAGGGCATGTCTTTTTCTAAAGCAGTCTCCTAACAGGGCACACAGAATTTGCAGCATTGTGAAAACTATGTGAATTTGTCTCATCCCTGAAAAAATAAAGCTTCTTTTAGACAGGGTGGAAACAACGGGGTAGCCAGATGTACTTCTCTATTAGAGAAAGGCAGAAAAAAAGAACAACTGTTTTCTATCAACTGTTTCCTGTGCAATTCCACAGCTCCAGTAATCTCTTACTTTCAGGGGAAATATCTCTGATAAGAAAATGTGTATTTGGTATCCCTGCAATGTAAAGGGAAAAAGTGTGGGGGGTTTATAAAAATAAGAAGATGTCCATTGAGACACTCTGTTTCTTGTACGAAAAGTTAACAGCTATTTATTTCAATGCCAAATTTGGCTTGTATCCCCTACAGATCCTGCCCTGCAAGACGTTGCAGTCACCACAGTTGATAAAGTTGAAACTAGCTGCTCATTAGTAACCCTGATTGTCAAATGACTCTAACTTTGCTCACAATATAAATTACCCACAAAATGTTTCTTGAAGTTCTATGGTAATGTGCTCAAAAAGTGCTTTCTTGATATCCCCAGGCCTAGCTTCTCTCATTGAATGGGCAGCTGTGCACCTCTCTGCAAGCAAAAAGTTGTCCTATTCGTGATTTGCCCTGCCACTGCAGAATCCTCATGTGATGTAGAGCTGCCATAACTGCTCAGACACCATCTCCCTCCCTCTGGCCAGTGAGGTGTGGGTGTGGCTGGGGGAAAGTTGATAGGGCTGCAGTACCCTGGAGTCACTAGATCTCTGGCAACTGTATTGACTCTTTTGGACTACTGGCAGCTGTTGCCAAGTTAGAACCAGCTTGAACCAGGTTAGCCCACAGTAGCCTCAGGATCAAGGGGCCACACACCCCTCTCCTCAGTCACACCAGGGGTATGTCTACACTGCAATCAGAGCTGGGACTGAACCATATCTAGACATACCCAAGCTAACCCTGATCTAGCTAACTTGGCTAACTATAGCTGTCAAAGTCTGAGTTGTACAGGACTGCCTAGGACACTGGGTAGGTACCCGAGTGGCTAGCCTGTGCTGCTGTGGCTTTGCTGCTAGTTTTGATCTAGCTAGTTCGAATATCTCAGGTATGTCTACATGTTCTGCAGTCAGACCTCTGACTGTAGTGTAGACATTCTTCAAACGCTGACCGCCAGAATCAAGTATTTTGCTTTAGGGATATTTAGGCCTGGTCTACAGTATGCGATTATGTCAAATTTAGTTGTGTTATATCAAAATAAAACTAGATCCGTCCACACAACCAACCAGGTTTTGTCTACTTAAAGGGCTCTTTATACCAGTTTCTGTACTCCATCTTGGCAAGGGGAGTAGTGGCAAAATCGGCGTTGCTGCTCTGAATTTGAGTTTCTGTGGATGCAATTCAATGGTATTGGCTTCCCGGAGCTATCCCAAAATGCTCCATTGTGACCACTCTGGACACCACTCTCAACTCAGATGCACTAGCCCAGGACCCAGCCCTAAAGACTGTTTGGTTTTCTGGCTGCCTGTGCTGCGCTCAGGCTAGAGTCAGCCCGTTTTGAGGCTGTGCTCCTGGCAGGTGGCCAAACCGAGCCCGAACCGGGCCGGTTTGGACCGGCCGGAGGGGTCTCCCTCCGACTGGGAGTGCGAGGAAGCCTACATACCACCATTCTGAACTTGCTCAGACTATAGTTGAACTGCTCCTTACTACTTTCCAGGGAGCCTGTGGATGGCTTCATGAGCCATGGCGTTAAGGGGTAGGCTGGGTCCCCAAGGATAACTATAGTCATTTCAACATCCCCAATGGTAATTCAACTGTGAAGGCTGCTCTCATCCTGGTATTCTTGCATTCAGGGAAGGGGAAAGCAAGTCAAAGTTCCATGAAAGTGCCCCTACGCATGCGAAAGGTTCGCAGACACTGGGAATCATCCCAGACCTGCAACACTCTGTGGTCCCAGCAGTCTGTGCTTGTTTCCCGGACCCAGAATCGGCATTCCACAGCATGAACCTGCCCCATTGCCAGCATTATTTCCAAATTGCAAGGGCCCGTGCTTTGAGAGAAGTCTGTGTCCATGTCCTCATCACTATTGTGATTGCATTGTGGGATAGCTATCCACAGTGCAGTGCTCTGAAAGTCGACCCTAGCCACGATACTGTGGATGCATGCCACCGATTTAATGCGCTTAGTGGGGACACACAATCGACTGTATAAAATCTCTTCCTAAAAATCGACTTCTATAAATTCAACCTAATTTTGTAGTATACCCTTAATACTGCTAAAATAATTTCCTTCCCTAGTAAAGAGATTAATGGCCCAATCCCACAGCTGTTGTTCAAATGAGGCCATTGGGGATTCTTATTCACACAAATTCAGAATGCAGCATTGGGACCTCAGGCTGGAATTGTTGTATCTCTCCAGCCTGATTGGGAGATGATCCAGCCAAAGTTCATGTTAATCTTTGTATGTGTGCTACTGCCCAACATAAAAGGGGGGACCAGATCCTGACCCAGGGGTCTCTGGGCAAGACTATACTTTAAATATTTAAAGCTTCAGAGTGAACCTGTTTCTTCCACTGGATCCTTTATACGGTTGTGCAAAATCAGTGGTGAGAAGCAGCCATCCATCAAGCAAGGCACTAGGAAAGGGAACAAGCATGAGGATGTGACATGCCTTGCAGCTCTGTTGATGAAAGAGATGGAGCTGCAACAAGGAGGGATGGTAGGAGGCAGCGCTATTTCACCGCATGGTAGGGGGAGAGAGGCACCTTGCCACCCACCTACATAATTCTGGAAATGATGGATGACATGATACCTTGCTTGCTATTGTCTGGGTAGCAAATGAACATTATGGGGAGAAACAGCCATGTGGGCGTGAAAATGCCTGACTGCTATAATTGCCATCAATTAGTTTAAACATTCCTCTTCACCTCTTCTTTATGAGTATTTTTAGTTGGTTTTTTTTATTTCAACAAAAATTATTAGCATTAGCTGGCAATTAATGAAAATAGTCTAATGGTATGCTATGTGCTTTTAATGAAACACAATAATTCCAAGGCTTTTCTTCCCCCTCCCTCCTTTTTAATGTTCTCTTCTCTCTCAGAGAAACAACCCAACAACATAAACAGCTTGGTTTAAATGACAAGATCTATTCTCTCCGCTGCTGACAACAGTAACGATTTCTTACCTGATCAGAGACATTGGGGATTGTGCCATGACTGAGTGATCTGATCTCTTAGGTTAGGTTTCATGTGAGGTTTGAGTTGCCACATTGATCTTATTATTTTGAGAAAGTTTCTCATGTTTTTCTTTGTTTCCTCACATTGCTGAAGATAGATCAACTATCTCTTAAAACATTGAGCCAGAAATGTTTTGCCATTCTACAGTGGTTATGTATTGTCTCTCCCACTGTAATATAGTAATGTTTCTTTCTTCCCCACCACTTCCCATGTTCCCAGGCCTTTGAGAAAAATGATGTTGAAAATGTAAGGCATCTTTACTGCTTGCTTGATTTTTATTTTTTTTAGCAATAGCATTACAGTATGAAACCTGAGGAGGATTGAAGCATCATCTGTCATGTATAGCCACTCTGAAACTATGTGATATTAAAGCACCCAGAGGGGAAAAAAATCTTGAAAGTTTATAATCCCTGTGCATGGATAGATGCAGAGAGGCCATCTTAATCCCAAAATATTGATGATGCTGTTTCTGGTGCTGGCATGCCATCTGCTCTTCTTCATGCTGGATGTAACCAGATATGAACTTTAAAGCTTCTTGTAGATATTTTATTTTCAGGCAAATGTTTAATTCCTTTTTCTTGCACAAACATATTTTTTTCAGTGGCATCCTAATTAACATATAGCAGCAAACACCCATGGGTGACCAAGACCTCCACATTCTTTCTGGGAAGATTCTGTTGGACCCATGATCTTAAGAAGACTTACCCAGCCTTTAATTGCTGGATTTTTTTGATTCATGGTTCTTAAATAGCCTCTTGCTACCTTGACAGCTTCCTTGCCTTGTGCCCTACTGACAGGCAAGACTAGCAAGATTTTAATTTTTGCCGAAAGAAATTTTAATTTTTTGGGACAGAAGCCTGACTGAAAACTGTCTAAAGGGATTAAAGAGACTGGTGCAAGGCTTGATGGTAAATCCTCAGACATGTTTCTCCTTTCTTTAAAATGTTAAATAAGGATGGTAAAGTTTAAATTGTAGAGGAAAGCCTGTACTAAGCCTAGCCTGATAGCAACCAATACTTCTTTCTCTTTTTGTCCTGCTGAAGGGAGCTGCTGAACCAGACTGTGACAGAATAGGAAAACATTTCTCTCAACTTAAGGGGGAAAAAACTTACCTTCTAAGAACAATGTCACATTTTATCTTGGAAAAATCTATTTTTATTTTTGTAGTTTTCAGTACCAATAAAACAGATTATTTAAAATGCTGTCAATAACTCATGACCCAGTTTTCTGTTCCCATGCCCAATACAGTATCTGGGTTTTTTCCCTGTTTATGGACACCTGAATATACCATCCTTAACTAATGAGATAGGTCACTTTATGCTAGTTGCACATTTCTTACATATATTTGTAATGCAATTATTGATATTATCGATTAAAAATTGGAATTGCAAACTGTGTGAGAAATTTTTTTTAGGTTGTTGATAACATTGGAAGGATTTCTTTGCATGAACACAAAGTTTTACAATAACTATGAAATTTAATGTATTTAAATAAATAATAAATTTAAATTTATTCCTTGATTCGTCAACCTTATTGGACTCTGAGGGGATTTCTAATCCTCCTACAGATGGTGAAATGGTTAATGTGGGCTTGAGAACCAATTAACACACCTGGTTGCACCTGGAGAGTGGGACAAGTAACCTAATCAAAGATGAAGCCCAGATGGGGTGGAGCTGGCTGGCACTATACACAGAGTAAGTCTGGAGCAGAAGGGAGCTGTCCATAAATCAAAGGGGAAATAATTCTGTGAAGTATTCCCAATAGCTGAAAATGTTGATATAAGTCAAGGGCCTGAGAGGAAGACCAAAGTGTGTCTATTCAGAATTTGAACAGGTCATTGTGAAGAAATAGTAATCTAGTTCAAATAAACACAAGGATAGACTATGCAAAACATGTACAGTCCAAGAAATGATGGATCTTTTCTTAAGAAATTGTGAATACTGTACCAGTGAAAGGAGGTGTTTATATGGAAAACTCAGAAGCCTTAGACTGAACATTTTCTTTGCAATACTTCTCCAGAATGCAAGGAAAATGGGACTGAAATCCAGTGAAATTCAGTGAATGGCGGTCCTAGTGAGTCTGTCGTGCCACAAAAAGCAAGAAGGGTGCTGTAGGGAGAAGGAAGAACTCTATCATGATTCTCTTGATGGTACTGTGACCTATGGAGAACAGCAATGTTCCTGAAGGGTGAGGAGATACTCTAGGGGGAGGAACAAAGATATCTGCAAGAAACAAGATTTGAGCAAGCTGCTGTGGCTGATCCGGACACAAGGGCAGGACCCAGATATTTGGAGACAAGCTGTGGGAGGTCTTGGTACAAAGAGCCCAAAAATGGGGCTGGGGAAGACACCGGAAAAAAGGAGTCAATGGAGGCGACAGCAGGGAGTCTGATTTAACAGACTTTGTCTGCTGTTATAGGGTCTCTGGACTGGAATCCAGTGTAATGGGAGGGCCTAGTTTCTTTTATCTGCCAATGGGGAAGGTGGTGTGAGGCCCCTGAGGACGGGATAGCTGACTGAAAGCCCTGAGCGAGAGGTGTAGGGCACATGAGGCCCAGAGTTGAGCTAAAGATCAGATATAAGGAGTAGGATTATTATCTGTTGGACTTTTTGTCCACCTCAGAGAGGTGGAACTAAAATGCAACCTTAATTTAGCCCCTTTGTGATATGCATTGTGATATGTCTAATTACAAATCACTGACTATATCTTCCACAGGACTCCTGCCTTCCCACACTCCTAGGTTCCTTGCCCAACCAGTTCCAGCACCCTACCCCATCTCCTCATCTGATCTTTCAGTCTCTGCACCTATTCCCCACACTGAAAACTCTGTCCCAGTCTATGTGCTCAGCCATTTCCAGTTCTTCCCCCTGCATCCTAACTCCTCATCTCCCATCCCCCCTCAACTCTTTCTCTGCCCCCTGCTGGTTCTCAACCGTAGTCCCCCCCCCCCAGTCTATTTGCCCAAATAGTTCTAGAGTTCCACCTTGCTTGTTAGCCTCTAGTCCCAGTTTCCACTCTCTCCTTTACTTAAGGCTCTTTGTCCCAGTCTACTCTCCCTCACTGTCCCACCTGTACAGACTGTCTCTTGTCCCCTCTGCATTAGTATCGGGCAGCTTTCTCTTCCACACTGTTGGGGCCATTGAGAACACAGCAGAGACAGACTTGCTGCTCTCATTTCTAGTGAATGGGCACAGCATAGCCCTTGATAACTCAGAGCTCCACTTGCAGGAAAAGTCCTGCTCCGAGCAGATGGGATCCTCTAGGGTGCAATATCTTCTGTGTTAGACAATTATCTATAATTTTTAGAAACTCCAATGACATTTGACTACTGGCAGCATGAGCCCTCCTGTGTACATCTCACAAACTGAAGTCCCCAAGGATAATGCCATTTTCTTTCTACACATTACAGGCAGGTGCTTAAGAAGCAACTCAGCCTGCTGTCTGGTTCAGTGGTCTGTAACTGACTGCCACCAGTTCCCCTCTGGGCTTTGTTAGCTAGTACATTGATCCACAGGTATTCAAGAGCTTGCAGCTCTGAATTACTGATGCCTTTAAAACAGGTAATGGTGGCTGTAGTGTCAAGTGCCACCCTCCCCCCCTTTCACCCACTCCGTCCTCCCTAAATGGGTTGTAGCCAGCAATTTTATCATTCTAGTCACATGAATTGTCCCACCAAGTGTCAGCAATGCCAGTTATGTCACATTTCCTCTCCTCTGTGAGAGTTTTCAATTCCTCTGGCTGATTACCCACACTCCTAGCACTAGTGTGAAAGCAATTCCCTTTCTTCACTTCATTCTTTACCACCTCCCTTCAACGTACTCATGACACTTTGAGTGTGAACCTCACACCTTAGCACCCTCCCTTTTCACTGTTAGTTTAATGCCCTTCTGGCTACTCCATGTAGAAGATTACCCCCCCCCCCTCTGAGACACATACATTTCATTGGTTCAGTCCCTTCTCCCACTACAACCCTCCACAGCACCCATGGAGCATCTCAGTTCCACTCCCTGGCCTGCAGTGGAGGAACCCAATCCCTGGGGATTCCCCTGAGCCATGCTCCTAGGTGGGGAAGGAGGTGTTAACCCATTTGGAGCTCTCTCTCTGAAAGGGATTAAGAAATAGTAATGCCAGTTCTTCAGCACAAGACAGTGCTAACAGCTCTGTTGCATCCCCTTTTTTAAAGTAGGATTTCATAGAATCTCAGGGTTGGAAGGGACCTCAGGCAATTATCTAGTCCAACCCCCTGCTCAAAGCAGGACCAATACCTAATTTTGCCCCATATAGCCCTAAACAGCCCCCTCAAGGACTGAACTCACAACCCTAGCTTTAGCAGGCTAAGGGCATGGTTACACTTACAGGATTATAGCGCTGTTGGTTATAGCTGTCCCCATATACAGCAATAGGTATAGCACTATAGCGTGTCCTGGCGTGGCCACATTTGTGGGACTTGCAGCGGCACAGGGAGTGGTGCATTATGGGCAGCTATCCCAGCATTCAGCTGGGTGCAACGTGCTTTTCAAATGAGGGGGAACGTGTTGTGTGTATGTGGACGGAGAGAGCGAGGGGATTTTCTATGGGCTGAGAGTCTTGTAAGTGGGTGTCCTTTGAAATTCAGAGCCTGCTAGTTTTCTCAGTCACACAGGCTCACTCCGTAAACATTTGCAGTGCTTATCTGCTGAGTTAAGAGAGAAATTCTGAAAAGGTACTTCCGCATTCCTCCTGCCGAGTTCAAAACAAATGAAGAGACGTCAATTGCCTTATATGGCTCAGAGGTGTTGCCAGAGATCATTTATAGCGTAGTAATCTTAATGCCCATTCACACTTGCAATAGTGAATACGCAATAGCTGTTATTCCTCAAGGAAGGGAGGATTACCAGGAGCGGAATAACTGTGGGTTTATAGCACAATACATGCCTTGCCAGTGTGGACGGCGAGGGACTTATAGCGCTCCTGGAGGCTTTATAGCGCTATAAAGTGCCAGTGTTACCAAGCCCTTAGGCGCAAACCACTGAGCTATCCCCTTCTGACATTGAGTATCTTACAGGACAGGTACAGCACACCACAGCATTCCACTGAGTGCAAAGCTGCGTTACTGAAAACTGGGTTATCCGCAAGCGAGGGAGGATCAGAGTCTTAATCAACTTAATAAATAAGACATTCCATATATGGTATTATTTGGACAGCCACATGGGTCATCAGTAGGTTTGGAACTTGTAGTTCTATCACACAACTGCCACTTGAGCTGACGGAGTAATTGATGGCAATGGTGGGTTATCATCCTCTATGTGGACCGATATTAAAGGGTCCACACATTTTACCAGAGGTGTGACAGATACCTGCTGACAGCAGAGGAATGGTGAGATTCACGAATCATGGGTTTACTCCTGGTTCTGGAAAGGAGTGTGCTCTAGAGCGCACAGACTCTTGTGCCCTTATCCTTCAATCTTAACCATATCAAACAAAAGGTCACTAAAAAGTACCTTTCCCTGGCTTCATTCTCAGGAACAGCTTATCTTTTGGGGCTTCAATTTTCCAGCTCCACTTCCACCCCCCCACCCCAGGCTAAAGGAGATACTGAACAAGGAAAATTTCATCCCAAATGGTTAAAATTAAAAGCAGCTGAAAAATAAGATCTCACAGTGGAAGGCCTGGGGCACTATAGTGTGGAATTGTACAAGACGGCAAAGCTCCTAGGTTAACCACAGCAAATATGAAATGAACTGCTGAAGCAGAATAACTATTCTTAAGGGTAAGATTTTGTCCTGGTTATTTTTAGTAGAAGTCACGGAGAGATCATGGGCAATGCACAAAAATTCACTGAAGTCTGTGACCTGTCCCTGACTTTTACTAAAACTAACGATGACAAAATGGAGCTCAGTCCAAGCCCTTTGGTGGGAGGGGAGAAGAGGGTCCAGCAGCACTTGCCGCTACTGTGGATGACAGCTCCAAGCTCCCCCCAAATGCCTGCGCAGCTGGGAGCTGCAGGGACCCTCTGTGGAGACTGGGAGCTCTGGCTTGCCCAGCTGACAGCTCCAGCCCCGCCACTCTGGAGCTGAAACAGAAAAGGTCATGGAGGTCACAGCTGACAACTCCAGGGTCATAATCTTAGCCTTATTCTCTGTTGAGTCTAAAGATGGGATGCCAAATCCCTCTGGATGGAAGAGGAGGTAGAGATAGGTGGGTTTTTTTCCTGTTGGTGTGGACTCTGCCTAGAGAGCATTAGTTGCTATTTGACATGCTGCATTTCAAGAGAGAGGGATGATTACACTCAATCGAAAGTCCTTGTTTCTGGTTTCTGGTTCCTGCAGCTGGCACCACTCCTGAGCAGGCCTAGGGGCTAAGCCTTAGATTTTGTGTGGGGACAATGTTGCAGCAAAAAGGCAACACAGACTGCACTTGCAATGAGGTTCCCCACTATCTGCTGAAATCACTAAGAGCTGGGTTAAGTGCTGGTAGCTCAGAATGTGGTGTCACCGACAACAGTGGCAGGAGGGTCAGCACCAATAAAGAGATAGCAGCGGCAGTTAGCAGTGACTGGGAGCAAGTTGCAGCAGAGGCATTGCTCAACAGCTCCCTCCAATGGGTGGGAGCTGAAACGCACCTCTGAACTCTGAGTCTTCGCTAACCAGGGACAGCCAACTGTGAGTGGGGTACAGCAGAGGGAGAGAGAAATGTTGTGTTAAGGCGCATTCATTTGTCAGACTTTCACACTGCAAGGTGAGAAACTGAGGCAAAGGACCCTGCCCAATGCTTTGTGAGGTGGTTGTTTGCTTATGGTCACATGCTTTTGATTCATGGTTGTGATGCTATCCCAAACTGATGTTTGGGCCTGCTTTCCCTTTTAGTAAAAGTTTTATTTGTTGTATATTGACTCAGGACTTGTAAGTCAGGAAATGTTGCCTCTTAGAGGTGGTGTTAAATTTTCCCAGATTACTGGGTGGGGGGCTCAAGTTTTTAATTGTTAAGAAAAAACCCTAGATATTGAACCCATCCCTGGTTGCTGCTAACTGCAGCTGATAGAAGTGTTACACAAGGAATAGAACTTTTCAATGCTGATTTAGAATTTAAGCTTAACGTAGGCAAAACTGAACTCCTTGGTTTAGATCTTCTGATGCACCAGAGTCCCCATCTTTACCAGGGACTCTCAATGTTGCATAATACAAATAGATAATAATAAGAATTTATAAATATTTATAAATAACTCCTACTGCAGTTTTTCTCTTTGCTTCTTTAATTTCCTTTCATTCCTGTATTTCTGCCGCGTGCACAAACAAAGAGGTAATGTCTCTTTTAGAAAAAGTAGACACATGTTGGTGTGTTTCTTTTGTGACTGTAGGGATGAGCTTGAGAGAAGCAACTTTCTAGTTGCTATTTTTTTAAAAAAACCTTTGTATTTGTCTGTCATCCTATCAAATAGTATAAAAAGAGCAGGCCATCTTCCTCTGCCTCCTTCCCTTAACTTTACCCAGCCAGTGGGACTTTTCACAGATGGTTTTCTATACAATTGTCATTTGCACTAATTTTTAGTTTCATTGGGAACATTTGAACTCTTGAACAGTGCTTCCCTTATCACTCCCACACCATATAACCATAGATACAAAAGAATCAAGACACAAACTTGAGGCTGCCTAGGTGAGAAACTGCTTCCACTTAACTTTAATATTTGAACAATGGCGAGTTATGCATTAGGCCAAAACAAAATGTATTTACCCAGAGTTATAAAACATAGATTGAGAACAAACAAATAATAGGAACTCTCAATAGATTTGTGTCTAATGAGTCATATTCTCGCCTGAGCAGAGATTAGAATGTTTATTGTGGGTTTTTGCTGAGTGTAGTTGGTCTTGGAGATTACTATGCCACCAGCATTTCTTGGAATAACCCTCGCCATTCCTTACCCCACTCTGCTGGCTGCAACCTCTCTTGGTCATTGTTCCTTAATTTTAGAATCTGAGGCAAAAATATATACTTTTGTTATAATACGGAAGAAGCACTATCTGTATTATGAGTCATTGGTCTAAAGCAGATGTTCCCAGATTGTGGCCTGTGGCTAAATGGTGGTCTATATAGCACTTGCTGATGAGCCATGGTGAGTTGGGTGGTCACACGGTGCTGGCTTTTCTTTGTTTCCAGCTGTTAAAGGACATTAAAAGGAAGTAAACATATGTTAACTACTTCCCTAGCATTAATTTTTCCATTTAATCGATTGCTATAGCTGGCACAGGCTGTTATGTGATCATCAGTGCAAGAGCAGGTAGTCTCTTGTAGTCCTGAATGGGAAGAGATGTGTTCCATGGGACAGTCACTCTGGTAAAATATGGTCCACCTTGTTAAAGCAGTTTGATAATAGAGGGGTGTGAACTTATGTGTATTGTTACTATGACGTTGCGCTCCATATGCTGTATGAAAATATGCTTGAAATGTGAATATAATGTAACTGGAATATGCTTTATGCAAAAGATCTCTTGTAAAGTATTACCAAGCTTATAACCTACTCCGCGTGGTCATCCTATTTGTATGTATGGATCATTCTTGTATCTAAAAATATGAAGTATAACTCTGAGGTCCTTTTGTAATTAGGGAAAGTGTGGTCCATTAATGGTGGTTTAGAGTCTCGATGGCTCCTATTGACTAGGACAATTGGCTTTAAATGGCTTTCTTTACCTGAAAATCTTCCTGTGTACTTGGCATGGGTAATGAAGAATGAGGTCTGACAGGACATGTGACCAGGTCACATGATACCAGAATCCATCTTAAACCTGGTGCTTTTCCATTTAGAAGGAGGGGTGGGGACCCAGAGAGACAAAAGATTCCCACCTTATGCCAAAGATATAAAAGGGGATGGAACAGAACAAAGGGGGTCCCAGTCATGTAAAATCCCCTGCTTTTCACCTAAAATGCCTGCTGGAACTAATAAGGTCTGTACCAGGGGAAGGGATTGGGCTCAGACTAGGAAGGAGTCTACTCTGTGAAAGAAGCTTATTGGAACATCTCTGAGGGGGAGATTTACCTGTATTCAGTTTCTTAATGTATTAGGCTTAAACTTTAGTGTTTTGTTTTATTTTGCTTGGCAACTTACTTTGTTCTGTCTGCTATTTGAAACCACTTAAATCCTACGTCTTATGCTTAATAAAATCACTTATGTTTATTAATTACCCAGAGTAAGTGAATAATACCCGGGGGAGCTAACAGATGTGCATATCTCTTTATCAGTGTTACAGAGGTGAGCTGGATGTCTGGGCACTGAAGTTAGGTGACTTGCTGAGCAGTTTTTGGTTATAGTCTGCAGCTTTGGAGGTGTGGACCAGACCTGGCTCTGTGTTGTAGCAGACTGCCATGCCTGGCTCAACAAGGCAGGGTTCTGGAGTCTCAAGTTGGCAGTGGAAAATGGGCTCAGAGTTAATTCCAGCATGTCAAGTGACAGTCCCAAGGGAGTCTCTGTGACCGAACCCATCACAGTTACTTTAATTGTGTAGCGGAAAGATAAGATGTGACGTGGTGTATAGACCCCACATTGACAAGGAGGGTGACAAGGAAGCCTTGGATGGGGTAAGACTGACACTGTCCCTCTGGACTTTTCTGTCATCTATGGTAGGAAGGAGGCCTTTAAAGGGGTGGACATTGCAGTCAGCTTGGGAGGAGGACCAGGACTATCTTAAGCAGGAAACTGCTGGTGGGACTTCTGGAGCCAGAGAGGGAACTCCCAGCCTGGAGCCCTTCACCCTGACCCTACAGGGAGCACAGTGAACTACCAGGGTAAGCCAGAGAGGCTAAAGAAGGCCTGCAAAGATTCCCTTGTAAGTTGTAAGGAGCCAGGGCCTGTGCTGAAAGCTCCCTGTATGAATGTCCACACAACTGGGTGTGGTTGGGTTCCCCCACCATCTGGGCAAGAAGCCTCAGTGGAGTCTTTTATCTAAGGAGATAAAGGAGCTGAGGAAAGGTTTTTAGGAAGAAGCTATTCAGTGAAGGAGGGAGAGAAAAAGAGTAGCTTTTAGTGATAATATTGTTTTTCTTATTCTAATAAAGTCCTTTGTTCTGGGTTAGAAGAAAAGGTTAATTAGAGGGGACAGTATTGAGGCATAGGTACAAGCTAATGAATGGCACACAGAAGGCACACTGGTTATGCCAATTTATTGTAGTACAAGCATGTGTATGAAATGTAAGAGACTAGGTTATTGGGAATGTGTATCAAAGCAAAGGAATCTGGAAGATAGGCAACACTCACCTATGCTTGTGCTGTTTTCTAGGATCTGTGTCCAAAAGCAGCATTCATGTACTATCCTGGACTACTGACTGCAGGCCTTGGACCAATGAATTTAGCATTGATTCTGGGCCAGAGTTTGTAATTGTAAGTTGGCGTTGGAGTAGCTTAGGATTCCCTGTGTCCATTCCAAGCCTGTACAAGCTACAAAGAATATCTCACTGACCTCTTTGGCACTTCCTAACCCAACCACAGCCATTCACAAGGGGCTTATAAAATGCACAGAAGAAGCTGTACTGTGCCTGATGAGAAGGGTGTGCTTCAAAGAGGAATGGTACAGATTCTGTTGAAAGAGGGGGACGAATACTACCCAGTCAGCACATCTTGAAGAGTAAGTGCCAGTCCCACTGCTTCTCAATGGAAGGATGAACAAGCCTGGACAGTGAATGGAGGAAATTCAGAACACCTGTGGTTTCTGTTATCCAAATGATGAGCACATTCATATCTACTTAGAACAAAGGAGGCTCAATGAAGCAGTGAGAAGCAATATATATATTCTTACCATTGTGGAAAATACAGATCCTGGTATTCTGGCTGAACTCTGCTTGGCCCAGGAGCCGATTGGAGGGAGCAAAGGTGGGAATATGTCACTTTTGCACTCCTTCAGTCTCCAGGGCCGCCAAGAGCTGCTTTAGTCTTCAAAGCGAGGCAGTTTTACAGCGCATGTAAACTGCCAGAGCAGTAACAGGGCCCAGAATCTGGCCCACAATCTCAGTGTTAACTGGTGCAATGATACTCCCGTTACTAGATGCAGGTAGTGGATTCTGGAAAGTTCTGATCCATCCTGACAATGCCAAGCTGATGGCTGTACAATGTCTTTCAGAAGTTGATTTCTTTTGATGCCTCCTTTTTTTGGCATTGCATCTCTCACCCAGCCCAGAAAACCTCTAAAGGGAAATGAGTGAGATGCTAGAGGGAGTGGAAGTTTATATGGATGACATTTCGGTTTATGGGACGTCTGAGCAAGGACATAACGTAAGGTTAAAACAATTTCTGAAGGCAATTAAGGCTGCTGGACTCAAACTGAATAGAGAAAAATGTATGCTATTCGAAAACCAACTATGGTATTTAGGGCATGTAGCAGGGCGCTGACCACAGCCTGCTGAGTCAGCCCTGCTCCCTCCTAGCCCAGCAACATGTGTTTTTTTGAAAAGTAAACCCAGACAAATTCCTTTCCCCTACTGGTATGTACACACCTTGCTGTCTTCCTCATCCTTTGGTCAATTTGCTTTTTCACTTGGCTTAATCACTTTGTTTACCTTAGATATAAATGTATTTCCATTGTGCCTGGCCTCACCTTGCTCAAGTTACATTGGAGATACAGGTGAAACACCATTTCTCTCTCAGTGGTGTCTGCTCTACTCGAATTGTTTGGACTGACCACATTATAATATTTCCAGCACACACACACATATATATATATATATACTGTATATCTCACAATGATATTAATGACCTGGGTGTCACATGATAACTCACAAGATTCTATTTGGCTAAATATTCTGACCGTTGGATGTTAGGTGCTCCTTTGCCAATTCGCATAAAGGGGCTCTTAGGGTCTCACACTCATCGAATTTAGAACAAATTCAATATCACCTGTCTGCAAAGGGCCAATGCCAAGAACATCAGACAGTGGTCCCTAAAGTTAGATTCCTTTGTCCTTATCAGGCTTCTAAATAAGTGGCATTGTGTTCAAAAGCACTAAACATCCATGGCTTCAATTAAATTCAGTGGGAACTGTAGGATGCCCCAGAACTTTTGGACAAGGAGGTGATTTACCACATATAGGTACCTAAATTTGGGTTTGGAACAGAGGTGGATTTACAGTAAAACACAGGGTGCCCTGGCTGAGGGCCCCAAAGCCAGGCAGCTGCGGGGGCAGAAGTTTGGTCCTGCCGGCGCTTGGTACTCCTGCTGCAGGCTCTGCATCCACCAGCAGCCAAGCTTCTCCCCTCCCCCACCTCTTCCTCATCTCCTCCTCCGAGCCTGCCATGTTCCCGCCCCTCCCAGCACTTCCCTCACCTCTAAACATCTGTTTGCTGGTGCTCAAGTCGCTGCAGGAGGAGAGGGGACACAGCACAGCTGGGGGGAAGGAGGTGGAGAAGAGGTGGGGGTGGGCCTTGGGGAAGGGGGTGGAATTGGGGAGAGCCAGAACAAAGATTGTGCCCCTGCATTCCCTCTGCCATGAGCTGCTTAGGGTTGGGGGTGGGTCAGGGGTAGGCTGACCATACGTCCCATTTTGAACGGGACAGTCCCGTTTTTTACATATTTTCTGACTGTCCCGTCTTTTTAATAAAAATATCAAATTTGTCCCGTTTTTCGTAAAAAAAACAGGACACGGCTTATTTCAGGGACCCACGGCCGGGTCCCGCCTCCTTCCGCAGCCCTTCAGTCCCTTCCCCTCCCTGGCCTGCTCCCCCCTCCCCTCCGCCACAGCCGCTGCAGAGCCCGCGCGGCGCAATTGGCTGGGCCGCCCCCACGTGTCGCGCGAGCCAGTTACAGCAGAGCCCACCGTAACGGCAGAGTGGAGCTGCTGGCTGGGCAGGGGCTGCCTGGTGCCTCACTCCCCCTGCGCCCCCCCACATGGAGGAAACGCTGAGCCCAGCGTAGGTAGGGGCTGGGGAGGGCGGCTCACTGGCGGCGGGCGGAGTGGAGCTGCTGGCCGGGTAGGGGCTGCTTGGGGCCTCGCTCCCCTCGCCCCCACCACGTGGAGGAAACGCGGAGCCCAGCGTAGGTGGTGGCTGGGGAGGGGGGTGCAGCGGCGGGGCCTGCAGGGGTGGGATGAGCTGGGGGGGTCATGGGGGAGGTGGGAGGCTGTGGGGGGGTGGGGTTGTGTTTTGAGGCCATTGGGGAGGGTCTGGGGGTGCATTGGTTGCTGGTGGGGGGCTATGGGGAGAGGTTGTGTAGGGAAGGCTGTGGGGGTGTAAGGGACTGGGGGGTTGGTAGTGGGATGGTGTTGGGGGGCCTGGAGGTGGTTATGTGAGGGTTGGGTATTGGTGACTTTATGGATATGGGGGGGCGTTGTAGGGTTATATTTGGAGTCTGAAGGGAGTTATAACCCCCGTCCTGTTTTTACCATCCCAATGTCCCGTTTGTGTAACAAGGAAATATGGTCAGCCTAGTCGGGGGGGAGGGGGGGGGTGAACCCCCACAACACAAGTCCTCACACCAACCCCCAACCCTGACTCCTGCACCCCTCACACCAAATGGGAACTTCCCCGAGTAAATGCTCCACACCCCTTCCCCATCCCTGAGTCCCCCCCACACCCTAACTCCTGGCCAGCCCCTGCCCCACAATGTGTTTTTACATTTTTTTTAAATAAAGCACTCTTATACAAAGCACTTTGCAACAGTTAGCTAACAGTACAAACAATATCTGGAAAGATCATTAAGTGGTCCACCGAGACCCCCAGTGATTTTCAAGTGGTCTGTGGAAAAATAAGTTAGACTACAAAAACAATCCAAGTACCTCACTTTATTTTCATTTACCTCTTAGTACTTATAGGAGGAGGATGAAGAAATGAAGAATGAAAAATGGGGATGGGGAGGAGATAAGGGAGAGTGTTCTTTTTCTTGTCTGGGTCCCAAGGAGGGCCCCCCAAATTGAAACTGAGCAGAGGGCCCCACTAATTCTAAATCTGCCACTGATTTGGAAACTTTATTTAGGCACCTGTTTTTGAAAAGCTCTTTGTGCTGGGCTTGAAATGGGCTCTGGATCTAGCATAAAGTGTGGGCGTGTGTGCCGTTGAAGATCTAAAGAATATGATTCAACCACATCCCTAGGACTAGCATGTTAGGATGGTTTAGAGTTGGCAGCCATTGTAGCGGATGCCAGCTGCTGTCGGCTGATGTTACTTCAGTGGCATGGAGATGAGGAAATTTTGCTTCAGGTTCCAAAGAGAGAAGGCGGTCAGATTCATAGGAGTGTCCAAACTCTCTGCAGTGCAACAGAGCACCCGTAGCGGGTAAAGCAAAACCTTTCTCTTCCTGGTCTGATTCTTCACCAGTGAGCAGTTTAGAAGAGAGGCAGGGGCACTAGAGCTGAAGATTGAGAAGGATTTTCAGCAGTGGGAAGTGAAGCAGCTTTGGTTTCTTGCTTGGAGTCAGTCCTGAGCTGCCCTCTCTCTTCACTTCTGGAAGCCATCAGTGCTTGGGCTCCATCTCACATGATCTGACTTATTGGTGCTAAGTCCTTCAGCAACCCCACCACTCGGGGGCAATAGAATAAACTGAGTGTTGGGTTCGTAGAGGTTGAGAAGGAACCAAGTTGGCACCACGTTGGGTGGCACTGGGCATTAGGCAGGGAGAGGAAGGAAATTGGCTTTGGTGGGTTAGAGATGAGTTAGGGGTCTTTCAGGTGGTTGTCAGGATGGTTAGAGAAGAAGAAGGTTTCTGTTTTAATCTTCTTTAGTGCATATCATTAGAGATACCCAAACTTGTCCTCAGTGCCATAAGGGTTAATGGGAATACTAACGTGTAATGTGACATTTGTTTTTTCAGTGCTACTTACTTTAAAAAAAGTAAAGTTTTATGTGTATGGAAAAGTTCTTCAGCAGAGGAGCAATGCAATGATGGTGATAATAGGTTATTAACTTCCAGAATTCTGCTAAGATGTAATGAATTATATTTACTGTGCAAGCTTTCAAGCTTTTATCTTAAGTACATGCAGCCAACCCATTAACTTCTCTTATGGCTGATTCTTAGTTTAAAACAGTTTTCTGTAAACAGAGCATGGTAGTGAAGCAAAATACTATTTTTTTAAAAGAATTAACTCCGTTCACTAATTTTGACTTTGTTGAAGTAAGTATTGTGTGCACACTAGGGCAGTGTTTTCCAAACTTGTGCAAGCTGAGCACAGATCAGGAAAATGGAACCAATAATATCTCCCTTCAGTCCCATCATGTGTTTTTAAAGGCCTACCCAAAATGAATGGTCACGCAGCGTATACTGTGTAGACTTTTGTGATACATCTCCCCTCCTTTCTTATATGCTTTGATCAATGGAACAGTAATGCTTAAAGTACCTTAACCATAATATAAGTAGTGCCCATTTGAAATAGATGGGACAGTTGATATCTTATAGCCATTATTCCAGACTCTCTGCAAACTCAGACAGACATTTCTCTATCAGTTACACTTGAGTCACAGTTGATTCCCCCCCCCCCAGATAACACACCATAACATTAGAATTTAAGTTTTTTTCCTCCCAAAGAAAGGCTGAGACCGAAGAATAATTGAGAACCATTATCAACAAGGTAACAAAGAGTCCTGTGGCACCTTAAAGACTAACTATAAAGTTTTGAAGCATAAGCTTTCGTGGGCTAATACTCACTTCGTCGGATGCAAGCTTGCATCCGACGAAGTGGGTATTAGCCCACGAAAGCTTATGCTTCAAAACTTTATAGTTAGTCTTTAAGGTGCCACAGAACTCTTTGTTACCTCTGCTATTCCAGACTAACATGGCTACCTCTCTGATTCTTGATTATCAACAAGGTACATCTGACATTCTAACACTAATGGGCGGGAGGGATAGCTCAGTGGTTTGAGCATTGGCTGGCTAGACCCAGGATTGTGAGTTTGATCATTGAGGGGGCCATCTGGGGCAAAAAATTAGTCAGGGGACAGTACTTGCTCCTGCTAGTATAAGCAGGGTACTGGACTTGATGACCTTTCAAGGTCTTTCCCTTTCTATGAGATTGGCATATCTCATATATTTATTTCAGATGTTTAGTTCTTACTAATTTATCTTTAGTTCTGTGTAGACATGGAATCAATTCAATTAATATCATGATTCAATAGAATATACTGCAATGTAAATTTGGGGAAATGGGAAACAGCTGATTGGCATGAACTGTATACACTCTGCTGCATGTACATTGTGACAGCAATTACAACAGTGCTTCTCTGCAAATGTCTTTTCTCATTCATTTTATGGCACTTTGCATTACAATATAATTATGTATAATTGCTTGAAAAAGCACTTACACATCTAGTCCCATTGGGGTGCAACTTTGTGAGAAGCATCGCACGGTCAGTGTTTTTACTAAGGAGTGAAGTTATCTTCACCGGTACATGGTGTTCTCTGGGGCTGGAAACATTTGCAATGCCTCTCACAGGAGTGAGCTCCACCATGGGGGGCTATATCCTACATACTTTTAATCCAAATTTAAAACCTTCTTATCTGCCATCTCCTATACTTACATGTCCCCTGCCTTGTTATTTAAGAAAATGTTTCTGATCAATTAGGTTTACTTTATACTTCTAAATGCCTAAAGTTTCTCGAAATGATTTACAGAACTAATTAATTGTCACGGCAACTTCCATTTCAGAGATGGGGAAAGTGAGGAACACAGAAATGGAGTGACATGCTCAAGGGCACAGAACAACTCTATGACAGATCCAGGAACGAAACCCACGTCCTCTATTTCAATCACTAGACGACTTGACCATCCTCCCTCACCTTCCTCTGTGTAGATAAATGACCATTCTCCCCTTCCTCTCTGCTCATGAAGAGTAACACTAATCATCTAGGTTACCTGATATCTCATTTAAGGTTTCTGAGATTGGCTGAATTCTCCTTACTAGAGCTGGGTGAATTTTTTTTGGATGAGTAGTTGATTCCTCAACAAAACAAAACACATGTTTTTCGTCCACTCAAAACTATTTGTGGATTTGATGCTGACACTTACAAAAGCACAGGAGGAGGTGAGGGTGCTGCTTCCCTGCCGCCCCTACAC
The DNA here is from genome assembly GCA_032164245.1 of Sternotherus odoratus. Classification (NCBI taxonomy): domain Eukaryota; kingdom Metazoa; phylum Chordata; order Testudines; family Kinosternidae; genus Sternotherus; species Sternotherus odoratus. Next base: position 135,812,196 of record JAVMKO010000001.1, on the reverse strand, counting down.
CTCCTCTTGCCCCCAATTTATAACCTTGAACCCAGTGGTTCGGCCACTCAGCTGGGATGTGGGAGGGCCAGGTTTGAATCCTTGCTCCAGAGGAGACCCTATAATGCACTTTTTTGATTCACCAGAAATGTTCAGATTTGGTTTGACCCAAAGTGATTTTTTTTTTTGGAACTGCCATGAACCTGAAAAATCACTTTTTCACCAGCTCTAGTCTTTGCTCACTTTTTTGGAAGGTTCTATCTTAACTGAACTGGGGAATGGGTCTTCTCAATTTAGCAATTCTCAGGTGTGTGGAACTGCCTCTCTAAAATGGTCAGCTGGAGACCCTCCACAGCTAAAATCTTGGTTCCAGGTCTTTCTATTCCAGTCTGTCTATCCTTGACCATTTATATCACCCTTCTTTATTACCCCTTCCAAGCATGTGGGTTTTCTTGTTTTGCCCATAGTTGTCATTCGTGAGGAACAGCCAGTATCATCAAAAACAGAATGATGTCAATCACTGTTCATCTTCTTCTACGGTCCATCCATGCAGATGCTTTTTAGGTATTTTATAAAATCCTAAAATAATGAACAATACACCAACATTTCTAATATTACTGGCATAGCATTATATGGCATGATTGGCATAACATAACTATAAGGCATGATTTATTTGTATGGCATTCAGACCCAACAGTGATTAGTAAGTTATCAATGCTTAGTCAGACAGATGATGGGGTTGTTATTATCATTATTTCTGTGTGTTACCTCAGCAGTCTAGATCTTCAGTTTGGAAAACTCACCTTGACAGTAGGTTGAAATGTTCAAACTTTAGAGACGTGTAACATTTTACAGAGCTTCTTTTGCACTGGCACAAAAGTAAGCAATAGTTAGAATAGAAGCGTGAGCTGAAAGCATGCCTTGCAGTGGCATACACAATTCTCTATTTCTGACTTGTGGTCAGAATGTCCTGTCCTGCAGAAGTATCTCTGGGAGGGAGTTAGGAATGGAAGGGTGTGTTCAGGAGGATGCTCACACAGAGTCATCTTGAGATGGTTCTGTGGGGAAATTAAAGGGGTTTGCTCTTTTCCCCTAGAGTCACCAGAAGCCACAGGTTCCATGTAAATCCTGGGGAATTTCAAGGAGGCCGAGGCCACACCTGCATTGAGGCTCCGTGCAGGCTAAGATACTCCCACTTGATCCTATGCTGTGTGGGTCCATTGCAGCTGCTCTGGCAAAGGGTTGCTTAGTGACAGCTGCCCTAGGGCACAGCTTTTAAATAGGTGTTTCCCAATGTGGACAGGGTAACTGGAAAGTTAATGTGGAGATGAGAACAATGTGCAGTCTGCTCCTCACATGCCCCACTTGTGGCTCTCCCATAACAATGGAGTGGAGAGTGTCACACAGACAGTGGACATCCTCTACTTGTTGAGATGGGGCAGATCCATGTGGAGGGCACCATTCTTAACTGCCCTAACATATCTGAGTTGCTTATTCCTCAGTATTATGGCTTAGTGAATTCTAAGCATTCACCCTCTTAAGATATAACTACCAATCAGTATGTTATTTAGCATTACTAAAGTATGGATAGATGAGGCGACTGATAAGATAAAGTATGTCTGTGTATAGTAAGGCCATTATCAACAGGAGACAGTCAGAACTAGATGTCAATCTTTGTGCCATCCTGTCAAGCTAACACTAACAACCAAACCAGTCCAAGCCGCAGTCTGCCAGATGTCAAACTACATGAGTAATAGCTCCTTATATATAGTCTGACAGTACGAATGGGAAACATCCTGATGGCTGCAGGAGGGGGGAAAATATCAACATTAATAAAGTCAATTCTGACTTTTGGCCAAGATGTCTACAATCGCTAACCAGAGCACTCAGTGCAGATATGGGAATGATTTCACTGCCAAGTCTTAGCTATTACTACGGCTTACAACAATCATATCATTCCAATCAGCATTGCTTTGCATTAATTTGATTTCAAGCCTATTCCTCTGTCTCCCCACATTTTGGAATTTACACAATATGTTGGAGCACGTATCTCTGTGTGGTTTTTGTGCTGCATTGTATTGAGGTCAGCACTACTTGGGAGGTAGCACTTTGAGGAAATGACTTCTCCTCATGCTAAGGAACCGTCATCTTGATTGTCCAGTTCTTCTCCTGGTTTGATCTATTGATGGGTCCATTCTACAGCACCCGAATCTTAGTAATCTCTAGCTTTGAAGTTCAGATCCAGAACTGCAATCCATGTCTCTACAGCAGGCAGATCTAAACCCTAGGACCCAACACCCCCATACTTTAGGTCTCGGGTCAGTCTTCACTTATGTCAAACTTGCAAGAACAATCTCCATGTCACATGATTTTATGAAGCAACACCCCTTTCATTTATAAGTTTTCACAACTTCAAAATTTCAGGTTCAGACCAGGCTGCTAATAACCAAAAGCTAGGGACTATCTGGTTGTGGTTTTGCTTTTGTTAAGAGTTGGTAATCTCAGCCCAGGCCCCACTGGACGCGTATTACCCGACAGACATCACAGGTATCAAAATTTGAATGAAATGGGCCTCACATTGTAGCAGCCTCAGTGTACAAACAAAGACTGAATGAACTAGAGACTGTACTGTCCTCTAGAGGCCTAATCCAATGCTTAGTGAAGTGATTAGAAAGACTCCCCCTGACATCATAGGGAACTGGGTCAGACTTGGAGGTTGACCTTCTAGATCAGGGCTAAAGTGTACTGGCAGGATAGTGCAGGGTATTGGCAGTTGGAATGGAAACCTATACTATAGCTTGGATAAATACAGGACTCCAGTCACCAAGGTTGCTAGCCTGGTACATTTCACCAGTATTTTATTTGGTTTTGCTGTTTTGCTTTGTAATTCACTACCTTAAAGCAAAGGAGAATCCATGCCTTGTGCACTGATCTGTATCTCAGCATCTTATAGAACTCTGACTCTACCAGGTGAACAGAGTCTAATATGCTAATCATGAGATGGCAACTGTGCAAAGTCCCCCAAGGATGTGTGTGAATTTAAAGAACCCATTCATTACAACCATCTGACATGGGCATGCATAGAGGATTGTGCTGTTGTTCCAAGTTCCAGTCAGACATCACCATCACCGCATGTTTCCATCCATCTGAGTTACAAATTAGTGTCAACTATGTTACAATACTAGTTGCTATATCAAATAAATCAATTAGTTCAAGGGGATGTATTAATTTATTAGTTAGGTATAGTAGCAATAACCAGTGTTATACAATATTGATTACAATAAAAAAACACCTTTGAACTTATGTTTTGGGAAAATATTCTAGATTGCTTTAAAAAGAAAGTCAAGTCATCAGGACAGGGAAAGTGTTTTACACTGGTCTATCTCTCTGTCTGCCTTGATACTTCTGCAGCTGTTGTCAAAGGAGTATTTGAGTTCCGCACATGAATTTTGATGAAAATTAGTGACTTTATCCTCACAACACCTCTGTTTGTAAAGTGTCTTGTAAATATACAGAGCCACATAGATGATTACTATGACCACACAGCACTCTGCACACCTGAGATTTTTTTCATCCATGCTTGTTTTTGAAGTACAACTTTGTTGTAGACAACTTATTCCATCATGATGACTTTGTGCCCTAGCAAATCTGAACTGGTGCCAAACACATGAGATGGGAGCTACAAGACAACAGTACATCCTACTCCCACAGAGATGTAATTTACACAAAAATTACAGACAGCAAGACAGTCGGTTTTCATCCTTTACTGCACAGTGCAAGCGCCTCGGAGTTTATTAGAAACTATTTACAACCTCATGAAAGCATTCTAGTTTATTTGTACATGATCCTGCATGTTTGTTACTTACACTTGCTCTGTCTCCTCTTTATCTACTCCTGGGCTCTGACCCCAGTTCAGGTATGAGTTGTCTGGAGCATTACCACAGTGGGAAGAGATCAAAAGAAATATTAATACCAATGATTTGTGCTTCTCTAGCACTTTTCCTTTGAGGAGCCAAGAGCAGTTTGTAAACATTCATTATAATAAATACATAATCCCAGTGAGATAGGTAAGTATTATCCTTTTTTTACACATGGTGAGTATAAGAAACAGGTTAAGTTATTTGACCACGGTCATACTGTCAGAGGCAAAGTCAAGAATAGAAGTGAGAGTTCCTGACTCCCTACTGAAGCTAGTAGATACACACCACCCACCAACAGTTGAGGCTGGATAAACCAGCTCTGAAAGACTCTGAATATGGGCTATCTCACCTGCCTGGCCTTGAATTATGTAAAGGTTTCAGCAATTTGGGGTAAGAAATGAAATACAGATTTCAATAAATATATCACCCCAACCATCTACGGTTACTAACCAACAGAACATGGCTTTCTTAACAACCATCCTAATCTGATTTCAACCCAGCTTGTTTTTCCTGTTGTGTACTTTGGACCTGCTCTAAGTACCCTGTACCCAACAATCCTTCTGGCTTTTCAACAAATCATTTCATTATCCCAAGCTTTCATTCCCAAGAGCCTTTCTGACCTCTAGCTTTATTCCTGCCCCCCCAGTTCCAGCTCCTCAGGATGGCAGTTGCTTAATCTATACCATTTGTTTGGTTCAAATATATGAATGAAAGATTTACAAACCTACAGAGAGTTTGGAAGACCAGAATCTTCTGAAAACTGGTGTTATCTACTGGTCAAAGCATTGGACTGGGAGCCAGGAATTCCTGAGTTCTAAACCTGACTCTGAAAATGACTCTGTTAGCATGTCACTTAGGCCTGGATCCACAGAGATATTTAGGCTCCTAGGTACCTTTATGGAGCTAGGCCTTAACTCTCGGCCTCAATCTCTCTAGGAGTATAATAGGATTAATACCTGACACAGTGTTATGAGACTTGTATACATAACATGTATATTGTCATTATCCATTCCTTTTATTATTTCTCCTGACTACTAGTTAGGTTACTCATTCCATAGTTTCAGTGAAGTCCTTCACGCACATCCCAAATTCACCAACTCTATAACTGCCAATATCCTTTCCCTTCCCCCTCCCCCGACCTGGAGGTTACAGGAGTTTGGCAATCCCTAGCTATTAAAAAAAATATTGGGTTCATTCTATTTTTTGGAACTTATTAACATTAATGTTTTAATGATCAGGGCCTTGATTCTGGCACAGTGTGACACTCTGTATCTCTGGGGAACACCCTGCACCCCATGTTCATCCTTATAATATGATTGTGTTGTATCCAATGCAAAGTTTGTCATGTCAGATGTCTTCGGAAGTCTCATGATGCACTGAGCATTTTTGTTATTGTAATGTTATAGATTGTAATTTCATGTACATTGTTATGAGGCTGAAAATGTGTCCCCATAGCTTAAAACAAGACCAGGAAAAATTTCCAGGAGCAGAGGGGCAATTCACACCTCATCAGGGCATGTATGGGACAACCCCAGCCTCACAGGAAAAAAGGACACAAAGGCAGCAACAAAGGATCTGTAGGACTCTCAAGTGAATCACCCCCACCCTTCCCTTGGTCAGTTTGGGACTAAAATGAGGTAATGCTTAACTGACTCTGAAGGTGGGGGGAAGGCAAAGCCAAGAGGGAAGAAAGAACATGATAAAAAGGAGAGACATTTGCCGTAATTTCTCTCTTCCACCTCCATCTACAGAAACCACCACCAAACAACTGAAGCACTGATCAAAGGGGAGAGCCTGGCTGAAGATCAACCAGCCAGCCTGTGGTGAGGCACATCTAAGTTCGTAAGGGCACTGAAAGTGTTAAGATCAACATAGAATGTGTTTTGCTTTTATTTCATTTGACCAAATCTGACTTGTGCTTTGACTTATCACTTAAAATCTATCTTTAGTAGTTAATAAATTTGTTTGTTTATTCTACCTGAAGCAGTGTGTTTGGTTTGAAGCATGTCGGGGACTCCTCTTGGGATAACAAGCCTGGTGCATATCAATTTCTTGATTCAATTGATAAACTCATATAAGCTTGCAGTGTCCAATGGACATAACTGGACACTGCAAGATGGAGGTTCCTAGGGTTGTATCTGGAACCAGAGCTAGTGTCATTCACAGTCCAAGCAGCAGCTGGCCAAAAGTGCTCACTCACATAGGTGGGAGAAGTTTACATGCCAGAGGCTGTCCGTGAACAGCCCAGGAGTGGCGATTCTCACAGCACAGCAGGGTAAGGCTGACTCCCAGAGTCGAGGATTGGAGTGGTCTAGAAGATCACCAGTCCAGATAACACCAGGGGAACGTCACATTCAGATTTCAGGCTGATCTTAAAGTTTTTCTAATAAAGGGAGAGCACACAGAATGCTCCCAAAGCCTAGTCTTTGCTCCATAAATTGCACTGTGACATTACATCTGTAGTTGATGTGGTTTCATTGCAAAAGACATACTCTCCTCCCTCCATCAACCTAGTAAAAAAGGCACATAAAGGTTCAGAGTATGGCCGTGATTAATTTGGTTTCTCATCATAATTTCATCTGGTGCCATGAGATGGCAGCTTCAAAGAGAAAGTTACATCCCACTCCCACAGAGTCAGGATTCACTTAAAAACTACAAAGGAAATCCTACCAGGCATTGTGATTCCCCCCTCCCCCTCCAAAAAAGCCCACACCCACCTACTCTCATTCCTGTCCATCTTTAGTTGTCTTCTTGGACGTTAGCTGCTAAGCTACCTCTTGCCTCTTGTATCTCCCAGAGGGTCTGCTTCTACTGGAGCACCAATACTAGACAAATTTACTCTTTCTTATTTCCTTGCTCTCTATCTTCCTTCTGTTTTAATTTCTCTCTTCTCATCTTACAGCTTGTCTCCCCACCCCTCTCATCTTTTGTCTCTCCCAATCCTGAAAGGTAGTCCTTTCCTATCCTCTACAGACTTTTTCCCCTTTCTCTCATCCCCACACCAGAGGGCTGCCATCCCAGGATAACGTATACAGACAGGGAGTGAGGCAGGCAGCACTGGTAATTGCCTCTCTGCCTGTCGACTTGGATAGATGTATTAGCAATGAACAAGAATGGAAAAGTGGCAGCTATAACAACAGCTGGAATACTTACTCCTAATGTCAAGAAGAGAAAAGGAAGGATGGAAAGAGTCATTCTGGAATCTTAAGGACACGGAAGGAACTCATCAGGACCTGGGATATACAGAAAAATGGGACAATCCCAGCCAAATATGCCCTTCTCCCATTTTTACATTTCCAGAATAAACAGATAGACTCTACTACACCACTACTAGACTCTGCTATAACACCCTGGTAGGAACTGAAAATGAAGGCAAAGATCACAGGAGCACCAGAAGCCTTTGGATAATCTGGGGATGTGATAAATGAAGGAGGGCTAGCTCCCTTTTATGGACACCCAACCATCCAGTTAGCTGTAAAGTCCCTCTTGGTGGCTGGTCTCTGCTTGCTTTACCTGCAAAAGGTTAACAAAGTCCCCCAGGTAAAGAAAAGGGCACCTGACCTAAAGAGCCAAGGGGAAGGCTAGAACTTTTCAAAATTGGGAAAGATGCTTTCACTTTGTGCCTGTGGTTGTTCTCTGGAGAGTGGGGAGACAGAGCAGAGAAGCTGTAAGCAGCTTTAAGACAGGTTTGATCATAAATCATCGGCTCATACCTAGAACTACTTATCTGGAACCCCCAAATTTGTAAGTAGATGAGGATTGTCTAGAAAGTCATGATTAGGGTTATTTCTGTTTATTTCTTATGGCTAATAGACTCCTCTCTGCTAACCAAATATGCTTTTGTTTGCATGTAACCTTTAAGCTGAACCCCCAAGAAAGCTATTTTGGGTGCTTAATTTTTGAAGTTGCTCTTTTAGAATCTAGTAAAAGCCTAAGTTCCAGATGTTTTTCCTTTCTTTTTTGTTTTTAATAAAATTTACTTTTAAAAAATAATCAGAATTGAATTTTTGGTGTCCTAAGAGGTTTGCGCACATGTTGTTTGATTAGCTGGTAGCAACCGCTAATTTCCTTTTTCTTTCTCAGCTCTTCCCCAGATGCGGGATGAAAGGGCTTGAGTGTACCCCACAGGGAGGAATTCCCAAGTGCTCCTTCCTGAGTCCAAGGGGATATTTTGCATTTGGGTGGCGGCAGCTTCTACCAACCCAAGGTCAGAGAAAAGCTGTCACTTTGGGAGTTTAATACAAGCCTGGAGTGGTCAGTATTAATTTTTAAAATCCTTGCGGGCCCCCACCTTCTGCACTTGACGTGCCAGTGAGGGGATTCAGCCTTGACAACGGAGCTGATCCAATCGGCTTTGAAGTCTATAGTGAGGCTCTCCAGTTTATAGGCAAGCAGCTTCCCCATTGATGGAGGTGCTGGCAATTGCCTTATGAATTGATTAGACTTCAGTGGATAAAGATTGCTGTGCCAAAGACAAGCCCTGGGGACATCTCCAATCTTGGGATAACAGAGAGCTGCAGTTTGAATAAGCAAGGATTGATAGTACTAATACTTGACAAAAAACAAGAAATAATTAATCAAACTATGCCACAAACATATTTACAGTATGTTCAAGGATACACATGTCCAAGAAGTAAGGACATATTGCCAACCCATAATAATAGTTAATTGTATGAATTTTAAACAGCAGTAGATTCTGAGCTCTCTGAGCCTCTTTCTCAGCAAAATATGCATGAGCATTGAAAACTGGCATAGATTGGTGCTAGGGAATAATCCTTCTTTTCTTTGCCAGGGCTTGAAAACCTTATACATTTCCAAATGAATGGGTGAATTAACTCTGTTATTTGAATGACACTCCTTCTTCCAGTGGACTATAGAAGCAATGCAAATGATATTGGATCAATCTGATTCAATTAGTTTGTGTAATATTGGATTAAACCTCATTGATAAGAATTTAAAGAGACATTTTAAATGATTATTTCTGCTTTTATTGTCTTTATTCAGATTCAGCACAGTAGAGTCAGTAAAGGAAAAGACTATTTTTTTCCCCAAAAAACCTCTTTAAATCATTTTAAACTTATTTCTTTGGATTAATCAGCTTCTTTTCTCAAGATGAGAATATGAATGATTATATACGAAGATGCATGCTAAAATTATAAACTAGATAAATACCCACAACATCTTCCCTACCCAAAAAACTCCTATTCACTATGACCTTTCTTTAACTCACTTATATCCTTCTGAATAATACGAGAGAAAAGTGTGCCTTGAAAATCAACATAGACCCTGTCATACCAAAGGTTTGGGAAAGGGAAAGGGGAACGCATTCCAGAGCCGAAGAACCTTCACTGAAGAACTTCACCCTTAACCGTCAGACCTCTCTTATTTAAATTAAGGGATCTACGTTTCCTCAGCTGAACTCGGCTACCACACCAGCATATGAGCAAGACAGATGGGCCCAGATCCTGGCAGTTAGCAGTTGAAATATGTTTGAGGATCTGGCCCATGGTCTGTAAAGCTGCTGGGACCCAGCCATTTAGGACTTTAGGTCAAAACCAACACCTTGAATTGTAAAAGGAAGCAAACTGGAAGCCAGTGCACTTTGTGATGCATGCATGTAAAGTGTTCCTTGTGAGAACCATTAATGACAAGGTGGGATGTTTCATTTGCAAGGATGGAGTTTTTGAATATATTTCAAGTGTAGCATTACTTAAACTAGCATAATAATGAATAAAGCCCTGTCTGAAAGGAAATTCAGCTCTTTGCAGCTCCTAGTATCTAGTGGCAGCTTAGCAGTCAACAGTATCTTCAGGTTGTGAACTGAAATAACAAATTATAGGTGAGCTCCCTCAGCTGAGGAATCTGACAGAATCTCTTCCATTTCTTCCAGCTGTCTCCCTCATACCCCATC